>OY720441.1:181147182-181747182 GCA_963082915.1 Dolichopus griseipennis | reverse complement strand
TTATCTTATTTGTCTGCTTTATAAATGTGAATTCTTGGAGTTGTTGATCAATTATCCTTTGATGATTCTTTCCTTTTCACTTTTAGCACAAAACACTCACTTTATTTATTATTTACTTTTTATATTAATAAACTGTACCTAAGGCAGCCTTACCTTAAATAAAAATAAGGCTTAATTTACAGTTTTAATAAAAGGTTAATTATTTTTTATTATAAAATTGTTTAGTTTTCGATAGCGATAAACCGTCGCGTATTAACTTTACTATTTTTCGAACGAGGATAGATTTTGCCTATCCTACCGACTCCGCAAGTTTTCCTTTTAGGAATTAATTAAAAAAAACAATTAATGAACAACTTTTTATTGTCAAAACTTGATTGATTCTTTATTTAATTTTACAGGTATTTATATTATAAAAAATATGCAAGGTTTACAATTTAATCTATTTCAACATATTGATTAATTACATTATAAAATCAATTACATATTAACAATTACAAAAAGAAATGCTTAATTCGCAATTTGAACGTTAATTACTAGTAGTAATAACAGCGCTTGGACATGGGAAAATAATTATGCAAATTAGGCCAATGACTTGGCGTTTACTTTGTTGTTGAGAGCTTTTTTAAGGAATGTTGTAGTGTAAAAAACTGGTAGCAAATTAGATGTCGTGATTGGTGTTTGCATAATTAGTTTCCGGAAAAGTGTTTGTAAATAATATAGACGGTCAACTAGATAATGTGGAACAAGTAGATAGTGCAATGACCTAAACAGGTGTTGTTCTATAATAACATAGACTATGTAAATAATATGCAAGAATTTATTTTATTTTTTAATAAAAAGCTTTTACGGTGTGTTTGGAAATAATATTGAAAGGTAAACTAAATAATGTAAAACAAGTAAGTGCAATGATCTAAACTGGTGTTATAATATCAAGTATTTGTTACCGGTTGCATAATTAGTTTCCGGAAAAAGCTTTTGTAAATAATATAGAAGGTAAACGAGATAATGTAGGATAAGTAAGTGCAATGATCTTGTTATGATAGTATAGTAGCATATAGGTTATTTTAAATAATAAAAATGTATCATATTTTTTCAATAAAAAGCTTTCACGGTCAACCAGTTATTGTAACATAATATTAGCGCAAACTATACAGTTATTATTTATGAGATAAATAAAATGCAGATATTGACCTTGTTATTGTATCTTGTAATTTTCGGTTGTATGTACTTGGACATAGGAATTCTGTGCGAGAAAGAGATAGCAAATTATGTCAATGATCTGAGCAAGTGTCCTGATACTTGCTGGTCTTGCATAATTAGTTCCGGGAAAATGCTTTTGTAAATAAAATAAAAGGTAAACTAGATATTGTACATTAGATTAATTGTTATGTTTAATTGAAAAATAATTTGAAAAAAAATTTGGGTTACTTTATTGGTTACTGCTATGTATAATACAAAAAAATTAATAAAGAATTGTAATAAATATTTTTATGTAGGTAATATAAGTTAACACATACATCTGAAACAGCCTCATAATACCATACTAATAAGTCAATTTCATAATACAATACAAAATGCATAATTTTAATTATTAGATTATGTAGAACAAGTAAGTGCAATAATCTTGTTGTGATAGTATAGTAATATAGATTATTGTAAATAATACGAATTTATTTATTAATAAAAAGCTTTCACGGTCAACCAGTTTCAGGAAAATAATATTAACGCAAAAATGCAGGTGTTATGGGATAAATAAAATGCACAACTTCAATATTGTATCTTAGTTTTAAAGTAATTTATAGTATAGGTTGTATATGTATAAAATCGTGAGAAAAAAATTTGTATTTAGTGATTAATTGTTATGTTTAATAAAAAAAAAATAAGAAAAAAATTTAATATATAACAAGATTTATTATAGATTCTTGTAAATTACTTTCTATTATGCAAATTTGAGGTATGTTGTATTATGCAAATAATTTAATAATGAATTGTAAAACGAAAAACAAATAAATTAATTTTTATATAATATCAATTAATATAATTGAAATATAATTTGAAAAATTTTTTTAATATATAACAAATTTATTATGTTCTAGGAAATTACTAGTATTATGCAAATTTGAGTTGTAAAATGTAAATAAAGTGCAATGTGGAGTGGCAATGTTAATTGTCTATTTGATTCATTTCCTAGTTTTTACAAATGTGTATGGAAAATTTGCTATCCCTTTTAATATTGGTATAAAAACAAGGCTAATTAATTATATATTATCATTAACAAAAAAAAAAGTCGTAAAAACATACCAAATCAATACTGAGAAAAATGGCCAAGAAACAAACATTAGAGAAATATTTAGAGGAGTCTTCCAAATTCATAATTATGGAAGAAAAAAGTCAGTTTTCGAAAAAGTTTGGAGTCATGTCGAGAAAAATTACATTCAAAATGAGAAAAGCTCCAAATGAAGAAGATATATTGGCATATACTAAAGAAGCCATTAATCAAATAGTTATATATCCGGTGGAAAACGTTGAACCGAATGATCTCATTGATATAGTATTTTTTGCTGATAACTTTCAACAAAGAACTCCAGGTTGGATGAATTTTAAGCTTGCAAGTTCAGTGACGTTTGAAGACATTTGGGAACTAATAAGTAAAATATTCCAAAGTAATTCGGAGGGCCTGAATACTGATTTTTTTCAACTAACAACTACAACTGTACGGTTGCCTTCTGCAAGTGGACGAGGGAGAAATTATTTTACTTTCAATGAAGAAAGTTTAAAACGAGAAATTGTTGTCATTAAAAATAATGATAATCTTTGCTTATTCCGAGCTATTGTAGTAGGAAAAGCTTTTATAGATGGTGACATGAATTATAAAAAAACTCGCCAAGATACACAGAAGATGCAGAAAAATCTAGATTAGAGATCAGCAATTAGAGCTGATGGTAAAAACTAAATTAAATATAACGCAAAGTGCAGGAATATCTGAACTTAAAAAATTACAGGATTATTATGGGGATGAATATAACATCGTTGTTTATGATTTTGCTAATAACAAAAATATAATTTTTGAAGGTAAAAACTTTGGCAAAAGAATTAATTTATTATTTTTTTTTTTTTTTTTCCTAAGAGAGGAAAAAACCTTCAAAAGGCACCTGGTAACCTAATCCCCCAGGTAGTGTGAGATTTTTACTACACTAAAACAACATCCCCCCGTAGCCAAAATAATGGGATAAGCACCCTAGCTGCTTGCGCAGTATTATGTCTGAAAAGTTACTACTAGTCATAAATATAAATGACTTTTAAGGGTTGAATGGGCAACCCAGGAGGTATAAGTTGACATTCTTCTTGAAGTTTTGCGGTTTAAACGAATTGGGAAACACATATGGGGGTAATGTGTTCCACAATTTGGAGGTGCGACTCAGAAAAGAGTTCCTAAATTTCAGAGTTCTTGTTCTGAAAAGCTCAACTGTATATGGATGTGATTGAGCTGCTAACCGTGTGTTACGGCGGTAGGGTTTGATTTTAGGCATCATGTTTTTGATTTCTTTTGAAGTATTGCCTAGTAGATATTTATAAAAAAGACAAGCAGCTCCTACATTACGGCGGTGACTTAAAGACGTTAAGTCTTTTGTAACGTTATTATCATTGATAATACGAACAGCTCTCTTTTGTATCTTATCCAGTTACTGAAGAGCGGTGCTGGGAGCTCCAGCAAATATGTGAGAGTTATACTCAAGTCTCGGCCGAATATAGGTTTTATAAATTTGTAATAGATTTGGAGGTGTAAAGTATTTCCTACTCCTACTTAAGAATCCCAGGCATTTCGCGGCATCTTTTGCGACCGAAAAAATGTGGTCGTTCCACGAAAGTTTTGCATTTATTTCCATGCCTAGAATTCTTAATGATTCGGAGTTTTGAATACCTACATTGCCAAAAGAAATGTTTTGTAAAGGATCGCTTCGCTTGGTTGATAACAAACAGCTTTGGGTTTTAGAAGCATTAAAACTTACCCTGTTCACGCTTCCCCAATCTTGAATTATTTGGAGATCATTATTTGAGGAACTTGAAACTTTGGTTCGTTCATTGTTTACCGATGTTGAGGTAGCATCAGCTGCTCTCTCAAAAAGGTAAGAGCAATCAAGAGTGCTGTCATCAGCAAAGCTATGAATTTTATTGGAGGTAATGGATAGAAGATCATTGATAAATATTAGAAATAAGGTTGGTCTTGAGGGACACCAGCATTGATTTCAAATTTTTTGGAAGTAAAACCATCCAATACAACTTGTATTGAACGGTGTGAAAGGAAAGATTCTATCCATGAATTGAAGATTTTTCCTAGACCAAAAGCTTCTAGCTTTTTTAGTAGCGCGGCATGCCAAACGCGATCAAAGGCTTTGGATATATCTAGAGCGATTATATTCGTCTCGCCATATTTTTCCAAGCAACGACCCCATTTTTCAGTCAAAAATGTCAACAGGTCACCTGTTGATCTATTTGACCTAAAACCATATTGATGGTCACTTATGAGGTCATTACTCTCCAGATATCTTTTTAAGTGGAAATTAATTATTAACTCCATAACCTTTGATAGTACTGATGTTAGAGCAATTGGTCTATAATTTTCAGGATTGCTCTGGGCACCCTTTTTTGGGATTGGCTGGACATAAGCAACTTTCCATATAGAAGGGTAAGTTCCAGAAACAAAGGATATGTGAAAAAGTTTGCTTAGTGGACCAGCTAGGGTGTTAGCGCATTTTTGGAGGACAATTGGTGGAATATCGTCAAGACCAGCAGATTTGTGAACATTCACACCCTTAAGAACTTTAGCAACAACTCGTGGGCGAAAATAAATTTTTTTAAGTTTTGAATTTGTTGGTACATAGACCGGAGGAGAGGCTGTTGTTGCCGGCAGTGTTGAATTGGCTGCGAAAATTTGAGCCAGCAAATCTGACTTTTGTTCAGGGTCAGCAATGACAGCATTATTATAAATCAGTGGAGGAGTTGTAGAAGAAGTGAAGTTGTTTTTTACTGATTTGGCAAATGACCAGAAACTTTTGCTGCCTTTTGGGAAGCGAATAACTTTTTGCCTTAGTAAAAAATCATGTTTAAATTTTTGCTGCCTTAAAATTCTTTTGCATCGCTTACTAACTTCTGTAAATAAGAGCCGGTTGCTTTCGGTTGGCTGCCTCTTGAACTCAAAGAAAGCTTTATTTTTTTTCTTAATAGCTTGCCTGCATTTTTTGTTTAACCTATTCTGGTTACGATGTTTAGCACTTTTAATCTTACTTGGTATGAAAAGATTCATGCCAAGGAGAATAGCGCTAGTTAATGCGTTGGCAGCTACATCAACATTTCTATTGTTGAAAAAAAGAGACCAATTAAAGTTTTTGAAAAAGGAGTTTAAACCATCCCAGTTGGCTTTATTTAGGAGCCAAATTTTATGATTGGGAGGAACTTTTTGGTTAATTAAATTTTGCATTTGAAATTGAGAACTGATAAGGCAGGGGTCAGAGCTGCCTAATGGGCTAATGACAGAAATGTTGTATTTTTCCGGATGAGAAGTTAGAAATAGATCCAGAGTATAAGCACTATGGCTTGAACAGTCTGGTATGCGAGTAGGTTCTTTCACCAATTGTGTAAGTTGGTGAAGGGCGCTAAAAAGTTCTACATATTTGCCTTCTGCCGATGTATGAGGAGAGTATAGAAGCCAATTTTTATTGTGGATATTGAAATCGCCTGCTACAACGATTTCAGTTTCGGGATTGTCCTGAAGGATGCTAATTATAGAATCCGATAAAATATCAAATTCTACAATTGTGTTCTCCTTCGAAATATTTGGACTTCTGTACAAAAAACAAAAATGCGTTGAATGGCCACCAAAAATAAATTTGGTCCAAACATAGTTAAACTCTGGATTTGTGCCTATGTTATTTTTATCCAGAATTTGGTAGGCCGTATCGTTACGAATATAAAGAGCAATACCTCTATGGGGACTAAAAAACATGGGGACTTAACCGCATCCTGGTTTGAAAAAACCTGAGTTTCGTTTAGTGCTAACACGGCTGGATTTTTTGACGTAAGGTGAACATATACTTCGAAATAATTGGAATCTAGCCCTCTAATATTTGCAAAATTTATGCTGGTTTGACTCAGCATAAATCAGATTTGGTTTCCAAGAAGAATTACAACTATACGAAATAATGAGTGGAATTTTTTTTTTTGTTTGATTCAGTCAAAACTATCAATCTAATTGAGTTTGCTTACAGTGACGCAGCCACGGCCAGTTATCCCATACTGTAGTATATACACCTTCCAGCATGAGATAGTGTCCTATAGTAGAATCACAGCAGCAAAAAAATAACGCCTATTTACTTGGCTTTGTACATAAAGTTAAGATTATCGAAAAAAGAAAGAGAAAAAAAAATAAAAAATTAATTGTAAAATTTACATTTATTAATAGTTTATATAAAAAAATTAAAGAGAAAAAAACAAAATAAAAATTGTATATAAAGAAAAAAAAAAAAAAATTATGAATTTAAATTTAGATTTTACTCAGAATAAAGTTTGAGAAGAACTTTATTTTAAATTTATCGTTTGATATTCGCTAAGAATTAAAATTTGATATTTACTGGATCTATTATAAGACATATAAGTTTTTATTTTTATGAAAAAAATTCTAAAAGTTTTATTTAAAATATTATAAAAAAAAAAAAAACACATAAAAAACAAAATTAATAATTAGTAATTAAGTGTGTTATTTAAGTGTAACTTGGTTAATTTTTGTGAAGTTATATTAAATTTAATTTAAATTAAATTAAATTGATGTTAATACTGTTAATAAAAATTTTAGATGCAAAATTGTTAGTAAATAGCTAAAAGAAATTAAATTTATATTGTAAACAAAGTTAGATAAATGAAATAAATACAAATGCAGCTATTTATAACGAAAATCACTTTAACGTTATTATTTCGCCGACAGCGGTTTTTTACATTAACCATTACTGTGAAAAATGTAATGTATGTTACGCAAATTATTATAATTGTGAAGGTATCTGTATTTGTTGTCGACAGTCCCCTGCATGTAATAATATACCTACAACTATTACATGCAACTATTGCAAACGTTCATTCCGAGGTGGAAAATGTTTTGAAAATCATAAAACAGTTGCTACATGTCAAAAATTTCGCAAATGCTTAATTTGTTTTAAAACATATTTTAGAAAGATTGATTCACCACATAAATGTGATACTGTTTTTTGTAAAAATTGTAACAAAAGTGTAGAAAAAAGTCATTTTTGTTATATTATTGTAGATAAGAGCAAACCAAAAATTAATGATTTTGTGTTTATCTTTTACGATCTAGAAACAATGCAAGATTTTTTCTAGTTAAAAACAATAATGAAGATATTAAACTACATGAACCTAATTTATGTGTTCTTAGCACAAGATGTCATCATTGCATAAAAGAAGAGAAGTTACATTTTTGTTGTAAATGTAGTTTTAGTGGTTTTTTTGTGTTTGCATTTTTAAAATGGCTAAACAATTTAAACAAGTTGTTGTAATAGCTCATAATAGACAAAGTTTTGATCACCAGTTTATTTTAAATGAATTGATGCATAAAAGTGACATAGAGCCAAAATTAATCATGAGGGGCACAAAAATTATTCAGATGCAGATTAAAAATATAAGGTTTTTAGATTCTATGAATTATCTTGCAATGCCACTATCACAACTTGCTAAAGCTTTCGATTTATCAACTGATTTAAAAAAAGGTTATTTTCCTCATTTGTTCAATACAACAGAAAATATAAATTATGTTGGGCCAATACCACTTATGCACTACTATAGTCCTGATACAATGACAGAAGAAAATCGAAAAATGTTTATTGATTGGTATGAACAAAGCAGAAATACCAAGTTCAATATGAAACGTGATTTGATAGAATATTGCAAAAATGATGCACATATTTTAACTGAAGCCTGCATTAAATTTAGAAAACTTCTATTGGAAGAAAATAATGTATGCCCTTTCACTGAGGCTACAATCATTGCTTCAATCTAATTGAGTTTGCTTACAGTGACGCAGCCACGGCCAGTTATCCCATACTGTAGTATATACACCTTCCAGCATGAGATAGTGTCCTATAGTAGAATCACAGCAGCAAAAAAATAACGCCTATTTACTTGGCTTTGTACATAAAGTTAAGATTATCGAAAAAAGAAATAGAAAAAAAAATAAAAAATTAATTGTAAAATTTACATTTATTAATAGTTTATATAAAAAAATTAAAGAGAAAAAAACAAAATAAAAATTGTATATAAAGAAAAAAAAAAAAAAATTATGAATTTAAATTTAGATTTTACTCAGAATAAAGTTTGAGAAGAACTTTATTTTAAATTTATCGTTTGATATTCGCTAAGAATTAAAATTTGATATTTACTGGATCTATTATAAGACATATAAGTTTTTATTTTTATGAAAAAAATTCTAAAAGTTTTATTTAAAATATTATAAAAAAAAAAAAAACACATAAAAAACAAAATTAATAATTAGTAATTAAGTGTGTTATTTAAGTGTAACTTGGTTAATTTTTGTGAAGTTATATTAAATTTAATTTAAATTAAATTAAATTGATGTTAATAGTGTTAATAAAAATTTTAGATGCAAAATTGTTAGTAAATAGCTAAAAGAAATTAAATTTATATTGTAAACAAAGTTAGATAAATGAAATAAATACAAATGCAGCTATTTATAACGAAAATCACTTTAACGTTATTATTTCGCCGACAGCGGTTTTTTACATTAACCATTACTGTGAAAAATGTAATGTATGTTACGCAAATTATTATAATTGTGAAGGTATCTGTATTTGTTGTCGACAGTCCCCTGCATGTAATAATATACCTACAACTATTACATGCAACTATTGCAAACGTTCATTCCGAGGTGGAAAATGTTTTGAAAATCATAAAACAGTTGCTACATGTCAAAAATTTCGCAAATGCTTAATTTGTTTTAAAACATATTTTAGAAAGATTGATTCACCACATAAATGTGATACTGTTTTTTGTAAAAATTGTAACAAAAGTGTAGAAAAAAATCATTTTTGTTATATTATTGTAGATAAGAGCAAACCAAAAATTAATGATTTTGTGTTTATCTTTTACGATCTAGAAACAATGCAAGATTTTTTCTAGTTAAAAACAATAATGAAGATATTAAACTACATGAACCTAATTTATGTGTTCTTAGCACAAGATGTCATCATTGCATAAAAGAAGAGAAGTTACATTTTTGTTGTAAATGTAGTTTTAGTGGTTTTTTTGTGTTTGCATTTTTAAAATGGCTAAACAATTTAAACAAGTTGTTGTAATAGCTCATAATGGACAAAGTTTTGATCACCAGTTTATTTTAAATGAATTGATGCATAAAAGTGACATAGAGCCAAAATTAATCATGAGGGGCACAAAAATTATTCAGATGCAGATTAAAAATATAAGGTTTTTAGATTCTATGAATTATCTTGCAATGCCACTATCACAACTTGCTAAAGCTTTCGATTTATCAACTGATTTAAAAAAAGGTTATTTTCCTCATTTGTTCAATACAACAGAAAATATAAATTATGTTGGGCCAATACCACTTATGCACTACTATAGTCCTGATACAATGACAGAAGAAAATCGAAAAATGTTTATTGATTGGTATGAACAAAGCAGAAATACCAAGTTCAATATGAAACGTGATTTGATAGAATATTGCAAAAATGATGCACATATTTTAACTGAAGCCTGCATTAAATTTAGAAAACTTCTATTGGAAGAAAATAATGTATGCCCTTTCACTGAGGCTACAATCATTGCTTCAGCATGCAATTTAGTTTTTCGAAGAAATTTTTTGAAACCGGAAAGCATAGGATTGATATCCAAAAAAGGTTACAGATTTGCAGACAATCAATCAAAAATTGCTCTTCAATGGCTAATTTGGGAAGAGGATCAAAGAAAGATTAATATTCAACATGCAGCAAAGAAAAAAGAAGTAATTATAAAAAATATAAAAGTAGATGGTTTTTGTTCAGAAACAAAACAAATTTTTCAATTCCATGGGTGCTAAATTCATGGCCATCCAAAATGTTTTCCATATAAGAGGAATGAATCAATACAAGATTTGAAAACACCATAACAAGAACAGAACGATTAAAATCATTTGGATATCAAGTTATCGAAATGTGAGAATGTGATTTTAGAGAACAATTGATGGAAAAAGAAGATGAGATGTCATATCTTATAAATCACCCCCTTTTAAAAAACGTTCCTTTAGAACCACGAGATGCTTTTTATGGAGCTAGAACTGGAAACACTTTTATGTTTTACAAAGCAAAAGAAAATGAAAAAATAAAATACATAGATATTTGCTCATTATATCCCTATGTGTGCAAATATGGGAAATTTCCAGTAGGAAATCCTGAAGTTTTAGTGGGCCATGAAATATGTTCTAAAGTTGACTTAAAAAATACTAATGGTTTAATAAAATGTGATATTCTTCCACCAACTGATTTGATTCACCCTGTTCTTCCAATAAAACAAAATAATAAATTAATGTTTACGCTTTCTTTTACTTGCAGTCTTGAAACATATCAAGATGAATGCCTTCATTCTGATAAAGAAAGAACTCTGACAGGAACTTGGGTTATAGACGAAGTAGTAAAAGCTGTAAAAACGGGGTATAAAATATTTGAATTTCATGAAATTGGCGTTATAAGGTACGACAATATAACAAAGACAACTGTGATTGCAAGATTGCAACACAGAAGAATGAAAACAAAATTATTTAGAACAATTTTTCCAACAAGAAAATATTAAACTTGATACAGAAAATATTTACAAAAACCCTGGAAGATCATACAGTAAGCTTATGTTGAACTCTTTCTGGGGAAAATTTGGTCAACGAGAAAATCAGACAAAAACGCAAGTAATAAAAAGTCCAGCTACTTTTTATTCTATATTTACAAATCCAAGCAAAGATGTATTGCACATAATGATTATCAATTCTGACACGGTTTTAGTTAACTGGAAATATAAAAATGAAGATTTAGATTCGTTGCGTACAGTGAACGTATGTATTGCAAGTTATACAACTGCACAGGCTCGTTTAAAATTGTATGAATATTTGGAAATTTACAAGAACGAGTTTTGTATTATGACACTGGTTCCGTCATATATGTGTCAAAAGAAGGTGAATATGAACCTGCCCTAGGCAATTTTATCAGAGGTATGACTAATGAACTAGAATCATATGGATCTGACAGTTATATAAAAGAATTCGTTAGCGATGGACCAAAAAATTATGCATATAAAGCATTTTCTTCTGACAAACAAATTAAACTAGATTATAATAATTTAAAACTAGTCAATTTTGAGAAAATTAAGGAAATGGTTTTATTGATTGATAAAGCCGGTGTGAATATTCTGTACAAAAATTTTCGAAGAACAAATGATCATAGGGTAATTACAGTTCCAGAAACAAAGATATACAGGCTAAAAGCAGAAAAACGAAGGTTTTATGAAAATTATAGTTCTGTACCATTTGGATTTAAAAGAAAAAAATAAAGTTTTTTAAAAAGAAGTTTAATCAATTTTTTATTATTTTTAATTTTATAAAGGAACACAAGTTGCTATTTTGCCCGAATTTTATAGTAAATGTATGTAACTGTAAACTTGAACCTTCCATCAGCGTCTTTGTCTTTTCCCATCCATCTGCACTTTTTTCTCAATTCTTCTATGGTGACATCACTCTTTAGGTATGGACAATAGAAAATTATATTTTCTATGTCCATTCGATCACATAAATATTTATAATGATTGTATTGAAATTGTCCAGAGTTTATCCATTTTGCTAATGCCACTGATTTTAATGTTGGTGGGTTCATGTTGTTTTGCTTCTAAATTAAAACATTTGGAGCATGTATTTTTATATCACTAAATGCTTATTAGACAAAGGAATTAATTTAAAAGAATTAGTTAATTTAAGGAGTGTTCTAGGAAATGATTTTATGCTAGAAAATTTATTTAAAAATTTCCTGGTAGAAAAAAGAGATTTGTTCTTCTAACAAAGGAATTTAGGAGTGTTTTAAATTTCCTTATATGTTTAGGTCCTTGTTAAATAGTTAATGGAATTTATTATTGAAAAGAGCTTTTGAGTTGTTTAAAAAAAGATTTATTATTCTAACAAAAGAATTTAAATGGAAATAAATTTCGTCGTAGATAAGCTATGTCACTCCGTGTATTGTAAAGGGGGCAAAATTCAGATATTTTCCAGTTTGGCCGTTGTAGCTAAACTTTGCGGTACATGCTAATGAAGTAAACTGCAAAGCTTTTTCCATTGTAAATTATACTACCATGAAATGAAAAAGCTTTTTCTAGAAAGATTACATATCCATACATACACTTTATCATAAGAGCAGTACGGAGAAAAAAATGCTAAAGAAAAACCCCATATAAACTAAATAACAACAAAAAGGAAAAAAAAAAAAAAAATTTAAAAAATATAAATTAAACCTATACAGATTTTTTTTACAGCCTTTTCTTGAACGATTTAATGTAAACTATTACATTTCGCATGTAGATTTACTACATTAAAAACATTATTTGTAGCTTAAAAATGAATTGAATTTTTACCAGAAATTATATATAAATCCTAGTTTTACTAATTAGGAACATTTATGAATTATGAAAAGAAAATTTATTGATGTGTAAAAATTGTATAGATATACATACATAGTTATATTAACTCAATATAGTGTTATTATAAATTTTTGATTTATGCTAATAAAGTTTTTGTGATAAGAAAATGTAATTATATTAGTTAAAAAAAAAAAAAAATAATATTATCACTATGTAATATAAATTAATTTAGGTTTCAATATAATCAATTATCAAGTTATACAATGAAACAAAGAAAAAAATATTTTTTTATTTTTTAAAAACTTCAGAAAGTTCATATTTTATACTAAAATAATTTTTATACTTAACTAGTTGATTCTGAAAATATATACTTACTGCTATGTCTGATCTACATATATAACCTTGCTGTAAAGAATGAAAAATAGAAACAGGTTAATTGTTTTTGGTACCTATAGCAAAGATAATGAATATCACTAGATGCGCAAAGTCCATATAAAACAAAAACCATAAAATTCAAGCTCTTTAAAATAGAAAGAAAGAAATAAAATAAAAAGAAAAAAAGCTTAAAGCTTTATACTCTATTCAATATTAAATTTAAATCAGACAACGAAAAATAAATAAAAACAAAAACAAAATAAAAGCTTTGTTGACTTTATTTTTTAATAAAAATTTTGAACTAGGAATAAATACGATTTATGAATTATATATCGATGGCTCCAAGCTGAAACGATGTAAGTCTGAAATATAATTTATTATAAATTTGTTACTTTTAAATAAATTAAGAATACACTTTTATTAAGAATACAATTTTATTAAGAATACAATTAAAAATTCACGATTTTAAATGTAAAGTTAAAAAACCTTTGAAAAAATTTAAAACAATTTTATTATGTGATCTTCAAGACTTATGACGTTCTTTATGGGTTATTATTTTTTATTTCTCTTAAAAATGCTAATGTAAGTAGGCTTACATTGTTCTTATCCGAAAATATTCACTCTATACCATTCGATTAACAAAAATAAACAATTGAAAATGACGTAACTAAGCATAGAACTACTATCATTATAAATATACAATCATTATAAATATTTATGTGATCGAATGGACATAGAAAATATTATTTTCTATTGTCCATACCTAAAGAGTGATGTCACCATAGAAGAATTGAGAAAAAAGTGCAGATAGCTGGGAAAAGTCAAAGACCCTGATGGAAGGTTCAAGTTTACAGTTACATACATTTACTATAAAATTCGGGCAAAATAGCAACTTGTGTTCCTTTATAAAATTAAAAATAATAAAAAATTGATTAAACTTCTTTTTAAAAAACTTTATTTTTTTTCTTTTAAATCCAAATGGTACAGAACTATAATTTTCATAAAACCTTCGTTTTTCTGCTTTTAGCCTGTATATCTTTGTTTCTGGAACTGTAATTACCCTATGATCATTTGTTCTTCGAAAATTTTTGTACAGAATATTTACACCGGCTTTATCGTTCAATAAAACCATTTCCTTAATTTTCTCAAAATTGACTAGTTTTGAATTATTATAATCTAGTTTAATTTGTTTGTCAGAAGAAAATGCTTTATATGCATAATTTTTTGGTCCATCGCTAACGAATTCTTTTATATAACTGTCAGATCCATATGATTCTAGTTCATTAGTCATATCTCTGATAAAATTGCCTAGGGCAGGTTCATATTCACCTTCTTTTGACACATATATGACGGAATCAGTGTCATAATACAAAACTCGTTCTTGTAAATTTCCAAATATTCATACAATTTTAAACGAGCCTGTGCAGTTGTATAACTTGCAATACATACGTTCACTGTACGCAATGAATCTAAATCTTCATTTTTATATTTCCAGTTAACTAAAACCGTGTCAGAATTGATAATCATTATGTGCAATACATCTTTGCTTGGATTTGTAAATATAGAATAAAAAGTAGCTGGACTTATTATTACTTGCGTTTTTGTCTGATTTTCTCGTTGACCAAATTTTCCCCAGAAAGAGTTCAACATAAGCTTACTGTATGATCTTTTTCCAGGGTTTTTGTAAATATTTTCTGTATCAATTTTAATATTTTCTTGTTGGAAAAATTGTTCTAAATAATTTTGTTTTAATTCTTCTGTGTTGCAATCTTGCAATCACAGTTGTCTTTATTATATTCTCGTACCTTGAAACGCCAAATTTCATGAAATTCAAATATTTTATACCCCTTTTTTACAGCTTTTACTACTTCGTCTATAACCCAAGTTCCTGTCAGAGTTCTTTCTTTATCAGAATGAAGGCATTCATCTTGATATGTTTCAAGACTGCAAGTAAAACAAAGAGTAAACATTAATTTATTATTTTGTTTTATTGGAAGAACAGGGTGAATCAAATCAGTTGGTGGAAGAATATCACATTTTATTAAACCATTAGTATTTTTTAAGTCAACTTTAGAACATATTTCATGGCCCACTAAAACTTCAGGATGTCCTACTGGAAATTTCCCATATTTGCACACATAGGGATATAATGAGCAAATATCTATGTATTTTATTATACCCTACACCTATAGAATAGGTAAAGGGGTATATTAACTTTGGTATGGTGTTTGTAACCACCTAAAGGAAGCGAGCTAGATATGGAAAAGTATATATATATTTGTGATCAGCGTGGCCGCCTGAGTCGATATAGCCATTTCCGTCCGTCCGTCCGTAGGCACGATAACTCAAAAAATAATGGAGCTATCTTGATGAAATTTTGACTGTAGGTTACTAGGACTGAAAGTACGGCGGGGATTGCATATGGGCGAAATCGGCCCATGGGTTCGGATTCTGGACCTTTTAATCGATCGAAGGGCTAACGAACATATATAAACAAGTTAAGGAACAGTCAGTCGGTGCAACCGACTTAGAAATACCCTACACCTATTTGGTTCAAATTTAAGGACATAACAAAAGCTGTTATTAATTTGACTTTATAATACTAAAAACATTTTCTAATTACACTATCTATTAAAAAATATTAAAAATTCTTACAAATTTATCTATTTAAAAATATAAAAAAACAAAAAAACTTGAAATAAATGAAAATATATTTATTCCAATTCAATTAATTCCAATTCAAAATTTTAACTGTAGGTTACTAGGACTGAAAGTACGGCGGGGATTGCATATGGGCGAAATCGGCCCATGGGTTCGGATTCTGGACTTTTTAATCGATCGAAGGGCTAACGAACATATATAAAAAATCACGATAACTCAACAACTAATGACGCTTTCTTCATCAAATTTGTGCTGTAGGTTACTAGTAATGAAACTACTTCGGAGATTCCGTAAGGTCGAGATTGGACCATGCGTTCGGAACCTAGAACTTTTTGATCGAATTTAGGCCAAACGAGCATAATTCCGAAACCAATGAAGATAGAACCTCCAAATTTGGTATCAGGGTGGCCCTTCCTATTTCCTAAGTGTCTTGGGAATTTGGGTCCCATTGGAGTACTGGGTCGGGGACCAGCCAAACATTTCCGAAGACCTTAAAGCATATTTTTAAAATTAATAAAGATAACAACTTGAAAAAATGTAGAAGTTTCCAATTTGCCACAAGGGTGTTCTTTACTATCTCTTGCGTGTTCCCTTAATTTGAGATCAATTGGAGTGGTGGTTCAGTACCCCTCTCAGACCACCCAAGTTTTAAAAGCTTATAATCGAAATTACTAAAAATAGTTACTTAAAATTAAGATAGACCGTTTAAATTGTGTCCAAGGGTTAACTAGTACTATAAGTAAAGCGCGGGCTGTATAAGGACGGAATCAGCCCATGGGTTCGAATTCTGGACCTTTTAGTCGGTGCCAGGGATAACGAACATATATTAAAAATCACGATAACGCAACAACTAATGAGGCTATCTTCATCAAATTTGTGCTGTAGGTTATTGGTAATGAAACTACGGCGGTGATTACGTACGGTGAGGATTGGACAATGGGTTCGGAACTGAGAACTTTTTGATCGAATTTAGGCCAAACTAGCGTAATTCCGAAACCAATGAAGATAGAACCTCCAAATTTGGTATCAGGGTGCCCCTTCCTATTGCGTAAGTGTCTTTGAAATTTGGGCCATATTGGACTAGTGGGTCGGGGACCAGCCACTCAGTTCCGAGGACCTTCAAGCATATTTTCGAAATTAATAAAAATAGTAACTTGAAACAAATGTAGAAGCTTCAAATTTGGCCCAGGGTGTTCTTTACTATTTCTTCCGTGCCCCCCTAATTTGGGATCATTTGGAGTGGTGGTTCAGGACCTCTCTTAGACCCCCAAATGTGTAAAAGCTTATCATCGAAATTAATGAAACTAGTAACTTAAAATTAAGATAGAACGTTGCAATTGTATACAAGGGTTAACTAGTAAAGTATGACGGGACTGCATATGGGCGAAATCGTACCATGGTTTGGGTTTCTGGAACCCTTGACAAGTTCAAGGACTAACAAACATATATCTTAAAACACCCTAACTCAAAAAATAATGCCGGTATTTTGATGAAATTTAAACTCTAGGTTACTAGTAATGAAAGTACCATGAGAATTGGTTCTGGTTGAGTTTAATTTCAAAGCCAAAGAATACATTTCCTATGTCCTATGTGTCTGCGAAATCTAGACTTAATTGTAGTGGTTCAGCTATATTCAAAGGTACTTGCTACATTTATGTAAAATTTGTTTTTATATTTAAATGAATTATATGAAAAGGTCTAAATTTGTAATTGTATTTTTGAAATATATTTATTGCATCTTTTGCGTTTATAAGCTTTTGTATTAGGTATATAAACTAACCATTTAAAATAATTGCAATTTGTAAAAATTTGGATTATTAAATATATTATGCTTTGATTATATTTTTATCACAAAATTTAATAATTAGAATTTTTTCATTTTGTAATTGAATTGGAATAAATATATTTTCATTAATTTCAAGTTTGTTTGTTTTTTAATATTTTTAAATAGATAAATTAGTAAGAATATTTGTAATATTTTTTAATAGATATTGTAATTAGAAAATGTTTTTAGTATTATAAAGTTAATTTGGTTAGCTATGTCTTACGATCAAATTAATAACAGCTTTTATGGTGTTAAAATGACTTATGGATATGTCCTTACATTTTAACCAAATAGGTGTAGGGTATTTCTAAGTCGGTTGCACCGACTGACTGTTTCTTAACTTTTGTTTTCATTTTCTTATGCTTTGTAAAACATAAAAGTGTTTCCAGTTCTAGCTCCATAAAAAGCATCTCGTGGTTCTAAAGGAACGTTTTTTAAAAGGGGGTGATTTATAAGATATGACATCTCATCTTCTTTTTCTATCTATTGTTCTCTAAAATCACATTCTCACATTTCAATCACTTGATATCCAAATGATTTTAATCGTTCTGTTCTTGTTATGGTGTTTTCAAATCTTGTATTGATTCATTCCTCTTATATGGAAAACATTTTGGATGGCCATGAATTTAGCACCCATGGAATTGAAAAATTTGTTTTGTTTCTGAACAAAAACCATCTACTTTTATATTTTTTATAATTACTTCTTTTTTCTTTGCTGCATGTTGAATATTAATCTTTCTTTGATCCTCTTCCCAAATTAGCCATTGAAGAGCAATTTTTGATTGATTGTCTGCAAATCTGTAACCTTTTTTGGATATCAATCCTATGCTTTCCGGTTTCAAAAAATTTCTTCGAAAAACTAAATTGCATGCTGAAGCAATGATTGTAGCCTCAGTGAAAGGACATACATTATTTTCTTCCAATAGAAGTTTTCTAAATTTAATGCAGGCTTCAGTTAAAATATGTGCATCATTTTTGCAATATTCTATCAAATCACGTTTCATATTGAACTCGGTATTTCTGCTTTGTTCATACCAATCAATAAACATTTTTCGATTTTCTTCTGTCATTGTATCAGGACTATAGTAGTGCATAAGTGGTATTGGCCCAACATAATTTATATTTTCTGTTGTATTGAACAAATGAGGAAAATAACCTTTTTTTAAGTCAGTTGATAAATCGAAAGCTTTAGCAAGTTGTGATAGTAGCATTGCAAGATAATTCATGGAATCTAAAAACCTTATATTTTTAATCTGCATCTGAATAATTTTTGTGCCCCTCATGATTAATTTTGGCTCTATGTCACTTTTATGCATCAATTCATTTAAAATAAACTGGTGATCAAAACTTTGTCCATTATGAGCTATTACAACAACTTGTTTAAATTCTTTAGCCATTTTAAAAATGCAAACACAAAAAAACCACTAAAACTACATTTACAACAAAAATGTAACTTCTCTTCTTTTATGCAATGATGACATCTTGTGCTAAGAACACATAAATTAGGTTCATGTAGTTTAATATCTTCATTATTGTTTTTAACTAGAAAAAATCTTGCATTGTTTCTAGATCGTAAAAGATAAACACAAAATCATTCATTTTTGGTTTGCTCTTATCTACAATAATATAACAAAAATGATTTTTTTCTATACTTTTGTTACAATTTTTACAAAAAACAGTATCACATTTATGTGGTGAATCAATCTTTCTAAAATATGTTTTAAAACAAATTAAGAATTTGCGAAATTTTTGACATGTAGTAACTGTTTTATGATTTTCAAAACATTTTCCACCTCGGAATGATCGTTTCCAATAGTTGCATGTAATAGTTGTAGGTATATTATTACATGCAGGGGACTGTCGACAACAAATACAGATACCTTCACAATTATAATAATTTGCGTAACCTACATTACATTTTTCACAGTAATGGTTAATGTAAAAAACCGCTGTCAGCGAAATAATAACGTTAAATTGATTTTCGTTATAAATAGCTGCATTTGTATTTATTTCATTTATCTAACTTTGTTTACAATATAAATATAATTTCTTTTAGCTATTTACTAACAATTTTGCATCTAAAATTTTTATTAACACTATTAACATCAATTTAATTTAATTTAAATTAAATTTAATATAACTTCACAAAAATTAACCAAGTTACACTTAAATAACACACTTAATTACTAATTATTAATTTTGTTTTTTATGTGTTTTTTTTTTTTATAATATTTTAAATAAAACTTTTAGAATTTTTTTCATAAAAATAAACACTTATATGTCAATCTTATAATAAATAATAAACACAATTATCAAACACTATAGCTATCCCTTTTACTCCTATTCAGTCAGCTATTCATCTAGTTGCATGTCAACTTGTTATATATACATATATTGTTACATAATTAAAATTAATGTAAATAGATCCAGTAAATATCAAATTTTAATTCTCAGCGAATATCAAACGATAAATTTAAAATAAAGTTCTTCTCAAACGTTATTCTGAGTAAAATCTAAATTTAAATTCATAATTTTTTTTTTTTTTTTCTTTATATACAATTTTTATTTTTTTTTTTTCTCTTTAATTTTTTTATATAAACTATTAATAAATGTAAATTTTACAATTAATTTTTTATTTTTTTTTCTCTTTCTTTTTTCGATAATCTTAACTTTATGTACAAAGCCAAGTAAATAGGCGTTATTTTTTTGCTGCTGTGATTCCACTATAGGACACTATCTCATGCTGGAAGGTGTTAATACTACAGTATGGGATAACTGGCCGTGGCTGCGTCACTGTAAGCAAACTCAATTAGATTGATAGTTTTGACTGAATCAAACAAAATAAAATTTCCACTCATTATTTCGTATAGTTGTAACTCTTCTTGGAAACCAAATCTGATTTATGCTGAGTCAAACCAGAATAAATTTTGCAAATATTAGAGGGCTAGATTCCAATTATTTCGGAGTATATGTTCACCTTACGTCAAAAAATCCAGCCGTGTTAGCACTAAACGAAACTCAGGTTTTTTCAAACCAGGATGCGGTTAAGTTCAGTATTCCTGGTTACAAACTTGAAACGTTTTTTAGTCCCCATAGAGGTATTGCTCTTTATATTCGTAACGATACGGCCTACCAAATTCTGGATAAATATAACATAGGCACAAATCCAGTTTAACTATGTTTGGACCAAATTTATTTTTGGTGGCCATTCAACGCATTTTTGTTTTTTGTACAGAAGTCCAAATATTTCAAAGGAGAACACAATTGTAGAATTTGATATTTTATCGGATTCTATAATTAGCATCCTTCAGGACAATTCCGAAACTGAAATCGTTGTAGCAGGCGATTTCAATATCCACAATAAAAATTGGCTTCTATACTCTCCTCATTGGTGAAAGAACCTACTCGCATACCAGACTGTTCAAGCCATAGTGCTTATACTCTGGATCTATTTCTAACTTCTCATCCGGAAAAATACAACATTTCTGTCATTAGCCCATTAGGCAGCTCTGACCCCTGCCTTATCAGTTCTCAATTTCAAATGCAAAATTTAATTAACCAAAAAGTTCCTCCCAATCATAAAATTTGGCTCCTATATAAAGCCAACTGGGATGGTTTAAACTCCTTTTTCAAAAACTTTAATTGGTCTCTTTTTTTCAACAATAGAAATGTTGATGTAGCTGCCAACGCATTAACTAGCGCTATTCTCCTTGGCATGAATCTTTTCATACCAAGTAAGATTAAAAATGCTAAACACCGTAACCAGAATAGGTTAAACAAAAAATGCAGGCAAGCTATTAAGAAAAAAATAAAGCTTTCTTTGAGTTCAAGAGGCAACCAATCGAAAGCAACCGGCTCTTATTTACAGAAGTTAGTAAGCGATGCAAAAGAATTTTAAGGCAGCAAAAATTTAAACATGATTTTTTGCTAAGGCAAAAAGTTATTCGCTTCCCAAAAGGCAGCAAAAGTTTCTGGTCATTTGCCAAATCAGTAAAAAACAACTTCACTTCTTCTACAACTCCTCCACTGATTTATAATAATGCTGTCACTGCTGACCCTGAACAAAAGGCAGATTTGCTTGCTCAAATCTTCGCAGCCAATTCAACACTGCCGGCAACAACAGCCTCTCCTCCGGTCTATGTACCAACAAATTCAAAACTTAAAAAAATTTATTTTCGCCCACGAGTTGTTGCTAAAGTTCTTAAGGGTGTGAATGTTCACAAATCTGCTGGTCTTGACGATATTCCATCAATTGTCCTCCAAAACTGCGCTAACACCCTAGCTGGTCCACTAAGCAAACTTTTTCACATATCCTTTGTTTTTGGAACTTACCCTTCTATATGGAAAGTTGCTTATGTCCATCCTTACAGCCAATCCCAAAAAAGGGTGCCCAGAGCAATCCTGAAAATTATAGACCAATTGCTCTAACATCAGTACTATCAAAGGTTATGGAGTTAATAATTAATTTCCACTTAAAAAGATATCTGGAGAGTAATGACCTCATAAGTGACCATCAATATGGTTTTAGGTCAAATAGATCAACAGGTGACCTGTTGGCATTTTTGACTGAAAAATGGGGTCGTTGCTTGGAAAAATATGGCGAGACGAACATAATCGCTCTAGATATATCCAAAGCCTTTGATCGCGTTTGGCATGCCGCGCTACTAAAAAAGCTAGAAGCTTTTGGTCTAGGAAAAATCTTCAATTCATGGATAGAATCTTTCCTTTCACACCGTTCAATACAAGTTGTATTGGATGGTTTTACTTCCAAAAAATTTGAAATCAATGCTGGTGTCCCTCAAGACCAACCTTATTTCTAATATTTATCAATGATCTTCTATCCATTACCTCCAATAAAATCCATAGCTTTGCTGATGACAGCACTCTTGATTGCTCTTACCTTTTTGAGAGAGCAGCTGATGCTACCTCAACATCGGTAAACAATGAACGAACCAAAGTTTCAAGTTCCTCAAATAATGATCTCCAAATAATTCAAGATTGGGGAAGCGTGAACAGGGTAAGTTTTAATGCTTCTAAAACCCAAAGCTGTTTGTTATCAACCAAGCGAAGCGATCCTTTACAAAACATTTCTTTTGGCAATGTAGGTATTCAAAACTCCGAATCATTAAGAATTCTAGGCATGGAAATAAATGCAAAACTTTCGTGGAACGACCACATTTTTTCGGTCGCAAAAGATGCCGCGAAATGCCTGGGATTCTTAAGTAGGAGTAGGAAATACTTTACACCTCCAAATCTATTACAAATTTATAAAACCTATATTCGGCCGAGACTTGAGTATAACTCTCACATATTTGCTGGAGCTCCCAGCACCGCTCTTCAGTAACTGGATAAGATACAAAAGAGAGCTGTTCGTATTATCAATGATAATAACATTACAAAAGACTTAACGTCTTTAAGTCACCGCCGTAATGTAGGAGCTGCTTGTCTTTTTTATAAATATCTACTAGGCAATACTTCAAAAGAAATCAAAAACATGATGCCTAAAATCAAACCCTACCGCCGTAACACACGGTTAGCAGCTCAATCACATCCATATACAGTTGAGCTTTTCAGAACAAGAACTCTGAAATTTAGGAACTCTTTTCTGAGTCGCACCTCCAAATTGTGGAACACATTACCCCCATATGTGTTTCCCAATTCGTTTAAACCGCAAAACTTCAAGAAGAATGTCAACTTATACCTCCTGGGTTGCCCATTCAACCCTAAAAAGTCATTTATATTTATGACTAGTAGTAACTTTTCAGACATAATACTGCGCAAGCAGCTAGGGTGCTTATCCCATTATTTTGGCTACGGGGGGATGTTGTTTTAGTGTAGTAAAAATCTCACACTACCTGGGGGATTAGGTTACCAGGTGCCTTTTGAAGGTTTTTTCCTCCCTTAGGAAAAAAAAAAAAAAAAATAATAAATTAATTCTTTTGCCAAAGTTTTTACCTTCAAAAATTATATTTTTGTTATTAGCAAAATCATAAACAACGATGTTATATTCATCCCCATAATAATCCTGTAATTTTTTAAGTTCAGATATTCCTGCACTTTGCGTTATATTTAATTTAGTTTTTACCATCAGCTCTAATTGCTGATCTCTAATCTAGATTTTTCTGCATCTTCTGTGTATCTTGGCGAGTTTTTTTATAATTCATGTCACCATCTATAAAAGCTTTTCCTACTACAATAGCTCGGAATAAGCAAAGATTATCATTATTTTTAATGACAACAATTTCTCGTTTTAAACTTTCTTCATTGAAAGTAAAATAATTTCTCCCTCGTCCACTTCCAGAAGGCAACCGTACAGTTGTAGTTGTTAGTTGAAAAAATCAGTATTCAGGCCCTCCGAATTACTTTGGAATATTTTACTTATTAGTTCCCAAATGTCTTTAAACGTCACTGAACTTGCAAGCTTAAAATTCATCCAACCTGGAGTTCTTTGTTGAAAGTTATCAGCAAAAAATACTATATCAATGAGATCATTCGGTTCAACGTTTTCCACCGAATATATAACTATTTGATTAATGGCTTCTTTAGTATATGCCAATATATCTTCTTCATTTGGAGCTTTTCTCATTTTGAATGTAATTTTTCTCGACATGACTCCAAACTTTTTCGAAAACTGACTTTTTTCTTCCATAATTATGAATTTGGAAGACTCCTCTAAATATTTCTCTAATATTTGTTTCTTGGCCATTTTTCTCAGTATTGATTTGGTATGTTTTTACGACTTTTTTTTTTGTTAATGATAATATATAATTAATTAGCCTTGTTTTTATACCAATATTAAAAGGGATAACAAATTTTCCATACACATTTGTAAAAACTAGGAAATGAATCAAATAGACAATTAACATTGCCACTCCACATTGCACTTTATTTACATTTTACAACTCAAATTTGCATAATACTAGTAATTTCCTAAAACATAATAAATTTGTTATATATTAAAAAAAAATTTCAAATTATATTTCAATTATATTAATTGATATTATATAAAAATTAATTTATTTGTTTTTCGTTTTACAATTCATTATTAAATTATTTGCATAATACATAGTTGTTAATAACATACCTCAAATTTGCATAATAGAAAGTAATTTACAAGAATCTATAATAAATCTATATTAAATTTTTTTCTTATTTTTTTTTTATTAAACATAACAATTAATCACTAAATACAAATTTTTTTCTCACGATTTTATACATATACAACCTATACTATAAATTACTTTAAAACTAAGATACAATAACAACTTCAATATCTGCATTTTATTTATCCCATAACACCTGCATTTTTGCGTTAATATTATTTTCCTGAAACTGGTTGACCGTGAAAGCTTTTTATTAATAAATAAATTCGTATTATTTACAATAATCTATATTACTATACTATCACAACAAGATTATTGCACTTACTTGTTCTACATAATCTAATAATTAAAATTATGCATTTTGTATTGTATTATGAAATTGACTTATTAGTATGGTATTATGAAGCTGTTTCAGATGTGTGTGTCAACTTATATTACCTACATAAAAATATTTATAACAATTCTTTATTAATTTTTATACCCGTATGAATATATAGGCAAAGGGTATAATAAATTTGCCATTACGTTTGTAACGCAGAGAAGGAGGGGGGTAGATATAGACTCAAGTATATGGATCGGATTAGAATCGAAAAAAAAAATCGATTTAGCTATGTATGTCCGTCCGTCCGTCCGCACGACAACTCAAAAACTAAAGGAGCTAGGATCTTGAAATTTTCGTAAATTTGTTTTTTTGCAATAGCCGTCATCGCTATATTTAAATTTGGATTTATCCAGCCATTTTGGTCCATGGGTTCGGGTGGCTGCCATACAAATTCTTTTTTTATATGAGTATTTCTCTGTACCTATTACAGCTACGTGTCTGAAATTTTGGCAAAAGTAGTTTAGTTTTATGGCTAAAGTTTCTGCAAAATTTGGTTGGTCTGTTGCAGTGAGTTCGAGTAGCTGCCATACAACTCCTTCTTTATATGAGCATTACTCTATACCTATTAAAGGTGGGTGTCTGAAATTTTGCCAAAAATAGTTTAGTGTAATGGCCAAAGTTACTGCAAAATTTGGTTGGTCTACTGCAAAGGGTTCGAGTAGCTGCCATACAACTTCTTATTTTATATGAGCATTACTCTATACCTATTGACGTTGGGTGTCTGAAATTTTGCCAAAAATAGTTTAGTGTAATGGCCAGAGTTACTGCAAAATTTGGTTGGTCTACTGCAGAGGGTTCGAGTAGCTGCCATACAACTCCTTCTTTTATATGAGCATTATATTTCACCTAATAAAGCTGGTATGTTAGAAATTTTGCCAAAAGTAATTAATGTTTATAATAATAATGATATAATGTTTATATAACGGTCATACGGGTATCCCAGAGTTGACACAGTCTACTCTACTACACTCTTCCTCGTTTTATATTATACATAGCAGTAACCAATAAAGTAACCCAAATTTTTTATACCCGTATGACTATATAGTCAAAGGGTATAATAAATTTGCCATTACGTTTGTGACGCAGAGAAGGAGGTGGGGTAGATATAAACTCAAGTATATGCATCGGATCAGAATCGAAAAAAAAATCGATTTAGCTATGTAAGTCATTTTCATCCTCTTCCAATATAACTAAAATAGCCAAAATAACAACTAAAGTCACCACATGAAATATTCTATTTTTAATAACACAATTTAAAATAAACATTACAAACGAATATTTAACAAACATCACCATGTGAAACATTTCGTTTGTTGTAATTCTAATACTTCTCGTTTTTCTTTCTTTTTATTATTTTAATATAACACACAAAGTGTGACTAAAATTAGCCGTACTTCAAAACTCAAATTTCTTAAATAAAAAAAAAAAAATAAAAAATCCAAAAAGAAAAAAACCTAAACGTATCTATCATAATACAAAGAATAAATTATATTTTTTTTTTTGACTTATTATATTAAGTTGTTGTTTGTTTTACTTTGGCTTGTTGCGCAACACTTATATTGTTATAAAATTTTGTATTGTTGCGTAACTAATTATTTCATGGGACAGAAAGTATTGAATATTTATAAATCCAAAAATAATCCTTATCAGCAAATTGATTTCCTTTAAAATAAATAAATTTGTCAATTGTAATGGTTTTTTAGAATTTAAGTTTTTTATATATTTTTTGGAGAAATTAGGAAAAATTGAAGCGTTGGTTCAATTTTCCTTTCTTTAGAAATTTCAGTCTTAAGTTTGATTTTAAATTGGAAAGTCAGTTTCCAATCTTTGTAAAACGTATATTTGAAATAAAATTAAAAGAAAGAATTGTTAAACAAGTTAATTTTAAAAAATAAATTTTTAAATAAAACATAAAAAAAATAATATCAAATTTTTTTATTTTATTTATTAATTTTAAAAATAACAAAAGTGGCGCAGTCGGTAGGATACCGACACTGTTTTAAATAATAATATATTAAAATATAAATCGGAAATAAAATTCGGAAATTAATTTAAAAACAGTCATAATAATATTGTTTTTTAAGAAAAACAAAATATAAATTTGTTAAATTTTCAACAAAAAAAAAAAAAATAAATAAAAAGTGAACTTTATAAATAATTTCTATTTTTCCGGTAAACTATTTAAAATAATAACATTATTACAAAAACAAACAGTGTTACTTTTAAGTATTGATCGGTATTAAACAAAAAATATAAACGTTCTTTCGAATTTTTAATGAGCAGTTCTGATATAGACAGAATTGCATTATTATTTCAAACGGTACGATTACAATTAAACAATCAAATTATGACATCAACAGGCTTTACCCTAAGTGATATAGTAAGGGAAGCCAGAGCTGTTCCAGAATTTACTGGGACCGGATACTATGAAGTATCCAGCTTTATCAACGAAATGGAGTCGCTGACAGGAATGGTAGCTGATATAGAACAACGGAAATATATATCGAGAATACTCTTGGGAAAAAATCCAGGGCAAAGCGGCAGTGTCCATCCGAAGACTAAATGAAGCTACATGGGACCAGATAAAAGGACAGTTAATAAAATCGTTTGGCGTGCAGGAAACATACCTAAAGTTAAAAGAAGAGGCAGAAAAAACACAGTTTAGTAGATCGGTAAGTCAACTTTATAATGATCTTAGTAGTATATTAGACAAACTCAATTATAAGTATCAGTTAGACCAAGTTAAACCAAATGATTATAAACCCACGTGTAATGAGATTAGTATTTTAGAGGAATTCCTTTCTAAAATAAATAGGAATGACTCTATTTATTTAAGAACAAAAATGTAAAAAGTTTAGAAGAGGCCTATAACGAATTGTTGCAAACCGGAATCACAGTTAATCGTAATGATAATTTTAATTCAAATTCTAGGCCAAACCGTTTCAATAGAAATTCACAAATTAATAATTACAATCGCGGTCCGAATAGTAGTAATAATAATAATTTTACAAATAACAATAACTTTCGCGGTAATAATCATAATAACCATGATAGACAAAATAATTATAACCAAAATAATAAAATGAAAAAATGGTTATCGCAACCAATTTTTTAACAGTAATAATAACAATAGTAGTAGTAGCCAAAATATTAGAAATTTTTTTTCAAATAACAGTCAAAATACTAGAAATACAAATTTTAATAATAATAGGGCGCGAAATAATAATAATTATGAACCAATGGAAGTCGACCATAATACCGCAAACTACAATAATAATTCAAACCGTAGTAATAATACAGAAAATTCATATCGTCTAGAAAATTTTCAAACTTCGCCTCCAACAACCAATTACCCATAGCAGAACTTACTATCGACAATATAAACATTGATTGTCTTATAGATACTGGTGCTGCTACATTAATAATAAATCCAAATATTTTTCCAATTGAAAGGCAATCAAAATTAAAAATACCCATTTGTTTAACAACCCTAATGGGAGATAAAAATATAGAACGTGAAATTATCACAAGAACTCCTTCCGAATTTAATGAGAATATAACCATGAGTTGGAAAATTTACAATTTAGATAATAAAAACTTTGATGCGATCCTAGGGCAAAATGTGCTTGCACCGATTGGTGCTAAAATCGATTTGCTAGAACGTATAATCGAAGTTAATGGTGTTAAAACTAGATTTAAAAATTCTCGCCCATATAAAAAAACTTTTCAGTTAGAAATTTTGAGTATAAACCATTCTGACATTTTCGAAAATTTACAAACTAAACATATGAACACTGAAGAGTGTAAAATTTTAAAAGAAATTTTATCAAAAAATAATGATTTGTTTTACAAGGAGGGAGATAATCTTACTCATATCACTGAACATCAAATTATAACTGAACATTCACGACCAATTTATTCGAAAACATACCGTTTTCCTAAAATTCATGAAATAGAAGTAGAAAAACAAGTAAAAGAAATGCTCGCGCAAGGTATAGTACAACCAAGTAATTCACCCTATAATTCGCCAATTTGGGTGGTCCCAAAGAAAATAGATAACTCGGGTAAACCTAAGTGGAGAATTGTAGTGGATTATAGAAAATTAAACGAAATTACCACGGATTCCTATTCCAAACATGGACTCCCTTTTCGACAAGTTGGGTAAAGCTCAGTAATTTACCACTTTAGATTTGGCAAAAGGGTTCCATCAAATTTTAGTAGATGAAAAGGACAGGTGTAAAACAGCATTTTCAACCCCCCAGGGCCACTACGAATTTCTTCGTATGCCCTTTGGGCTGAAAAATGCCCCTGCCACTTTTCAACGGGTCATGTACCACGTTTTAAGAGATTTAATAAATAAAATATGTGTCGTTTATCTTGATGACATATTAATTTTTTCAACTTCTTTACAGGAACATTTAGAAGCAATTAATATTATTTTTAAAAGATTTAGACATTATAATTTAAAAATTCAGATTGATAAATGTAACTTTTTTTCAAAACAAACCGAGTATTTAGGGCATGTTCTTACACCCAATCGTATAAAGCCTAATGACAATAAAGTTAACGTAATTAAAGAACTCAAAGTACCAACAACAAGGAAACAGATAAAAAGTTTCCTTGGTATCACAGGGTACTACCGAAAGTTTATAAAAGATTACGCTGAGGTAGCTAAACCCATGACTAATTATTTAAAAAAAGATAAGAAAATCGATATTAATGACCAAAATTACGTTTTGTCTTTTGATAAATTAAAGGAACTAATAACGAATTATCCAAGTTTAAAGTATCCAGACTTTAAAAAACAATTTGTCTTAACAACGGATGCTTCAAACTTCGCAAATGGTGCCGTCTTGTCGCAAGATGGACACCCAATTTGCTTTGATAGTCGAACTCTTAACGAGCACGAAACTCGTTATTCCGCGATAGAAATAGAACTTCTCGCAATCATTTGGGCAACCAAATATTTTCGCCATTTTTGGATGGCACTAAATTTATTATTAGAACTGATCATCAGCCGCTTACCTGGCTACATTCACTTAAAAAACCTAATTCCAAATTACAAAAATGGAAAATCAGGTTAAATGAATATGAGTTCGATATAGAATACTTAAAAGGAAAAGAAAACAAAGTTGCTGATTTTCTCAGCAGAATCGACATAAATAAACAGGAAATAAACCGAAACGAAATATCAGAAAATGTATATAACGAAAATAACAGTGATATGGCTATAATTCATAGTGGTGTCGAAGATTTGGACGACCACATTCCAATCGTAGACCATATAGTTAACTACTTTACACAAATTCACATCGTATCTGACAAACAGTTTGAAACAGAAAAATTATATGGCAAATATAAATTAATATATATAACAGAAAATGAACTGAACGATAACAATTATTTGAACGATCTATTACGTCGTGTTGTACAAAAAGGAAAAATTGGTATTTTTTCAAAATTAAATGACGAAAAATATAACATACTACAACAAATATTAATCGAACAATTTGGGAATAATAATAATATAAAATTTTATAAATGCTCAATTCAAGCGGAAAACATTCCAAACGAAAACAAAACCATAGAAATAATAGAAAAAATTCATAACGATTCAAATCACCGCGGTATAATTGAAAATTTCAATGAAATTAGAAAAAAATGGTTTTTTCCAAAAATAAAGGAATTAATCCATAAATTTATAAACAATTGCAATATATGCAATAAGGCAAAATATGATCGCCATCCAGTTCAAACTAAATTTCAAATAAGCGAAACTCCTAACGAACCTAATGATATCGTTTGCGGAGATGTTTTTTATTGTTATAAACTGACTTTTTTGACAACTTTCGACAAATTTTCAAAGCATTTAATGATTCAACATTTACCTGACAGAAATGCGTTAACTATTATAGATCTTTTTAGAATTAGATTCGCTATATTAGGCAAACCTAATAAACTTGTACTAGACAACGAATTTAATAACCTTAATATGAGAGATTTTTGCAAGGGAAGAAAATATTCAAGTTCATTTCACCTCACCTAGGTCCCACACAGGTAACTCTGATATCGAAAGAGCTCACGGTACTCTTAATGAGCATCTTAGAATATTCGAAACAAAAAAATGTAAACTAAATACAATACATAAAGTTTTTCTCGCAGTGGAAAAATACAATAACTCAATCCACTCGACAACCGAAGTCAGAGCACTTGATATCCTTAATGGTAAAATACCAAACTTAGAACAAATTAGAAATTTAATTCATAAGAAAAAAGTAATTAATATAAACAAGCTAAACAAAAATCGAAATGACTTTGAACCAGAAAATTTAGGTGAAGTTTTAGTTAAAAATCCTGGAACAGAAAGATATAAAACTACTCCAAGATACGTACAAATTGAAAGTTGACTGGAAGGAAATAAATTAATAGATAATAATAATCGTAATATTCACCCTTCTAGAATTAAAAGGAAATTTAAATTCATTTCAGGTCAAAAAACAACACAAATGTTCAAACCTCAAATACAAACTCACAAATTTAAACTTTTTATTATAACATTTTTTCTCTTTCTTATAAACTCTACACAAGCAATATTTCGGTTACAAAAACTAGACACTCAAGGAGGGTTTCAAATCATTCAGCTACATGAAACTCCTCTAATACAAAATTATACAAAAATACTTCACGTCATAGACACAAATGATTTACAAGACACTCTAACAAAAATAGAACAATCTACTAACACGTTTTTCAAAGGTCCTGAAGACCTAACTATTATTAAACAATTAAAAACTCAAATAAATAAAACAAGCCATAACATAAGAACACTCACTGTACACAGAAAAAAACGAGGTTTGATTAACTTTGGAGGTTCAACATTGAGATGGTTATTCGGCACTGTGGATAATGATGATCGAGCTGAAATCGAATCACATCTTCATCAGGTAGACTTTAATAACCATAATTCCATAACAGCAATCAATCAACAAATTAAAATTAACAACGACTTAGAAAATAATTTAAACATCCTCCAGAAACAAATATCTAAAGATAGAACACTTACTGAAAACCTTCTAAATACTGTGACAGACACAAACCGAAAACATATTAAACAAATTCATTTTTTACAAATTTTAAATAATATTAATATCCTTAATCAAGAAATTAGTAAAATACAAAGTAACTTAGCTTTTGCAAAACATGGCGTTATGACCAATTCTATACTAACATCGGAATAAATAGAATTTTATCAAATAGATTCGTTTAAATATCAAGAAATTAAAAGTTCAATTTTTGAAAAGAATGAGAAACTAATTTTCGTTATCTTAATCCCAAATTTATCTGAACAACTAGCACAAAAAATTAAAATTTTACAAATACCTAATGATAAATTTTAAGAAATTTCTCTAATTAATACGAATTTCATTACACACAAAAATAAAACGTTTATCGATGAAAATAATATGTATGTAAAAATGTAAAAAATGCTGATGAATGTATTCAAAATCTAGTTAATTCTAATCATAATATTTAATCGGCTTATTTTTTCCCATACAAATATAAACATCCTTTTTTAGAACAAACTATTTGACCAATTTTAATGAAACAACAACCAAAAGAGAGGTTTTTTTTTGTTTTCATAGGACAATGATTTTTTTTTTTAGAATATTTCGTATTTTCAGGTGAAAATCCGTCTTTAATTTAACGTAAATTTGAATTTAACGGACACGCTTTTAAAAGTTGAGGCTTATGACTCTAATATTATGCGCCGACTTTCTGTGTAAATGTAATTCATTTTCGGTTTTAACGCTGCTAAATCTAACTCAAAAGATTATAGGCGTCGACTTATGTATATCTTTCTTTTTTTTGTTTAGTTCAAATATTCAATGAACAAGGAGATTTAAATTTTTTTAAAATTTTTCTTTTGTTTTTGTTTTTTCTTTATCTTAAAAAGTGAACGAAAAAAATGAGTTTGTTCGAAATGAAAGCAATACATTTGGTTTATACAGTAGTTTCCATTTATAACGTGCTCGGTTCAATTTTAATTATAATAAACGTAACACTTTTTGTCAATGAATTAAATTTTACCTAAAAATGTAAGTTGTTTATTACATTATATTTTTTTTATTTAAACTTATTATATCTAATAATGTTGCTTGGTGATTATTTTAGTATTCTTATATATATTTTTAAATATGAAAAAAAATCATAATAATGCATCAAAAATACAAAAAAAATTTCATTACAAGAAAAAGCATATATACATCTATAAACATAGAGGTGAAGCTGACACATCAACTAAAAATCTAGCAAATGAGTTCAAAGTGCCCATTCTAGAATTAGCACAATCTACAATGTTCAATTCTTATACTAATTTTTCAAAATTCACAGCATTCTTTTAAAACGACATTTGTTTATTACGACGAATATTTTCAGTCCCATAATGGTCGTTATAAGCGAGCTTTACTGTATTTTTTTTTTTTGCTATATGTTTGCAGAAACCAAAAAATTACATTTCTTAGGAAAAATTATGTGTTCTTTAGGAATCAACCAGAATAAATGCATACGGCGTGCAGTTTCTGTCAAAAAATTTTGAAATAAGTAGGTATGTTATGTACTGTACTTCGGAATTTAAAATTTTAAAATTTGACAAACCGTATAAAAATATTGTAATTGCTTTTTCTGATGTTGCTCCGATTAAGTTTTCAAAATAAAATATTTTAAAATACTTAATATTTTTTTTTTAAAAAACATACATTCCAAATAATTGAAAATACCTATAATATGTTCACAAAAAAAAACTAAAAAATAATCTTCAACTGAAATAAAAGTTGACGTATAATTTCTGTCAAAAAATTTACAAATAAATAGGTACATGAATTTACATGAGAGCTGTTCGAAATGAAAGCAATACATTTGGTTTATACAGTAGTTTACATTTATAACGAACTAGGGTCAATTTTAATTATAATAAACTTTACACTTTTTGATAAAGAATTAAATTTTACCTAAAAATGTAAGTTTTTTATTACATTGATATTTCTTTTATTTAAACTTATTATATCTAATAATGTTGCTTGGCGAATAATTAAGTGTTTTTTATTTAGTTTTGAATATAAAAACAATCATAATAACGCATCAAAAATACAAAAAAAATTTCATTAGAAGAAAAGCAGTATACATAGACTTGAGACTGACACATCAAATAAAAATCTAGTAAATGAGTTCAAAGTGCCCATTTCTAGAATTAGCACAATCTACAATGTTCAATTCTTATACTAATTTTTCAAAATTCACAGCATTCTTTTAAAACGACATTTGTTTATTACGACGAAAATTTTCAGTCCCATAATGGTCGTTATAACCGAAAGTATTGTATTTTGTTTTTGTTTGCTTTTGTTTTTATTTGTTCAGTAGGTACTAAAAAAAAATTTTTTTGTAAATCGTAAATTGTGGTTGCTTTTTGTTAAGTTTTTTGTAAAATTAAAAACCGAATTCTGAAATATTCTGAAATTTAAAAAAAAAATAATATTTCTTAAGAAAAATGATTTGTTTCTTATTGATTAGCCAAAATCAGCATGTATACGGCATTCAGTTTCTGTCAAAAAATTTTGAATTAGTAATGTAAAAAAATTTACATGAAAGCATACGCGAAGTTTTAAATTTTAAAAATTGACAAAGTGTATAAAAATACATATTGTAATTGTTTTTTCTTATGTTGCTGCGATTAAATTTTAAAAATAAAATATTTTAAAATAAAATTCTTTTTTAAATAATTTAGTTTAAAACATACAAATATTCAAATAAATTAAAAATACCTACAGTACAATATGTTTGCAAAACTAAAAAAATTATCTTTCTCAAAAAAAGTTATTTGTTCCTTAGGTCCTAACATAAAAAAAAGCGCGCAGCGTATAATTTCTGTCAAAAAATTGAGAAATAAATAGGTTCATAAATTTACATTAGAGCAGGGAAAATTCCCGTAATGTAATGTACTGTATCTCGGATTTTTAAAATTTACAACTATTGACAAAATGTATAAAAATATTATTATTGGTTTTTCTTATATTTCTAATATTATGTTTTAAAAAATAATATTTTTTTACAATAATTTTTATTAAAAAATATCTTATATTCAAAATACCTATACATAATATGAAATTAAAAATATTTTTTGTAGGTTCTTAATTAAAACATTCAAATAAATATTTTTGATACATTAAATATTGTACGCGCGTATCGATTTACCGATAATGGATATGTAGACAGACGTATTGACGTACTGCCGTATAAAAATTGTACGTCGTATGTTTTGATTTCATTCTAATAATTGAAAAGTTTATTTCACACTTTCAACATCGAATAATGTTTTTTTATAATTAAAAAAACTATTTTTAGATTTACTTTGACAAAACGAACGAATTTTATATATCAAAAAGTGTACATGAAGATTAGATAGGCGTAGTTTGTAAATGGAACGCTAATTTTTGTTTCAGGAGTACATAATTGTCAGATTATCATCATATATATATTTATCATATATATATATATATTCAGAATACGTACAACATAGTTCATATCGTACTAAAATGTTTAGAAAAAAGTACAGTTTGCTATATGAAGGACAGCATTAACTCGAATTTTGGGTTCTTGACTTCAATAAATATATGTATATGTTTAGAAATATGTATTTATTAGAATAATATTTATATGTATTTAGAATTTTAATTTAATTTAACTGTACCAATTTATCCTCTCTTTAAAGTGGCTTAAGCTATAGAAATAAAACTCAAAAATCGGTACTTAACAACATTTTAATAATTAAGAAAAATTATAAATTTTTTTTAAGCAAATTTCAAGCGCAAGAACTGTTGACAACACTGTTGGCATAATTTTTATTATGTATAGTCTAATATAATTTACACAAAACGAATTTTATATGTTAACTTTAAAGCAAAAATAGTTCGAATTTCGAGCACAGGGCGATACTAGTTTTAATAAATGTAGTAAAGAAATTGAAAAAAATTTAAAAATTATTGAAATATCCTCAAACAAAATTATTTATACACTAATTTTAATTTCACTTATTATAATGTTAATTGTACTACCAAAGGAAATCCAAAAGCATTAAATTGAAAATTCAAGAAAATAAACCGAAATTAAATATTAACTATTTACCAACCATATCAAGAAAAAACGATGTCCAGCAGGACATCAAGCTTAAGGAGGGGGGAGTCACATATCCTCTTCCAATATAACTAAAATAGCCAAAATAACAACTAAAGTCACCACATGAAATATTCTATTTTTAATAACACAATTAAAAATAAACATTACAAACGAATATTTAACAAACATCACCATGTGAAACATTTCGTTTGTTGTAATTCTAATACTTCTCGTTTTTCTTTCTTTTTATTATTTTAACACAATCATAATACACAAAGTGTGACTAAAATTAGCCGTACTTCAAAACTCAAATTTCTTAAATAAAAAAAAAAAAAAAATAAAATATCCAAAAAGAAAAAAACCTAAACATTTTTTTTCTTTATACCTAGACTATCATATTACAAAGAATAAATTATATTTTTTTTTTTGACTTATATTAAGTTGTTGTTTGTTTTACTTTGGCTTGTTGCGCAACACTTATATTGTAATAAAATTTTGTATTGTTGCGTAACTAATTATTTCATGGGAAAGAAAGTATTGAATATTTATAAATCCAAAAATAATCCATATCAGCAAATTGATTTCCTTTAAAATAAATAAATTTGTCAATTGTAATGGTTTTTTAGAATTTAAGTTTTTTATATATTTTTTGTAGAAATTAGGAAAAATTGAAGCGTTGGTTCAATTCTCCTTTCTTTAGAAATTTCAGTCTTAAGTTTTTTTTTCATTCTGAATTCATAATTCATTAAGTACAGAAGTTATAAAAAAAAAAAATATTTTTAAATATCATGTGTAGAAAAAAAAAAAAGAAAATAAATTTCTTTTTATATTGAAATTGGATCTTCATTACTAAAATTAATTGAGGAAAAAAAAAGCAAAAATCACCAATATTAATAGTTGTTCCAAAAACTATGGATTGCCATAAATGCAGAGTGAAAATTCGAGGAGAAACTGGGGTAAAATGTGCTGGAGTATGTGGTAAAATTTACCACTGTCAACCTAAATGTTCGGGATTGGACCAGTCAACTCTAGGAATTTTAGACGTAAATTCACGTTTAAAATATATATGTGATGAATGTATAATGTATATACAAAATATTGATCTGGTATTACAAGAAATGGAAAGATCAGTGAAGACGAACAATGATTATCTATTGGAATACAAAGAGGAATTTGACCGGGCTATTAAAAATAATGAAAGGGAAATAATTGGATTACTAAAGGCGGTAGAGGAGAGATATATGGAACGGTTACAACATATTAAAACTGAACAAGAATATGAAATTGAAAAAATGAATAAATTAACGGAAGCATTCAAAATGGAAAGTGAAAAAATAAATAGCAGTATAAAAACATCAATACTAAAGAACGATGAACTGTGTACTGAATTGCAAACATATAGCAATAAAAATTTGAAAAATGAAAATGTAGCTCAAAATGTATCGTTTGCCGAAATATTAAAAAATGCAAGTGTCAGCAAAAAAACTGTGCCATCCATAAAAAAAGTTGTGCCTTTGATTGTGAAACCTAAGCAAAATCAAAAATGTGAACAAACTAAAGTGGATTTAAGTAAAAAAGTCGTCCCAAAAAATCTAAAAATCAAAAATGTCGAAAATAGAAAAAATGGTATGGTACTAATTGAAACCGAAACAAAAGAAGAATGTGAAAAAATAAAAAATTTGTTAAAAAAAAAAAATGGGAGATTATGAAATAAAAGTGCCAATTGAAACCAAACCAAGAGTGGAAATCATTCACATGGGAGTCAATTATAAAGAAGATGAATTAATAAACAAATTAAAGGCTCAGAATCCTATCTTAGAACATAGTGTGATGAAAGTGATAAAAATTTATGAGGCAAGGAAAACAAACCATACAAGGTATAATGCCATTGTAGAAAAAGATAAGGACACTTTCCCAAAGATAATTGGAAATGAAAAGGTCTCAATTGGATGGGAGCGCTGCAAAGTTTTTGACGCTATACGGGTTCTACGCTGCTTCAAATGCAAAGGCTTTAACCATAAATCTGCGGATTGTAAAAATGATGAGATTTGTGTCAAATGTCATCAGAAGCATAAAACTGCTGAATGTAAAAAGGATGACATCAATAAATGCATAAATTGTCTTAAAGTGAATGAGAAGCTAAAACTTGGTTTAAATGTTGATCATAATACCTTTAGTGTGATGTGTCAGGTATATCAAAAAAAGCTGAGTATTAAAAAACAAAAGATTGGATATTAGCAATTAAAGACTAATTTTACGGAAAACAACAACTTATCTAATCTTGATAATTTTGATATGAAAGAAAATGGGAATAAAACTAATAATAATAATAATAATAATAATAATAAAAATTATAATAATAATAATAATAATAATAATAATAATAATAATAATGATAATAATAATAATAATAATAATAATAATAATGATATTAATAATAATAATAATAATAATAATAAAACTGATAACGATAGAATTGCTGATATTAGTACAACAGGGACGGTAATAAAAACTGTTAAAAAAATAGTCAAACCAAAAGATGATTCATCAAATATTAAAACCAAAAATAATAGAAATCTTTTAAAGTTTTTATCTTTCACAAAGAAAATACATAAAAATATCACTACTGCGAAAGAATCTATAGTTGATGTAGCTAATCCAAATAAAATTAAAAAAAGTGATTGCGTGGTTTCAAAAAATGAAGATAAAGAAAAGAATAAAACTTGCATTTCTCCAAGCAAACTCCAAATGCCAGATAACAAATATTCAAATTGAACTAAGGGAGAAACGCTCTGCCCAAACATTGAAAAAAATGTACAGGGAAATAGTAAAATCTACATCGATCCATTGGTCCCTCCTATTGTTAGGCTAACAAGAAAAGCAATTGATACTGGTGATAATGTTTATGCAATTTCAAGACTAAGAGACCACAGAATTTATAACAATGTAAGGCTGTTTTTATCATATTTCCATGACAAGGATGATATTTGCTAAGGTGTCACTCAGACTAGCTTAAAAATACTAATTCATCAAGAGGGATTGCCAAATAACTACAAAGAACTTTCTCAACTTTATTTTATTTATCATGACAATACAGGAGTATCTAGAAAAGAAGCAATTCAAGACCTAGCTTATTACAGGAGGCATATTGATAATAAATACAGAGAATATTTGCAGAAAACAAGAGAAACTTGGCAAAATTATATGATTAGTAAACCTTGATGTTCAATACACTCTCAAATTTAAATATTGTGCATTTTAATGCCAGAAGTCTCAGAAAAAATATTATCGAAATAGAATCATTTATAAAAATTAAAAAATGTATTGACATAATTTTGATTGGTGAAACTTGGATATACTCTGATGAGGAGATATTTTTTAATATTCCTGGGTATACAGCTTTATTTAATTCAAATAATTTAAATAGAAGAGGCGGGGCTGCTATTTATGTAAAACAAAACATACAATATAAAATATTAGAAGTCATAGAACAGTTCAATAATATAATTATATCATTATGCGGTACTAGTCCAGTTATTAAACTTGCGGTTTGTTACAAAAGTCCTAGTGAAAATAATAATATATTTATATCACATTTAGAATCAATTTTTAATAGATATAAAAATATTGTTATGGTTGGCGATACTAACATTGATTTATTATCTGATACGGAGCTCTCTAGATCCTACAAAACAATGCTAGAATCTAATGCTGTAGATGTAAAGAACAATTTAAGAAAGGAAAATGCTACTAGAGTTACAGAAAGCACTTGCACAATTATTGATCATGTTCTATCAAATCTAAAAAATGAAAAGTATGATTTTAAAATTTCTACTGAAGATGTTGTTAACTTAGACTATACAGCCATTCAAATAAGGATAAACAAAGTTATAAAAAAACGTGAACCCATTTTCAATAAGGAACTAATCGTTACAGGTATCAAAAAATACAAAACTCAAGTTAGCAGTCTACTTTTAACAAATAATTGTGATAGTGTAGTTAATCTCATGAAAATATTACAATTGGCCAAAGAGAACTCCACTGAAGAAAAAGTAATAGGAATAAGAAAAAATAATGATTGGATGACTAAAGAAATAATAAACCTCATCCAAAAAAGAAATAAATTATTTAAAAACTTAAAGAAAAATCCTAACTCCCCAGAAATTCAAGCCAAATTTAAAAAATTGAAAAATAGTGTTACTAAGGAAATAAAGAGAGAAAAGCAAAATTATTTTAACAATAAAATCTACTTAGCTGGGTCTGATCATAGAAAAATGAGGGAAGTGCTAAACAACTGTATGCTAAAAAGATCGTCTAATTGCAGTAAAGTTATCAATGAAATAAATAACAATGGCATTAAAGTATGTGATAATTTCGGTATTGCTAATACTTTTAACACGTATTTTAGTGAAATTGGAAACAAGTTGGCGGATAATATTATTGATGCAGAAATATACACAGTAAAAAACACAATTACTGAACGATCTATTTTTCTAAGAAAAACAAATGAAATAGAAGTATTAAAAATCATTAAGCTGCTAAAAAATAGTTCACCAGGTGTTGATGGCATAACAGCATCAAATCTAATATAGCACCCAAGCTCGCTTACTTAATAAATTATTGTTTAACAACTGGTATTTATCCTGAATGTCTAAAATCAAGTATGGTTGTGCCAATATACAAATCAGGAGCAACCAATGATGTATCAAATTACAGGCCTATTACTTTAACAAGTTGCTTGGGAAAAATATTTGAAAAAATAATAAATAATAGAATACAGAATTTTATTCAAAAGGTAGTAGGTTTTGATGATAATCAATTTGGATTTCAAAAAGATATTGGAACCGATTCGGCAGTCTTAGCATCAACAAACTCTATAGTAAGCAAAGTAGATGCAGGGAACTATGTATGTTCAGTAAGAAGAATCTTAACGGATTCTTCACGAATTTACCAGTTAACTCCCCGTTGTCCTCATTTTTTCCATCCCTATCCTATTCCATTCAATCACAACTACGTTAAGTACATAGGATCATATTCCTAGTTTGTGGTTTTAGAATAAAAAAAAAAGTATTCGTTGATTTAAAAAAAGCATTCGATACAGTTGATCATAGAATCCTGTTAAACAGACTCTATGAAATCGGTATAACAGGAACAGCTCTGGATCTTCTTAGATCTTATTTACAAAATAGGAAAATAGCTACAAGAGTTAATGATGTATTGAGTAACCAGTGTAGTATAAACATAGGTGTTCCGCAAGGATCAGTGCTCGGGCCTACTTTGTATCTGCTTTACATCCATAACATCCAATGTGCTAATTTACAAGCCGATTACAAGATATTTGCGGATGACACATTGCTCATTTGCAGTGCTAAAACCAGAGATGAATTAGAAAGAATAATAAATGAGGATTTGTACAAATATATTAATTGGCTTAAAGGCAACAAATTAAGTATAAATGCTGATAAAACTAAATTTATCACATATAAAATGAGGAATAAAGCTGATATAAATCTAAAAATATTAATAAACAATGTCCAAATTAAAAGAGTTGATACATATAAATACCTTGGTGAAATAATTGATGAAAAACTGAGATGGGAAAATCATATCAATAAAATATCATCCAAAATTGCGCCAATGCTTGGTGCCATTAAAAAAAGTGGAATTAAACTAAACAGGAAAGCTGCCAATAATATATATCATGCTCATATCATGTCACATATTAGGTATAATATATGTAACTGGTCCAGTTGCGCTACATGGCTGAAAGACAAGATCAGCACTTTGATAAACAAAGCAATTAAAAATTTATACGAGTTTAGCTGGCTGACACCAACAGTCGAAATTTATAAAAAAACGGGATATTTGATGCTTCCGGAAATTATTATTATGGAAAAAGCCAAATTAATTTATAAACTGGAAAAAGGAATTTACAGGAAGAATATTAATGCTACGAAAAGAAATAGTGTACATAGCTATAACACCAGAAGCCTGAACTATTTAAACCATACAAGATCTAGAACGGAGTTATCTCACAGCATTGGATTATCCTCAGCTATAAGAATCTATAATAAGCTACCAAATGATCTTAAACAGACCTCTAATATTAAATTATTTGTTAAAAATCTGAAGTACCTACTAAAGCGGGATACCATATTGCTTGACAGCGTTATACAGAATGAATAATTGTATTAACATAATAATAATTTAATTAATATTATATAACTTTAATAACTTATATATATATATATTTATACGTATACATGTATTTTTTTTGCTTGCCTTTATTTAGTTTAGTTTTAGGTTAATCTGTGTTATTTTATACCAAAACCAATCAATTGTTTTTTTTATAGCACAGTTAAAATAAAAAAAAAAAATAATAATAAAAAAGTATTATAATATGTTATATAAAAGTAAAACTATAAAAAAAAGCATTTGTAATAGACAATGAGAAAGCTAAATAAAGTATATCAATTTAAAAAAAAAAAAAAAAAGTTTGATTTTAAATTGGAAAGTCAGTTTCCAATCTTTGTAAAACGTATATTTGAAATAAAATTAAAAGAAAGAATTGTTAAACAAGTTAATTTTAAAAAATAAATTTTTAAATAAAACATAAAAAAAATAATATCAAATTTTTTTATTTTATTTATTAATTTTAAAAATAACAAAAGTTTTATGTCCGTCCGTCCGTCCGCACGATAACACAAAAACTAAAGGAGCTAGGATCTTGAAATTTTCGCAAATTCGTTTTTTTGCAATAGCCGTCATTGCTATTTAAATCCAGCCATTTTGGTCCATGGGTTCGGGTGGCTGCCATACAACTTCTTTTTTTATATGAGTATTTCTCTGTACCTATTACAGCTACGTGTCTGAAATTTTGGCAAAAGTAGTTTAGTTTTATGGCCAAAGTTTCTGCAAAATTTGGTTGGTCTGTTGCAGTGAGTTCGAGTAGCTGCCATACAACTCCTTCTTTTATATGAGCATTACTCTATACCTTTTGAAGTTGGGTGTCTGAAATTTTGCCAAAAATAGTTTAGTGTAATGGCCAAAGTTACTGCAAAATTTGGTTGGTCTACTGCAGAGGGTTCGAGTAGCTGCCATACAACTCCTTCTTTTATAAGAGCATTACACTACACCTAATAAAGCTGGTATGTTTTAAATTTTGCCAAAAGTAATTAATGTTTATAATAATAATGATATAATGCTTATATAGCGGTCATACGGGTATCCCAGAGTTGACACAGTCTACTCTACTACACTCTTCCTCGTTTTTGCTCTAATATTATGTTACAATAACTGGTTGACCGTGAAAGCTTTTTATTGAAAAAATAAGATACATTTTTATTATTTAAAATAACCTGTATGTTACTATACTATCATAACAAGATCATTGCACTTACTTATCCTACATTATCTCGTTTACCTTCTATATTATTTACAAAATGTTTTTCCGGAAACTAATTATGCAACCGGTAACAAATACTAGATATTATAACACCTGTTTAGATCATTGCACTTACTTGTTCTACATTATTTAGTTTACCTTTCAATATTATTTCCAAACACACCGTAAAAGCTTTTTATTAAAAAATAAAATAAATTCTTGCATATTATTTACATAGTCTATGTTATTATAGTACAACACCTGTTTAGGTCATTGCTATATCTACTTGTTCCACATTATCTAGTTGACCTTCTATATTATTTACAAACACTTTCCGGAAACTAAATATGCAAACGCCAATCACGACATCTAATTTGCTACCTGTTTTTTACACTACAACATTCCTTAAAAAAGCTCTCAACAACAAAGTAAACACCAAGTCATTGGCCTAATTTGCATAATTATTTTCCCATGCCCAAGCGCTACTATTACTACTATTACTTAATAATAAAATATATTAATATAAATGCAAGACTTGCAATTTTAAGTTTAATTTAATGTTTTGAAATTTACAAAGTTCATTTAAGTTTATTGATTTTAATAAAAATATTATATATAATATAAAACAAGTGTTGAAAAAAACCAAGGGTTTTTAAAAAAGCACATTTTAAAATTTTTATTGTATTACATACTGAGTTTAACTTTGGAAATATTTACTTGGAAATAGTTACTGCTTACTTATAAAATTTACTGCTAACAGTAAAGTTTTTATTTTAAAGTTGTAATAGCCCTTCAACGGGGAAGGTTGCCAAGTTTCTCAAGGATCTAACTTCATATAACTACCCCCCCCCCTCTGTCCCCCCATTTTTTTAGGTTCTATGAATTAAATTGTGAATTCCACAAAAATTTGGAATTTTACGTAGAATTATACAATCTAAGCAAAAATGGGTAAAACTAAGAGACAATTTCTTCAATTTAAGGAACCGGATTTAAATTAAAGAAAAACCTTTAACATATGTTATAATATAATGTTGGGCCTTTAAATTTTGTATATTAATAAAAATAAAATTGGACAGGTATTCAAGTTACAGGTGTTTAAAAATAGCAAACTTTAAATTTTTGAGTCCTTATAGCTCCTTAACAGGGGGGCGCGAAAAAAAAATTTTGTTAACCGACTCCTACTAATTTCTGAGGATCTAACTTCTCCCAAAATTTTAAGACCCTAGCTTGAACCGTTTAGAAGATATGTGGGGCCAAAAATTTTGCAAAAATTGAGTTTTGCATAATGGTAAATTTTAGTACCGTATTGCAACCCTTTAAATCTAAGCGACATATTTTTGTAAAGTTTATAAAAGCAGCTCTCCTCTACCGTTTTTCGATTGAAAATAAACCTAACAGAACTCTTGTTATATCAATTTAAATATAGGGCTTTTTTGGAATTTGCGGGGGCTGTAGCTTTGTCGCCCTTGAAAATTAAGAAAAACCTTTGACACATGGTGAAATATAATTATAGAGCTTTGAATTTTGTATATCATTAAAAAAAAATTTGGACAGGTATTCAAGTTACAGGTGTTTAAAAATATCAAAATTTAAATTTTCGAGCCCTTATAGCTCCTAAATAGAGGGCTTGCCAAAAAAATTTTGTTAACCGAATCCTACTAATTTCTAAGTATCTAACTACTCCCAAAATTTCAAGACCCTAGCTTGAACCGTTCAGAAGATATGCGTGGCCAAAAATTTTGCAAAAATTGAGTTTTGTGTAATGTTAAATTTTAGTACCGTATGGCAAACCTAAACATTTGTCTTTTAAAAATTTATAAAGTTTATAAAACCAGCTATCGTTTGCCGTTTTCAGATTGAAAATATATCTAACAGAACTCTTGTTATAACAAATTAAATATAGGGCTTTTTCCAAGTTTGGGGGGCTGTAGCCCCGTAGCAGGTATGGCTACAGAAAAAAATTCTTCTACGAAATTATTTTTTTTGCAAAAACTACCCATGGTTAAAATTTCTTTACTCTATTTCAAACGGTGTAAAAGTTTTTGTAAACATACGGACAGACGGACGGACAGAGTGAAGCTATATAGGCACATTTTTACAAAATTTTTTGAAACTGTGCTAAAAATATAATGTTGATATGGTTGTGTGCTGGTCACATAACTCGCGCACGAGATGACGAAAATCAATATTCTACTGAAATTTTTACTAGAAGAATTATCTCATTCATTCTTATCTAAAAGAAATTGTGTTTCTACTTTAACAGTAAAATCATATGCTAAATTTCACTTATTTTTTGTTTCTTTCTATGCTCATATTAAACGAGGAAGATTATAGTTGCCCTTGTCAACTTTTAGATACCCGTGCGTGCATTAAATAAATAAGAATTTCATATATTGCAATTGAACTGTTTGACAGAAAATTCAAAATATTTGTTTTTTTATATTTAATTACAAAAAAAATTAATAAAAAAAAAAATTAATTAAAAAAAAAGATGAATTTAAAAAAAAAATATGCTCTCAACGAGATTCGAACCCAATGTATTAAAAAAAAATAAATAATTTATAAATGAGAGTTTTAAGATAAATTAGAAAAACAAAAAAAATTTTTGCCCCAGCCAGAAATCGAACCGAAACGTTTTGACTACTAGTCCTATGTCCTAACCACTGCACCAAAGAACAATAAATAATTTGCCTACAAAACTAGTTTTTATTTATCTTAATTTTTTTTTTAAATAATTGTAGTTGCTATGGTATCAATTGTTTGTTTTAAATAACAATTTTTAAATAATTGTAGTTGCTATGGTATCAATTGTTTGTTTTAAATAACAGTTTTGAATTTTTTTTATAAAAATATTTAAAAAAATTAATAATTTTTAATATAAATGAGAGTTTTCTGTCAAATTTTCTATAAAATAAAATTTTTCATACATAAAATAAATACATATATTTTATTAAAAAGAAAATAGATAACAAAAAATGAATTTAAAAAAAAAAAAATTTTTTCCTTAGCCTGAATTGGAACCGAGACATTTTTGCTACAAGTAACATGTCCTAACCATTACACCATGAATCGATTAATAATTAGACAACAATTTGTTTGTTTTTATATTTGGTTTCTATTTCGTTATTAATTTTAAAAATACTCATAAAATTGCGAAAAATTTGTATGGCAGCTACCCGAAGCCTTTCTCCGATTTTAACCAAAAATAATAGGGAACCTACAAATTGTCTAAAAATTACTTTGTGAAAGTTTCAGAACGGTAGCTCTTATAGTTTTTGAGTTATCGTGCTGACGGACGGACGGACGGACACACATAGCTAGATCGATTCACTTTTCGATGCTGATTCGATACGTACCCTTGACACTATATCTAGCTCTTATATTTCGATGCGATACAAACGGAGGAGTAATTTTAATATACCCAATGTTCATATATGTATGCACGGGTACAAAAATGGCACATGGGCAACTTTTTCAGTTCCTTATTTTTAATCATAATTTCGTTTTGTTGTTTGTTTATACCCGTGCATACATATATGACATCGGGTATATTAAAATTGCTCCTCCGTTTGTAACGCATCGATCTAGAGGAGCTAGATATAGTGTCAAGGGTACGTATCGGCTCAGAATCGAAAAATAAGTCGATCTAGCTATGTGTGTCTGTCCGTCCGTCCGTCCGTCCGTCCGTCCGTGTGTCAGCACGATAACTCAAAAACTAAAGGAGCTACAGTTCTGAAATTTTCACAAAATATTTTTCAATCAATTTCTAGGTTCCCTATTTTTTTTGGTTAAGATCGGACCAAAACTTCGGGTAGCTCTCGAACAACTAACTTTTTTAACTCCCATATTTTCATATAAAAATTTGAAATATATCTGCACATCTTGTATAACATGAATTTATATGAATTTTGTTTTTGTTTGTTTTTTTTTTTGTTTTTTTGTTTTTTGAAGATAAAGAATTTTTCAAGTAACGATTTCATACGATTTAAATGATGCGTAAAATTTTTAAAAAAGTTTTAGATTTGGACTTTGTACTTTGAGATTTATGAATTAAAATGAAAAAAAATTATGAATATGATGATAATTTTTGATCATGATGATCTGATCATTATATGAGTATGATTATAATATGATGCTTATTTTGCTTGGTTTTAATATAAGTATTTGTGAATTAAAAATTAATTACAAGAGATAGAATTGAAAAATTAGAGCTAGAGTTTTGAAATTTACACAAAAAATTTTTTTGGACATTTTTTAGGTTCCCTATTCTTTTTGGTTAAAACCAGACCAAAGCTTCGGGGAGCTGCCACACAACTTATTTACACCAATATGAATTTCCTCAAAAGTAATAATACCAGGAAGATGAAAATTACACACGGTTAGTTCCATAATGAATCAAGCACTTATATGAAATTTCAAAATGTTACGGCTTCATTTTCGGGGGGCTGCCATACAACTTCTTTGCACCAATATGAATTTCTTCAAAACTAATTATACTATGAGGATGAAAATTACACACTGTTATTTATATATTGAATCGAGCACTTATATGAAGTTTCAAAATGTCACGGCCCCATTATCGGGGGGCTGCCATACAAAGTTTTCTATTCAATAACGCTGAATCTAATAAAGCTAGGAGGTTAAAATTAAAATTGGGCAGGTAAAGTAATAGGACAAGTTACTTGGCAAAGTTGGATATCACTCGGACCAACTTTTAGAGTGGGGCATTTTTTTTTTTTTTTGTTTTTTTTAAGCAAAAATTATGGGATAATGAATTAAGATTTTTTTTTTTTGTTTTTTTTTTTTAATCAAAAATTATAGGATAATGAGTTAAATTTTTTTAAACTATTTTACTTTTTTATATTTTTTGTAATATATTCTAGCATTATAGAAATAAATAACGGTTTATTTTTCATATTATAGTGGGTATGCACGGGTATCTAAAAGTTGACAAGGGCAACTATAATCTTCCTCGTTTTTATACCCTACACCTACAGAATAGGTAAAGGGGTATATTAACTTTGGGGTTAAAGGGGTCACCACCTAAAGGAAGCGAGCTAGATATGGAAAAGTATATATATTTGTGATCAGCGTGACCGCCTTAGTCGATATAGCCATGTCCGTCCGACCGTCCGTCAGTCCGTCCGTCCGTCCGTCCGTCCGTCCGTAGGCACGATAACTCAAAAAATAATGGAGCTATCTTGATGAAATTTTAACTGTAGATTACTAGAACTGGAAGTACGGCGGGGATTGCATATGGGCGACATCGGCCCATGGATTCGGATTTTGGACCTTTTAATCGATCGAAGGGCTAACGCACATATATAAAAAATCACGATAACTCAACAACTAATAACGCTATCTTCATCAAATTTGTGCTGTAGGTTACTAGTAATGAAACTACTTCGGGGATTGCGTAAGGTCGGGATTGGACCATGGGTTCGGAACCTAGAACTTTTTGATCAAATTTAGGCCAAACGAGCATAATTCCGAAACCAATGAAGATGGAACCTCCAAATTTGGTATCAGGATGTCCCTTCCTATTTCCTAAGTGTCTTGGAAATTTGGGCCCCATTGGAGTAGTGGGTCGGGGACCAGCCACACATTTCCGAAGACCTTAAAGCATATCTTTAAAATTTATAAAGATAACAACTTGAAAAAATGTAGAAGCTTCCAATTTGCCACAAGGGTGTTCTTTACTATCTCTTGCGTGTTCCCTTAATTTGGGATTCCCTTAATTTGGAAATTTGGGCCCCATTGGAGTAGTGGGTCGGGGACCAGCCACACATTTCCGAAGACCTTAAAGCATATCTTTAAAATTTATAAAGATAACAACTTGAAAAAATGTAGAAGCTTCCAATTTGTCACAAGGGTGTTCTTTACTATCTCTTGCGTGTTCCCTTAATTTGGGATCAATAGGAGAGGTGGTTCAGGACCTCTCTTAGACCCCCAAATGTGTAAAAGCTTATCATCGAAATTAATAAAACTAGTAACTTAAAATTAATATAGAGCGTTCCAATTGTATACAAGGGTTAACTAGTATTGAAAGTATGACGGGACTGCTTATCGGCGAAATCGTACCATGGTTTCGGGTTCTGGAACCCTTGACAAGTTCAAGGACTAACAAACATATATCTTAAAAACACCATAACTCAAAAAATAATGCCAGTATTTTGATGAAATTTAAACTCTAGGTTACTAGTAATGAAAGTACCGTGCGAATTGGTTCTGGTCGAGTTTAATTTCAAAGCCAACGAATATATTTCCTATGTGTCTCCGAAATCTAGACTAAATTGTAGTGGTTCAGCTATGTTCAAAGGTACTTGCTGCATTTATGTAAAATTAATTGAATATTTAAATGAATTATATGAAAAGTTCAAAATTTGTAATTGTATTTTAGAAGTACATTTATTGCATATTTTGCGTTTATAAGCTTTTCTATTAGGTATATAAACTAACCATTTAAAATAATTGCAATTTTTAAAAATTTGGATTATTAAATATATTATGCTTTGATTATCTTTTTATCACAAAATTTAACAATTAGAATTTTTTCGTTTTGTAATTGAATTGGAATAAATATATTTTCATTTATTTCAAGTTTGTTTGTTTTTTAATATTTTTAAATAGATAAATTAGTAAGATTTTGTAATATTTTTTAATAGATAGTGTAATTAGAAAATGTTTTTAGTATTATAAAGTTAATTTGGTTAGCTATGTCTTACGATCAAATTAATAACAGCTTTTATAGTGTTAAAATGACTTATGAATATGTCCTTAAATTTTAACCAAAAATGTGTAGGGTATTTCTAAGTCGGTTGCACCGACTGACTGTTTCTTTACTTGTTTTTCTATTGAATTTTGCCATATTTTATGTTTTATTTTATTTTTTTTCTTTTTAACAAATGCGCACTACTAATAATAATATAAACGTATCTTTTAATAATAATGTTTCGCATATGTCAGGGGTATGCAATCTAAAATCATTTACAAAAAATAATAAAAATCTAAATATTATTTACATTAATATTGAAGTCTTCGAAATAAGTTATACGATTTGGAAACTTTGATTTATTCATATGACATCCACATAATTGTTCTGGCTAAAATATGGCTTATTAAAAGAGAGAATGCATTCTTTAATATAAATGATTTCGCACCCTACTTTTCAAATAGGCAGGAGCCGTATGGTGTTGCCATATATGTTAGGGAAAATATTAATTCAATTTTTATAAATGAAGAGGAATTTTATAAAACAAATATCTTAAATATAAAATTAACCAGTCATAACATTCACATTATTGATATTTATAGATCGCACGAGACGCGTGTAACAGGCTTTATTGATAAGGTAGATCAAATAACAGCCTTTTATAAAAACTCCATAGAATTAGGTGATATGAATTTGAATCTCCTTGACGTTAATAATTTACAAGTATTAACATATAAAAATACCCTGCCAAGCAAAATATAATAAAATAGCTCCTGAGTTTGCCACCAGAATTTCTAATTCAACAAGAACTATAAGGTTCGATTAATAACACGCTTGGTTATTGTATATTAACTGTTAATTTTTTTCATGTCTTACCTTATTTATAACTTAGAGTTTAAACTAACGCTACTAATACTAGTACATTATTTTATTTATCAATCATAATTATAAAATGATATTTTATGGTAATCGATACCATTTACATTCTTATCAATAATTTATACCATAAGTAGCATAGGATAATTATTGCATTCCTTAGTTTATTAACCTTATGAATTATTCAATGCATTGCATACATTGTATTAATATAATGTACCAAATTTATCTTAATCAGGTCGGTCCATGCATTCAAAGTAATTTAGTAAAGAATGAAAACTAAGCAAAAGGTTGACCGTCTGTATAATTCTTATCTTTAAATTAAATTGGGCAATTCATTATGCTATTCCCTACTTATTTATATTATATTACAGAACAATCATTGACCACTTTGCCACCGACTTGGTTAAATACAAATATAATTTCGTGATAAGTGGTACTCTTCTTTCAGATCACGAATTGTTTCTCATTAACATGAATCTCGAAACCTTCCAGTCTTAGATTATGATAAAATCAAACTCGATAGTTTTTGGTCAAATCTAGATTCGTATGACAAATTTGATCACTTTGTCGCTGATTTGGGTCATATAATAATAAAAAATACAAAAACTGTTGCGGTTAAAACGGGAGAAAATAAAAAAAAATGGATGACGAAGGAGATACTAAATAAAATAAAAATAAAAGACTCTTACTACAAATCATAATATTTAATCTGCTTATTTTTTCCCATACAAATATAAACATCCCTTTTTAGGACAAACTATTTGACCAATTTTAATGAAACAACAACCGGTTTTTTGTGTTTTCATAGGACAATGATATTTTTTTTTTAGAATATTGCGTTTTTTTAGGTGAAAACCCGTCTTTAATTTAAAGTAAATTTGAATTTAACGGTCACGCTGTTAAAAGTTAAGGCTTATGACTCTAATATTATGCGCCGACTTTCTGGGTAAAAGTAATTAATTTTCGGTTGTAACTCGCAGCTAAAAATGAGTTCTGTTCGAAAAGCAATACATTTGGTTTATACAGTAGTTTGATTTCTAACGAACTCTGTTCAATTTTAATTATAATAAATGTACTTTTTGCCAATGATTAAATTTTACCTAAAAATGTAAGTTGTTTATTACATTCATATTTCATTTATTGAAACTTATTATATCTAATAATGTTGCTTGGTGATTATTTTAGTATTTTTATATATATTTTTGAATACAAAAAAAAATCATAATAACGCATCAGAAATACAAAAAAAATTTCATTAGAAGAAAAAGCAGTATACATAGGGGTGAGGCTGACACATCATATAAAAATCTAGCAAATGACCTCAGAGTGCCCATTCTAGAATTAGCACATTCTACAATGTTCAAGTCTTATACTAATTTTTCAAAATTCACAGCATTCTTTTAAAATGACATTTGTTTATTACGACGAATATTTTCTGTCCCTTCATGGTCGTTATAAGCGAGCTTTACTGTAAGTATTTTTTTTTGATATAAAAAATTATTGCTACTTCGTATATTGTTGTTACTTTTTTTGTGAAGTTTTTTGTAATAATAAAATAACCCAGTTTTGAAATATATTCTGTAGTTGCCATTACGTTTGAGAGATGTATATCAAAAGTTGTTATAAATTATGTTTGTAAAAAACTAAAAATATTTCTTAAAACAATAATTTGTAATTTAAATGATTTGTTTCTTAGGGCCTAACAAAAATCAGCGCTTATGGTGTATAATTGCCAACAAAATTAGTAAATTAGTAGTTAAGTACATGATATTACATGAGAATAACTTACTAGCATATAAAAATGTTATAGTTTTTATACCCGTATGACTATATAGTCAAAATTTGCCATTACGTTTGTGACGCAGAGAAAGAGGGGGGGTAGATATAGACTCAAGTGTATGGATCGGATCAGAATCGAAAAATAAATCGATTTAGCTATGTATGTCCGTCCGTCCATACAACTTCCTTTTTTATATGAGTATTACTCTGTACCTATTACAGCTACGTGTCTGAAATTTTGGAAAAACTAGTTTAGTTTTATGGCCAAAGTTTTTGCAAAATTTGGTTGCTCTACTGCAGAGGGTTCGAGTAGCTGCTATACAACTCCTTCTTTTATATGAGCTTTACACTATACCTATTGAAGCTGGGTGTCTGAAATTATTCCAAAAATAGTTTAGTGTAATGGCCAAAGTTTGTGCAAAATCTGGTTGGTCTACTGCAGAGGGTTCGAGTAACTGCCATACAACTCCTTCTTTTATATGAGCATTACACTACACCTAATGAAGCTGAGAGTCTGAAATTTTGCCAAAAATAGGTTGGTGTAATGTTACAGAAAAATTTGGTTGGTCTACTGCAGAGGGTTCGAGTAGCTGCCATACAAACCCTTCTTTTATATGAGCATTACACTACACTTAATAAAGCTGTATGTTTTAAATTTTGCCAAAAGTAATTAACCATATGATATAATGTATATGTTACGGTCATACGGATATCCCAGAGTTGACACAGTCTACTCTACTACACTCTTCCTCGTTTCTTATGTTGTTATTGTTCCAAAAATAAAATATTTTAAGATAATATTGTTTTTTAAAAATACCTATGTATTTTTTTAAAAAATACATTACATATATATACATTGCATATATTCAAAATAATTGAAATACCTATAATATGTTTGCAGAAACAAAAAAATTACAATTCTTAAGAAAAATTATGTGTTCTTTAGGGATCAACAAGAATAAATGCGTACGGCGTGCAGTTTCTGTCAAAAAATTTCGAAGTAAGTTTGTTCTTTTTTTTTTTTGTTTAAGCGCTATCTGTTCAACTGTTAGGCTAATAAGCCTGTCTATACCATAGGTACATGTTGGAACAGGGGGTCATATTATATTCGTGTTATTAGAATTGGTCTTATTGAATTCAACGTACAATTTAAACATGAGATAGTACTAGGCCTTATAACATGTAGAAACGTCTTAGATTTTCAATTTTTACAATTCTATTTTTTGTTTATATTGTAATATTTTATATTTTACTTCTATAGTATCCTATATCTGCGAGTTATATTATTTAATTAAATGATTGGATTATATTTTGCATTTGTTTATATTTTTATATTAAAGTACTTTTTATTAAAGATTTATAATTACTAATTATTGATTATGCCATTAATTTGAACCCAATGGCGAATGGTAGCTGAGTCGAGTCGAAAACCCGAAAAGTTTTTTCAGTATCTAGAATTCGAACCCGGGCCCTTCCGCATGAAAGGTCGGCACTTGACCACTGTGCCACCCAGCTGTTAGGTATGTTATGTACTGTACTTTGGAATTTAAAATTTTAAAATTTGACAAAGCGTATAAAAATATTATAATTGTTTTTTCTGATGTTGCTACGATTAAGTTTTCAAAATAAAATATTTTAAGATAGTATTTTTTTTTAAAAAACCATACATTCAAAATAATTGAAAATACCTATAATATGTTCGCTAAACTAAAAAATAATCTTCAACTTACATAAAAGTTGACGCATAATTTCTGTCAAAAAATTTACAAATAAATAGGTACATGAATTTACATGAGAGCAACCAAAATACGCGTAACGCGATGTACTGTAATCGGATTTTTAAAATTTAAAATCCTTTATTGAAAAAAATTCAAAATATGCTTATTGTATGAAATTAATAAAATTTTTTGTACTTAATTAAAACATTCAAATAAATATTTTTGTGTGTACGCGCGTATCAATTTACTGATATATAGATAGACATATTGACGTACTGCCGCATAAAAATTGTACGTCGTATGCTTTAATTTATATAAAATAAATATTTAATTATCTACTCCTTTCATTTACTCTTTTTCAAGAGGCGGTGTCGTGTAGCTGTAAAAGGAGTAGTTTACTCCTAGACAAATAGGTATAATATAAAGTAAAGTAAAGAATTCAGAACCATTTTTTGTATATGTACAGTATTTGTAGTAAAAATTTCAGATTTTATTATTTAAATGTAGTGCTTATTTGCCTATGTAGCTACTAAATTAAATTTAGAATAAAATAAAATTTAAAAATAGAATAAGAAGAGAAAAAATTTATCAATTTTTTAACTGATTAGTTATTTTTTTTTTTTAATATCTTTGTAGATATGTTATAAATCTTAAAATTGTGATTTTAAAAAAAATCTCGAGTTCTGTTAACTTAACTATTATTTTGTATTTTGGCAGCTTCAATATAATATAATACTAAGTACTTAACTTATTTACTTATGAATTATGATAGGTATGTTAAATTTTGTTCTACATATTATGCTCTATGAATAAGCTTTATAATTAGGATACAGAATACATACAACATAGTTCAAATCGTACTAAAATGTTTAGAAAAAAGTACAGTTTTCTATATGTCGGACAGCATTAACTCGAATTTTGGCTACTTGAGACTTCAGTAAATATGTATACATATGTATTTGTTTAGAAGAATCATCAAATTTTCCGAACATTATATATTATTAGAACACTATTTATATTTAGAATGTAAATCGCTTTTTTTGTGTAATAAGTGTACAAAATTATACTCTCTTTATAGCGCGTTAATAAAATTAGGAACAAAAAAACAGGAATAAAATTCAAAAATACTTAAAAACTTTTTTATAATTGAAAAAATTATAATAGAATTATTGACAACATTGTTGCCATACATTTTATTATGTATAGGAAACAAAATTAGTTTCGTGTAATATTAGTCTAATATAAATTACACAAAATGGATTTTTTATGTAAATTTAAAAGCACAAAAAGCTCAAATTTCAAGCAAAGGGCGATACTTGTATTCAGTCAAATACAAAGATTACACTAGGGTTCCAAACCTATATAAGAAAACGAGACTCCAAGTTAGCCAATTGATTTTACAAGCTAAAAAAAATATTTTTCAAAAGACATTGATTCTGAAATATCTTATTCTAAAAACTTGTGGAAATTTTACAAAAAAATAATGTTTAACACTGATTCCTGTAGTCCAAACACAATTACCAAGTCCTTACAATAAATAATAATATAACATTGATAGTGTTAAATTTGTAGCATGCCTATTCCTAGATTTACAAAAGGCTTTCGACTGTGTTAATTACGATATTCTCATTTTAAAAATGATGAATCTTGGCTTCACCCCGAAATACTTAAATTTTTTCAAATCTTATCTAACTATAGGATGCAAAGAGCAAAATGCATAATAGGATGCAAAGAGTCAAAATAAGAAATTCTCTTAGCGATTTTCTTAAAATCAAAAAAGGTGTCCCGCAAGGGTCTATCCTAGAACGGGATCTTTTCAAAATCTACATCGATGACATATCCTGGCTAAACCTTAAAGGTTCAATTCAACTATATGCTGACGATGCAGTTATAAAATATTCTACAACTACTGAAATTGAATTAAGAAGGTATATTGAGGACGATTTAAATAAAATCGAACTCTGGATTACTAACCACAAATCAAGCTTAAATATCAAAAAACCAAGATCCTTTTGTCAACAAATCATATTGCTCATCAAACTTCTACTACAAAACACAAGTCATCGAAACTGTAGATAACTTTAACTATCTAGGTTTGATTATTGATAAGAGATTGAAGTGGGCTGATCATGTGAACCACATTATTAACAAAATATCACCCTTTCTTTTCTTAAGATATCGACTACGAAAATTTATCTCCTCGGATGCATTATATTCAATATATTCCTCATTTATAATGTCACATATTGTTTATCTAAATCCAATATGGAATGGAGCTTCACAAAGAACATTAAATGAGCTGGAAATCATTCAAAAGAAAGCAATAAAAATAATTCACTTTTATCCCCATATGTATTCCACGAATTTAGTATATACAGATAGATATATGAGTTTCACAAATGTTTGTAAACGGGAATTATACCTAACTGCGTTCAAAATTATTAATAATAGAATCAAACACAATTTTATATTAAATAGAATGTTTGACATAACACGCGGAATAAAGCAAATTTTTACCTCTCATTATTTAAAACAAATCAGCAGAATAATAATATTTTATTTAAGTGTTTAAAATTATTTAATGAATTGCCAATTGAACTCAAACAAATCGATTCAATTGGAATATTTAAAACACAAATAAAAAAAATCATTCTGAATATTACCTAAGCAACAAATAAAAAAAAATTAAATTAAATAAGAGATAAGAAAAATGAATAATGGAAATGAATTGGTTATTGTAAATATTTTTAAATTTTTAAATGAACTTTCTATCAATATACTTTCCTTTTTTTTTTTGTTTTTTTTAATTTATTTAACTAAACTTAGTTTGATAGTAATTAGTTTTTTTTTTTTTATTAACATATATAATTAACAAAATTTGTATTTCATTTAAAATTTCATTTTAAATTATATAAGATCGGATGGCTTAGGCTAAGATCTAAACATAACATGTTAGTTTTAAGTTAATGAAACAATATTTAGAACTGTATATTTATATTTACTATTGAAATAAAGAAAATAAAAAAAAAAAGAGTTAGAAAACCGTGTATAAAAATTGATTTAAGAAAAATTTTAGTTTATAAATTTAAATCATGTCGTTTTCAGAAGTTAAAATACCACTGATCGAAAGAGCATTTCCAATTTTGGTAAAGAAATAATTTCCATTTTATTATTCAATTGTTAACTACATATTCCATGCTTGCTTAAGAAACCGATACAATTATTTATATTTCAATTACAATTATTTATTTTTTTTTTTGTTTTTTTTTAATTTATTTAACTAAACTTAGTTTGATAGTAATTAGTTTTTTTTTTTTTATTAACATATATAATTAACAAAATTTGTATTTCATTTAAAATTTCATTTTAAATTATATAAGATCGGATGGCTTAGGCTAAGATCTAAACATAACATGTTAGTTTTAAGTTAATGAAACAATATTTAGAACTGTATATTTATATTTACTATTGAAATAAAGAAAATAAAAAAAAAAAGACTTAGAAAGCGGTGTATAAAAATTGATTTAAGAAAAATTTTAGTTTATAAATTTAAATCATGTCGTTTTCAGAAGTTAAAATACCACTGATCGAATGAGCATTTCCAATTTTGGTAAAGAAATAATTTCCATTTTATTATTCAATTGTTAACTACATATTCCATGCTTGCTTAAGAAACCGATACAATTATTTATATTTCATTATTTATTCTTTAACTAATAAATATTAATATTTATTCTTAATTTTGTAAAATATATGAGGCGTCCACTTTCAAAACTGCCTAATCAACTATATGAAAAAAAAAAATCTGACAACGCAATTAAATTATTTGTCAACTAATATATAATATACACAAAAAACCTCTTGAGAAATCGAATGAATTTCTATATATTTTTACATTTAAAATCTTATAACTTTTTCAAAATTGCGTATTTGAACTAAGAATACTTTTTCAAAATTGACTTAAAAACAGCTTATGTTGAGCAACAAAACTGTCTACTTTTCTGTGATAATATTGAATAGCTTTATTATACTCCTGCAAAACTCTCTATTTTTTATTCAAAACTTTCTATTTTTTATGTCAGTTAAATTGGCGCCAATATTGGTCAGTTCATATTGGCGCCAATATTTATGATCTGTCATACTTTCCTTGAATATGAACGTGTTTTATTTTTGGAAAAGTGAAGTAAGTTGTGTAATGTTATAACTTAGTGCAATATGGAAGGAGTTAAAATTGTAGAATCTGAGGAAGGAAAAGCACGAAAAAGATTAGTAAATAAATTAAATTGGAAAAGAGAAAAAGCAAAGACTTTAAGGTAAAAAAAATAAATTTACTTTGTTATACAACTTAAACTATCTACTAGTATATTTAAGATGATGATTTTAAAGGTACATGGCTCATGAACCTATTTTCATGCCAACATGTGGTCACCAAACGAAAGCATTTAAGTGCGCTAAGTTAACTTCTCGTGATGTAAAAAATTTTCATAAATGTTTTTATGAAAACAAAACAAAAATGGACCAAGACAAATTTTTACTTAAGCACACAGTACAGCAGAAACCTGCAAAAAATAAAAAAAAGTGTAATGTTGTTACAACACATTATTTTATAAAAAGAAACCTTAATAACAGTTCAATCCGAGTTTGCCAGCAAACTTTTTTAAAAATTTTAAATATTTCAAAGTATCGCGTTCAGAATATAAGTAGGCAATACTTTCAAACTGGGGAAATCCCAAAAGAAAATAGGGGTGGAGACAGAAAATCAGGTAATTTTTAATTAATTCAGTTTAATTGTGTACAGTTGAATGTAAATTTGAAAATAGCAATTTAATACAAAACTTATTATAGGTACGTTCAGTGATAAAAAAGGAAATGTTAAAAGCTTTATTGAAAGTTTAAAAGCTGTCGAATCACATTATACTAGAGAAAAAAGCACGAAAGTATATATGAGCAGTGATTGCAGTATTAGAAAGCTTTGGCGGTGCTATAATGATAAATGTGAATTACCTGAAACTAAAGTAAAATATGAATATTTTCGTCGTATTTTCGTAAATGATTACAACATTGGGTTTTCTTCACCAGCAACAGATGTTTGCTCAACTTGTCTTCAGCTTAAAACTAATGTGATTGATGGTTTACAAAATAAAATTGAAAATATGACGCGACTCAGAGTTCATCGTTTAAAATATAAGGCTTTTTATGAAATGCTAGGAAAGGACGAAGACAATGTTTTCAAGTTAAGTTTCGATTGCCAGAAAAACCTAATTTTACCAAAATTACCGGATCAATCAGCGTATTATACACGACAATTATATTTGTATAACTTTACAATTTGCAACGGATCATCGAAATCGGATCAACATAAAAATAATGTATTTATTTATACCTGGTTGGAAAATGAATTTCCACGAAGTTCGGAGCAAATAGCTTCTACGCTACATTATCACTTATGTAACGCATCTTTGGAAAATATGACTCAAATTCAACTTTTTGCAGACGGCTGTCCTGGTCAAAACAAAAATTATACACTGATAGGCATGTTGATAAAATGGCTTTTTTGCGATGCCCCGAAAGAAATAAAATCAGTTCAAATAACATTTCCAATTGTGGGTCATTCATTTCTTCCCCCCGATAGAATTTTCGGGCGAATAGAAAAAATTACAAAAAAAAGGAAATTATACTCAACGCAGAAGATTACTTTGAAATATTTGACAAACATGGGACTGTAAAAAGATTAGGTGAAGATGTTATAGTATTTAACTGGAAAAAGGAATTAGGTCAAATATTAAAAGCTCCAGCCCAATGGCATTTCAAGTTTCACCAAAGTAAGAGAATTATAATTAAAAGGTCACTTAATGGAAATGTCATTGTTAAAGGCGAGACGGCTTATAAAACTAATACAGGAGTATATCGATCATTGTTAAAAAAAGGAAAAAAAATTAGCATGCTAGATTTACAAGAAATACCAGAAGTGGTGGCTATTAAACAAGAAAAAAAGAATGATATTGAAAAGTTATTAAAAAATCACTTTGGACCGGATTGGAAAGAAAAAGAAGAATTGTTTTTTTATAAAGAGCTTTTAGAGCGAAATTCGAGTCAAGATATTGTGCAATTTGAAATTGAATCTGATGACTGTTATTTTGAATTGCATGAAGAATTACACATTTAGTTTATTATAGTATATTTTAGTAATTAAGTTAATAAGGATTCTATTAGTTTCTATATATATTTTTTTTGTTAATTATGAATTATTATCACTTTTGTTTTAATTTACTTTAATTAATTTTGTTAAATTTTTTTGGTTTTTGTTTTATTTTGAATTGTTATTATACTTTAATTTTGTTAAAAAGAAATTTGTTTTTTTTTCATCAGAACAACCTTACTAATAATGGTATATTCCAAAATTACAGAGTTATATGACTTCTTGAATCTTACTGAAGAAAAATTTTTGAATTTTTTCTATAAAATGTAAAACTGCTTTTTTTTTCAAAACTGGCTAATTTTTTCCGAGACTTAAACAAAACTCTCTACTTTTGATGTTGAGTTGCAAAACGTTCTATTTGCAAATTTCCATTACTAATAACTCATAAACATACAGGCCCCAATTTTTGACTTTTGTCATTTTGTATTAGTATAGTCGTAAATATTCAATACAAACCATCTTAATACATAAAATTTGTACAAAAACTGAAATATCAGTTTTTTGTATTTTTCTCTAATTTACTAAAAATGCTTTTAGACAGTTTTGCAAGTGGACGCCTCATATTTATTAATAAAATAAAGTTTGCTTGCCAGTTGAAAATACTCACCCCTCATCAATGTATTGTAGTAGCGTATATTTGCTTTAGCAACCACTAAATTTAAAAAGGTATATATATTTTTGAAGAGCGATAAGTCCATGCGTGCGTTCCTCCTGTAAATACGATCGATAAATCATGCAATCTTTATAATATTTGTACAATAAGATACATATGTTTCTATCATACAATTGCTTAAATCAATTAATAAATGTTGCTCACTTAGTGAACCATCACAATAAACTTAAAAGTCATAATTTATATTGGTTAGTGTATTAGTCAAATGATTCTACTTTACTTTTAAAAAACTAAACAAGGAAAGAAACAGTCAGTCAGTGCAAACAAATTACCCTACGCCTATTTGGTTGTAATTTAAAGAGAAGTTCATAAGTCATTTTAAAACCATGAAAGTTTTTATTAGTTTGATTGTAAGACTTAGCTAACCAAATTTACTTTATAATACTAAAATCTTTTCTAATTATTTTATCTATTCAAAAATATTAAGAATTCTTACTAATTTATCTATTTAAAAATATTGAAAAACAAAAGAACTTGAAATAAATGTATTCATAAAATGCAATTACCAAATTACATATTTAAAACTTTTTATCCAATTCAATAAAATTTTACACACATGCAGCAATTACTTCTTTTCAGAATTTTTTGCTGTAGTGCATTAACTGTTGAATGATTTAGTATCATTGATTAATTATTTTTTTAAGGTTATGTATAATTAAATTTTTAATATTTTAATTCTTTTAAGTAGAATAGTTTAATTTCTAGATTTATAGGAATCCTTTTTAGTTTCCTTGAAATATGAAGTGATCCAGGTTACAAGTATTTAAAACATTAATTTCTGATTGAATAATATTGGGATTAGAATTGGTTAATTCTCATCTTTTATATTTATAATAAGGATTTTTGAGCACTTCTGTTATGAATAAGTATTACAATCATAATGCTGCTGTTATCGGTGCCACTAATCTTTATTAAACTCAAAGTTATTCGAAACAAATATTAATTTCTGATAATATTAACATAAAGTTTCTATAATTTGATGGTTTGTAATGTAAATTAAAACATTAATGCTTTGATTAGTTAAAATCACAAAATTTAGCAAATCAAATTTTTCAAAATTGAAATTAATTTTAATTTTTCGTATATGTACCTATTAGAAAAGAAGTAATTTAGTATATGTACCTATTAGATTTTATAGGTTTTCGTTCAGTGTAATATATTAAGAGACTTGGAATTTGTTAACGCATGTCGACCCGACTATTGTTCAAAAAAAATTATGTAAGTAAATTACGTTCAATTTTTGAAAGTAGGTAGGACTTCTTTGAATTAGGGGAATGTTTAAAAAAAATTTTGTCGTGTTCTTTTGACCGACTGCGAAACAGGAACTTTAAGAAACAGTTTGCAAAACAGTTTGAACGCTTATCTCAAATTTTTCTATACGTTTTTCTTCTGCTTCTTGACAATATGGTGCTCCTAAACGATAGAGTTGCGGATGGTGGGTTTCTGGCGAATAATGTTAACTGAATTAAAATGAATTAGATTTTAAACAAAGATTAGATAAAAAACAAAGACTTAAGAAAAAATGTAGAGTTTTTGTCCGTCAGCACGATAACTCAAAAACTATAAGGGCTAGAGTTCTGAAACTTTCAAAAAGTAATTTTTAAACAATTTGTAGGCTCCCTATTGTTTTTGGTTAAAAATGGACAAAGGCTTCGGGTAGCTGCCATACAAATTTTTCGAAATTATATGAATATTTTCAAAATTAATAACTAAATAGAAACCAAATATAAAAACAAACAAAATGTAGTTAAATTATTAATCGATTCATGGTGTAGTAGTTAGGACATGTTACTTGTAGTCAAAATGTCTCGGTTCGGATCCAGGCTTGGTAAAATCTTTGTTTTTTTTAAATTAATTTTTTGTTTTCTATTTTCCTCTATTTTCTTTTTAATAAAATATATGTATTTATTTTATGTATGAAAAATTTTATTTTATAGAAAATTTGACAGAAAACTCTCATTTATATTAAAAATTATTAATTTTTTTTAATATTTTTATAAAAAAATTCAAAACTGTTATTTAAAACAAACAATTGATACCATAGCAATTGCAATTATTTAAAAAAAAAATTAAGATAAATAAAAACTCGTTTTGTAGGCAAGTTATTAATTGTCCTGTGGTGTAGTGGTTAGGACATGAAACTAGTAGTCAAAACGTTTCGGTTCGATTCCTGGCTGGGGCGAATTTTTTTTTTTTTTAAATTCATTTTAAAACTCTCATTTATAAATTACTAGCAGATTTACCCGGCGTTGCCCGGAAGCTTGCAAATTGTAAAACAGCAAGTTTCAGCCAATTTTTTGAAATACTACTTTGCCTATAAATGCCACAAAAAAATATTTGTGGAGTTCCGTTAACCCATCGTGGCCCAACAGCTTTTTATAGGTTTTTTCGTTGCTTTGCTATATATTAGAAATGATTTAACAGATTAACTTCAAATTTCGTATATGTGTTCTTCTTTTAAAATGAACTTCAATTTACTAACAGACGTGAAAGTTGTTAACCCCTGTTGACCCGACGATTGTTCAAAAAAAAATTTGTAAGTAAATTACGTCCAATTTTTGAAAGTAGGTACAACTTCTTTGAATTAGGGGTATACTAAAAAAAAAGGTTTGTCGAGTTCTTTTAATCGAATGCGAAACAAAAACTTTAAAAAACAGTTTGCAAAACAATTTGAACGATTATCTCTAATTTTTCTATACATGGTGCTTCTTGACAATTTGGTGCTCCTTGACGATATAGTTGAGGATGGTAGGTTTCCGGTGAATAATGTTAACTGAATTAAAATGACTATAGGTCAAAAGGGGATTTTCTTGAATTGCCAACGTTTGAATAAAATATAGTCGATGGTTTAGAAAAGGTTTAAAAATTGGCTTTTCATCTTATATTTTGTTTTAGTTCTCTTCCTCGTTTTTTTCTTATTTTATGAGAGAAATGTAGGCTTATTTTTTGGAAAAACTGTTTTAAAATACTATGTATATATAATATATAACAAATTGAATTTTTTGATTTTTAGATTTCATTTGAAGAAAACTGAAAATTTCATTGAATCTTTGTTCAAAACGCACAAACAGGTCAAAACCAAATTAACCCTGTGGGTTTTAATTAAAATGCTGGTACAAAATTTTCAATAAAATACTTTTAATCGTATAAGAAAATAAAATGTATAGAAAACTTCATAGCGTCGTCGTGGAAAATGGGTTAATCGAACTTAACTAAAACTTTTTGCAGCCTTTCTTTTAGACTACAAAATCAACCTGTAAAATTGGACACAAATCCACAAGTCCGCCAGGCCGAAATGGGTTAATTTATTCCAACCAAATTTATACAACTAAATGCGGTTGCTAAGAGGAACATTTGTGCAAAATTTCAAGTCAATCGGTCAAACCGTTTTGACTCGACATCAAAAACATTGAAAAAGCTTCTTTGCACCCTCGTGCCCAAACGGGTTAACCGAACTCAACAAAAATTTGTGCCAGACTTTATTTTCGACTGCGAAACCACCTTGTAAAATTGGACACAAATCGGAAACACAAAATTTTTTGGAAGCCCGCCAGGCCGATATGAGTTAAATTATTCCAACCAAATTTATGCAACTAATTGCGGTTGCTAAGAGGAACATTTGTGCAAAATTTCAAGTCAATCGGTCAAACTGTTTCGGCTCGACATCAAAAACATTGAAAAAGCTTCATTGCGCCCTCGTGCCCAAACGGGTTAACCGAACCCAACAAAAATTTGTGCCAGCCTCTCTTTTTGACTGCAAAACCACCCTGTAAAATTGGACACAAATCGGAAACACAAAATTTTTTAGAAGCCCGCCGGGCCGAAAGGGGTTAATTTATTCCAACCAACTTTATACCATTAATTCCGTGTAATAAGAAGAACATTCTTGCAAAATTTCAAGTGAATCGGTCAAACCGTTTCGACTCGACATCAAAAAAACGAAAAAGCTTAAAACGGCTCTGGAGCCGCAACCTGTTGACTTATAAAAATGCGACATAGCCTATGTCACCCCCCGGACTTCCAAAATTATTCCTCTAAAATTTGGTGTCAATCGGACCTGTGGTTTTCACGTGAATCCTGGACAAACAAACAAACAAACAAATTTTCTTCTTTATATATTAGATTTATTTTTTTTTAATACATTTTTAAAAAAATTCAAAACAGGTATTCAAAACAAACAATTGATACCATAGCAACTATAATAATTTAAAAAAAATTGAGATAGACAAAAAGTCGATGGCTTAGTGGTTAGGACGTCGACCTTTTAATTGAAAAGTGTGGGTTCGAATCTCGTTCAGAGCATATTTTTTTTTTAAATTCATCTTTTTTTTTAATTCATTTTTTTTTTTTTTTTGAATTTTCTGTCAAACAGTTCAATTGCAATATATGAAATTCTTATTTATTTAATACACGCACGGGTATCTAAAAGTTGACAAGGGCAACTATAATCTTCCTCGTTTTTTATTTATTCTTTATATTAATAATGTTGTTGAATTTTTTGTCAAAAAGTTCAATTGCAAACCAAAATAAGTAATTATATCGTATAAAATTTTATTGATTATTTTTCATTTTCTTCTTTTACTTTGTAGAATTACAAAAATGTTAAAACATCTTTTAAATTACCTGCGGTAGGATAATGGTAAACCTGTGATCACAATTTGTTTCTTTTTTTAGTTTGCTGCGCTTTATCGATTCCAGATAATAAAACTTATCCTCCAAAATTTTATATCTATTGTTGCTTTCGGCAAATAAAAACAGTAGATTAAGGATGTCACTTTTGTTATGTCGATTTGCTTTCTTAGTTCTTTTATTTTATGTGCCATGCCAGATTTTATTCTGTTAAATTACTTTTGCTTTCGCTTAAATTATTTTTTTTGGAAGTTACGTAAACAAAATTTTTTGATAATTGCGATATCTGTTTCAATAGTTTGTCAAATTTATCATCTGTATTTTGAATTGTTCGATTATTTGTTACAGATGTAATTGGCATATTGGGTTCTAGTGTGATGGAAGCAGATGATGTTGCGGGCATAGTATTATTAAGAAGTGATTTTCTTTGTAGGCAATCTCTTTTGCACGTTTTACAAAACCAAAAGCCGTCACTGTCTTCTAGATATTTTTTGTGATCTTCATTATCCATATCCACGCAGGCTGTATGGTATCAATTCTTACAGCTGCCATCACATTGATTTTTTTTGCCTTGAAGTTTATTTTACATTGGTTGCAAAGCTTCTAATTGGTTAGTGACATATTGCGTTTTTTTTCTGGTTTTTGTTTTTTCAACTTTAATATAAAATTTAAAATTGAGTGTTTTTTGGTCAAATAATAATTTTTGATTTAATTTATAATATAGAAAAAATAAATAAATTAAAAGTTCTTTGTTATTTAATTAAAGTTTTTTAAAATTTATTTTTTTTTGTTTTATTTTGTAATAATTTAAAATTACATTAAATAAAAAATAATTTCTTTCCGCTATAAAAATACACGTCAATTCGCATTAAGCTACCATATTATGTTAAATTCTTTATTTTTATTAAACAATTTAATGTTATCGATTTCGATACTACAATTATTAAAATAAATAATATAGGTTTTGTTTAAAAGATAATTCATATTGTTACAATTGTTTATTAAATTTTTATTTTGGGAATTTTTAATTAATATTACACCTTGATCCAATTCCGTTATTTTAAAATCTTCTTTAATAGTTTTAGTTAATATATGATTTAATATAAAGATTTGATATACAGTTTGAGGTTGGTTTTAGTTTGTTTTTATATTTTTCCTGGGTAATATAATATGTTTTATTTTTATTTCTAATTTTGTTCACAAAACAAAATATAAAAAAAAAACAACAATTAAAACCAAATTATAGACAAAAAAAAAAATTTAAACAAAATTATCAAAATTTTAGTATTATTATTAATTAATTAACAAGTAAAGAAACAGTCAGTCGGTGCAACCGACTAAGAAATACCCTACACCTATTTGATTCAAATTTAATGAGAAGTCTATAAGTCATTTTAAAATATAAAAGCAGTTATTAGTTTGATCGTAAAACATAGCTGACAAATTAACTTTATAATACTAAAAACCTATTCTAATTACTTTTCTAATTTATTTACAAATTCTCACTAATTTATCTATTTAAAAATATTAAAAAACAAAAAAACTTGAAATAAATGAAAATATATTTATTTAAATTCAATTACAAAAGTGAAAAATTTTGAATTATTAAATTTTGTGATAAAAAGCTAATCCAAGCATAATATATTTAATAATTAAAATTTTTCAAATTTGCAATTATTTTAAATTGATAGTTTATGTACCTATTAGAAAAGCTTATAAACGCAAAATATGCAATAAATGTATTTCTAAAACATAATTACAAATTTAGAATTTCTCATATAGTTCATTTAAATGTAACAATATTTTACATAAATGCAGCAAGTACCTTTGAATATAGCATAAGTATTGTACACGATGTCTTAATTATATATCACCTATGGTTTTTAATTTATAAAATATTATACTAAATATGTTTTATGGTAAAATTCTTAGCCTATTAAAAATATAAAAGTGTTAAATAAAAAGGAAAATAGGAAAGAACCCTCGTGTATCAAATTTAAAGTTTCTATCTTCAGGAATTTATAGAATAAACTTTTTAATTTTGGGATTTCTTAGGAGGCACCTGAACCACGACTACAATTAAGTCTAAATTTCGGGGACACATAGGAAATAGGAAATATATTCTTTGGCTTTCTAATTATGCTCTTTTGGCCTCAGATCGATCAAAAGCTTCTAGAATCATTGTCCGAACTCGACCAGAACCAATTCCCATAGTACTTTCATTACTAGTAACCTAGAGATTAAATTTCATCAAAATAGCGGCATTATTTTTTGAGCTATGCTGTTTTTAAGATATATGTTCGATGATAAGCTTCTAAACCTTTGGGGGTTTAAGAGGGGTACTGAACCACCACTCTGATTGATCCGAAATTACTGCACAAGAAATAGTAAAGAGCACTCATGTGCCAAAATTGAAACTTCTAAATTTGTTTGAAGTTACTATTTTTATTAATTTCGAAAATATGCTTTAAGGTCTTCGGAACTGTGTGGTTGGTCCTCAACCCACTATTCCAATTGTACTCCCAAATTTCAAGGACACTTAGGAAATAGAAAGAGACACCCTGATACCAAATTTGGAGGTTCTATCTTCATTGATTTTGGAATTATGTTTGTTTGGCCGAAATTCGATCAAAAAGTTCTAAGTTTCGAACCAATTGTCTATTCCCCTCCGTACGCAATCACCGTCGTAGTTTCATTACCAGTACCCTACAACACAAATTTTATAAAGATAGCGTCATTAGTTGTTGAGTTATCGTGATTTATTATATATGTTCGTTAACCCGTAGAAACGATTAAACTGTCCAGAATCCGCATCCTTGGGCCGATTTCGTCCATATGCAGTCCGCGCTGTACTTTAAATACTAGTTAACCCTTGTACACAAGTGGAACATTCTATATTAATTTTAAGTTACTATTTTTAGTAATTTCGATTATAAGCTTTTAAACCTTCGGAGGTCTAAGAGGGTTACTGAACCATCACTCCAATAGATTCCAAATTAGGGGGACACACACGAAATAGTAAAGAACAACCTTGTGCCAAATGTGAAGTTTCTACATTTGTTTGAAGTTACTATCTTTATTTATTTTAAAGATATGTTTGAAGGTCTTCAGAAATAAGTGGCTGGTCCCCGACCCACTACTCTAATAAGGCCCAAATTACAAGGACACTAAGGAAATAGAAAGGGACACCTTGATACCAAATTTGGAGGTTCTATCTTCGTTGGTTTCGGAATTATGCCAGTTTGGTCTAAATTCGAGCAAAAAGTTCTAGGTTCCGAACCCATGGTCCAATCTCGATCGTACGCAATCCCCGCCTTATTCTCATTACTAGTAACCTACAGCACAAATTTGATGAAGATAGCATCATTAGTTGTTGAGTTATCATGATTTTTTATATATGTTCGTTAGCCCTTGGACCGATTAAAAGTTCCAGAATCCGAACCCATGTGCTAGTTTTGCCCATTGACAATCCCCACCGTACTTTCAGTCCTAGTAACCTAGTATAGTTAAAATTTCATCAAGATAGCTCCATTATTTTTTGAGTTATCGTGCCTACGAATGGACGGACGGATGGACGTACATGGCTATATCGACTTAGGAGGTCACGCTGATCACAAATATAATATATCCTTTTCCATATCTAGCTCGATTCCTTTAGGTGGTTTCAAACACCATACCTAAGTTAATATATCCCTTTACCTATAGGTGTAGGGTATAAAAAGTGCTTATCATTACCAATAGCAGATTTGCAGTAAGGGCCACCATGATGAATTTGTACCGGCTGAATAAATGACAAATTCAACATAACACCATCCGAATTTTGGATTACTTAATAAGGAACTCTATTAATTTACTTTTAATTAATTTTACTTTAACTTTTTAAGATAATTTAACTTAACTTTTAATTACATTTTTATCTTTAATGCATTTTAAATATTTAGTGAAACCACACATTGTTTATTTATTTGTACATAATTTCATATAAATTAGCTTTTGGTTTTTTTTTGTAAATTTATTTTGTTCCATAACTTTAATTTTTAATTATTATTTTCCGAAATTATTTATTTTATTTTTTAAAAATTTTTCCTTGTCTTAAAAACTACTTTGCACAATATTATTATTTTAGAATATTATCATTTTTACTTTATTATCACGGTTTTAGATAAATAATTCTTTATTTTTTTTTCTTTAATATTCAATTTGTAACAAATTTAATAGACAAATTATCAAATAAAAATAAACACGCTAGTTAACCTTCCTTTTTCCCCCTTTACTTAAACTAATATAAATTTTTTTTTTTTTTGCAAACAATTGTTTGCACTTTTCTACTTAATTAATTAATATTGTAGTTGTAATCTTTTTCAATGTATGTGTATTACAAAAATCATTTAAACTGCAAGTGGGAAAAAGAAAAATTATATAATATTATGTTATTAGAAGGTTCATGTCCGTGCTGAATACATGGTGAATATGTTAAACTCTCCTTGTGTACAATAAGGTACTAAAAATTGTTGTACCTTGGAATTCGTTTGGCAGGTCCGCCATTTATTTAGTACTTTTAATATTTTTAAATATTTTTTGGTAAAATGTTTGATGTACGTCCGAATTTTTTTTATTTGTTTTTCATTTTTGTTCAAATTACGACTTCACGACTTAAAAAGCTCCAACCCCATATTCCACTAAGTTTTGGGTAAAACTCCGTGTTGGAGTTTAACCCTAAGCCAATTACCTAGAAACTGCTATGGCAATTGAACAGTTATCAGACACAATCAATAAAATTTTGTAGAAGAACCCATAATGTGAGATAGTTATTGCAGGTGATTTCAATTTCCACAACAAAAACTGGCTCAATTTTTCTAGTTACAATTTCCCGGAAGGCAAGCAAGTTGAATTATTTTCAAATTTATTCCAACTTTCTCAACTTGTAAAAAGTCCAACTAGAATTCCTGACCGTAACAACCATAACTTATTTCTGACCACAAATCCAGAAAAATATAACATTTCTGTTAACTCGCCAATTGGGGGTTCCGATCATTGCCTTATTAAATCTGGCTTCCATATAAGCTCATCGTCCAAACGAAACACCATCCCTAAGATACTGGTCTGGCACTACAACCGGGCTGACTGGGTAGGCCTGAACAGTTTTTTAGGACGTTTCGATTGGTCGATGTGCTATCACCACAGAAACGTTGACTTTGCTGCAAATGCCATTAGTACAACAATTATGCTAGGTATGAAACTATTCATTCCTAGTTCATACAAAACAATTAAAATTAAATCCAAGACATGGTTTAATGACATTTGCAAAAGGGCAATCGCTTCTAAAGAGGAACATTTTAAAAAGTATAAAGCTAATGTATCGGAGTCTCCACTTACCGGCTATAAAATGGACAGAAATAATTGCAAGGAATTATCAATCACCAACAATTTCCCTACAACCAAAGGTTGAGATAAAAAAATAATTAATCTCCCACGCTGCAATCGTTCATTTTGGACTTTTGCAAAAAACGTGAAGAGCAATTTTTGAGAAACTTCGTTTCCACCACTGATTGATAACAACAGTTCTATCATCTCAGATTCAGTTGGTAAAGCTAATTTGTTCGCAAAATACTTTGCAGCAAATTCCACACTCCCTCCTACTGCACAAAAACCTCCAGTATTCCCTTCAGTTGATCCCTCAAGGGTTAAAATTTTTCAAAGAATTTACTTTCGGACTCGTACGGTAGTGAAAGTTCTAAAGAACTTGAATGTTAATAAGTCCACAGGTCCTGACAGAATTCCAGCTACGGTTCTTAAACACATTGCCTTTCCCATTGCGCAATCTTTTTTCATTATCATTTTTAACTGGAAAATATCCCAGTCAATGGAAAATTGCCTATGTTTTCCCTATTCCCAAAAAAGGTTACAAAAGCTACCCCTCAAACTACCGACCAATTGCCATCACTTCGATCCTTTCCAAAATAATGGAAATTCTGATAATCAAAAGACTTTTGAGATTTCTTAATAGCTCGCGTTTTTTAAACGATCGGCAATATGGTTTTAGAAGCCAACGATCGACAAGCGATCCTTTAACTTGCCTTTACGAGAAGCTTAACACCAGCATTCACTGCTCTGGTGAATCTCAGGTTGTGGCTCTAAACATTTCAAAAGCCTTTGATCGAGTATGGCATAGTGCTCTTTTGAGTAAATGTCAGGCAATCGGTTTAGGTAGCCCCTTTTCTACATGGATTGAGAATTTTCTTTCGAATCGTTATATTCGTGTAATTGTCGACAGTCATATGTCCAACACTCATGAAATAAAAGCTGGTGTTCCTTATTACCCACTCTTTCTTTGATTTTTATCAATGATTTGCTCTCTTCTACCCTCAAAGCTGTCGCATCTTAAATAAGTTCGTTTCTAATCTACCATCCAGCTCTCCTCTTCTATCCTATTTTCCTTCGAACTCCTTAGTCCTATAGATTTACATATCTATTTCTTAGCTATGTATAAAGGAATTTGTTTTCCTATAAAAGATAATATCAGAATTTGGTATATCAATTTGTTAAAATTTTAAATTTGACAATGCAAATACTTTATATTTAGTCTCATTTTCTTTACTTAATACTTGTATTTCTTTATTAATCTCATTTTCTTTACTTATACTTGTATTAATTTATTACTATTTTTTGTTGCAACGGAACTCTTAAGTGCTAGAATTTTGAAAATATCTATGTTATAATAATCTATTTCTTCTGGCGTTGAAATGGATCTACTCAAATATAACATTTTTTTTAATTTTACGACTTCTTCACTTAGAAGTAAGTTTTTGCAAGTATTGTAGTTGTTTAGTTGTATTTTTACTTTCCATTGAAACACTATTTAGAAGTTTTTCAATTTTTATGGGGTTATTATTAACTGTTTTTTTCAAGATTTCAATATTATCTTGAAAATTATTATTTAATTTTATTTGTTTGATATGATTAATTATTAGATTATGGGTATTTTCTTTGAGGGTTTTTAGATATTCTTCTATTTCAACTTTGTAATCTTCGTCCATTATACCAAATATCCATTTTAAAAATGAACCACCAACAAGAGCTCTTTTATGTCTATAGGGAATTAATGTCTTGAAGGCATTTTCTAATTTGTTAATTTTATCTTTTAGCGTTTTTATATAATTTCGTCTTCTGGAATTTTAAATGTAAGAATGTAAGAATTATCTTTTATCATATTTATTGTATAATCAATTTCATCTAATTCAATAACGTGAAGGATTTTCGTATAGCTATCAATAATTGGAGTTTTTTCTTGTTGGATTAAAAAATACCCGGACTCAGTTTCTAATTTTTCCATATTAATTATTGCTTCAGCTTTATTTAGAATTATAATAAGAATGAAAATCTGAATAAGGATTTTAATGGCAGTTGTTATTTGTTGAGTTACCTGAAATCAATTTTCTTTTAACTCTTGTTGGGTGAATGTTTTTATTTTTAAAATCAGTAATTTTATTGTTTATCTTCTTAATTTTAATTTTCTTATATCTAGGCTGTTCTTTATACCGTACGATAGCAGGGTATAAAGAAGTATTAGTATCTGGTATTAGTATCTCACTGCCACTAGGTATTTCAAAAGTTTTTCTATTTTTGTTTAATTCGGAAATAATTTTCTCTTCTTTATGTAATAACCTGTCTTTGATTTCCTGGAAACTTAAAACTTTATTCTTAGTAAAGTCAATGGGCCTAACTTCAGTTACAAAATGTAGTGTATTATTATAAGCTTCAACAGCTTTTAATATATTCAGTATTCAGGTTGGGATCGATTAATGTTAAAATCCTAATATGTGCTGTGATGGTTCCGTGGGCTCTTCTTTATCAGAATTTCTATATCAGTATTACTTCTAGAAGAGATAAAGTGTAATTCTATATTTTCTACTCTACAAAAGTTCTTCAGATTTAAGCTGTTGAATTCATTGTCAAATACAAATGTTTTCGGTTTATCAAACAGAGAGTTTCGTAATCTTAAAGCTTGAATTATGGTAATGCTATTTCTATCATTTAGTTTAATTATTGATAAATGTTTTGTAAATTTATCTATTGTTGTTAAAAATACTTCTTTTTTTAAGTAATACGTGTCGCCACGAACTATTTTATTCGTTTCAGAGGTGTTGCAGATATATTAAAATTATATTGATTAGGTTTCCGATCATACTTTACTAAATTACAAATATCACAGTTCTTTATATATTTGTAAATAAGGTCTTTCATTTTTGGAAAAGAGTATTTATCTTTTAATTCATTGAAATTTTCTAAAATACCTCTCTGACTTGTTTTTTCATGGGTTTCTTTTATTATAATTAGTAAATCGGTTTCGCATTCGATTTCCTGAGCTAGTTTAGTACATCTAATAAACTTTACTTTTCTATCGTTAATGAATAATTCTATTAGTTTATAATATTGCAAAATTTTTATCGTTCAATTCTGAATAAATACTTTTTAAATTTAAATGAGTCTTCGTAGTACGTCATTTAAATAATTTTGAGTTTTTATACCCTACACCTATAGAATAGGTAAAGGGGTATATTAACTTTGGTATGGTGTTTCTAACCACCTAAAGGAAGCGAGCTAGATATGGAAAAGTATATATATTTGTGATCAGCGTGACCGCCTTAGTTGATATAGCCATGTCCGTCCGTCCGTCCGTCAGTCCGTCCGTCCGTAGGCACGATAACTCAAAAAATAATGGAGCTATCTTGATGAAATTTTAACTGTAGATTACTAAGACTGAAAGTACGGCGGGGATTGCATATGGGCGAAATCGGCCCATGGGTTCGGATTTTGGACCTTTTAATCGATCGAAGGGCTAACAAACATATATAAAAAATCACGATAACTAAACAACTAATGACGCTATCTTCATCAAATTTGTGCTGTAGGTTACTAGTAATGAAACTACTTCGGGGATTGCGTAAGGTCGGGATTGGACCATGGGTTCGGAACTTAGAACTTTTTGATCGAATTTAGGCCAAACGAGCATAATTACGAAACCAATGAAGATGGAACCTCCAAATTTGGTATCAGGGTGTCCCTTCCCATTTCCGAAGTGTCTTGGGAATTTGGGCCTCATTGGAGTAGTGGGTTGGGGACCAGCCACACATTTCCGAAGACCTTAAAGCATATCTTTAAAATGAATAAAGATAACAACTTGAAAAAATGTAGGAGCTTCCAATTTGCCACAAGGGTGTTCTTTACTATCTCTTGCGTGTTCCCTTAATTTGGGATCAATTGGAGAGGTGGTTCAGTACCCCTCTCAGACCTCCCAAGTTTTAAAAGCTTATAATCGAAATTACTATAAATATTTACTTAAAATTAAGATAGACCGTTCAAATTGTGTACAACTTAACTAGTACTATAAGTAAAGCGCGGGCTGTATAAGGGCGAAATCACCCATGGGTTCGGATTCTGGACCTTTTAGTCGTTGTCAGGGATAACGAACATATATTAAAAATCACGATAACTCAACAACTAATGAGTCTATCTTCATGAAATTTGTGCTGTAGGTTATTGGTGATGAAACTACGGCGGTGATTACGTACGGTGAGGATTGGACAATGGGTTCGGAACTGAGAACTTTTTGATCGAATTTAGGCCAAACTAGCGTAATTCCGAAACCAATTAAGATATAACCTCCAAATTTGGTATCAGGGTGTCCCTTCCTATTGCGTAAGTGTCTTTGAAATTTGAGCCCCATTGGACTAGTGGGTCGGGGACCAGCCACTCAGATCCGAGGACCTTAAAGCATATTTTCGAAATTAATAAAAATAGTAACTTGAAACAAATGTAGAAGCTTCAAATTTGGCCCAGGGTGTTCTTTACTATTTCTTCCGTGCCCCCCTAATTTGGGATCATTTGGAGTGATGGTTCAGGACCTCTCTTAGACCCCCAAATGTGTAAAAGCTTATCATCGAAATTAATAAAACTAGTAACTTAAAATTAAGATAGAACGTTCCAATTGTATACAAGGGTTAACTAGTATTGAAAGTATTACGGGACTGCATATCGGCGAAATCGTACCATGGTTTCGGGTTCTGGAACCCTTGACAAGTTCAAGGACTAAAAAACATATATCTTAAAAACACCATAACTCAAAAAATAATGCCGGTATTTTGATGAAATTTAAACTCTAGGTTACTAGTAATGAAAGTACCATGCGAATTGGTTCTGGTCGAGTTTAATTTCAAAGCCAAAGAATATATTTCCTATGTCCTATGTGTCTCCGAAATCTAGACTAAATTGTAGTGGTTCAGCTATGTTCAAAGGTACTTGCTGCATTTATGTAAAATTTATTTGAATATTTAAATGAATTATATGAAAAGTTAAAAATTTGTAATTGTATTTTAGAAGTACATTTATTGCATATTTTGCGTTTATAAGCTTTTCTATTAGGTATATAAACTAACCATTTAAAATAATTGCAATTTTTAAAAATTTGGATTATTAAATATATTATGCTGTGATTATCTTTTTATCACAAAATTTAACAATTAGAATTTTTTCATTTTGTAATTGAATTGGAATAAATATATTTTCATTTATTTCAAGTTTGTTTGATTTTTAATATTTTTAAATAGATAAATTAGTAAGATTTTGTAATATTTTTTAATAGATAGTGTAATTAGAAAATGGTTTTAGTATTATAAAGTTAATTTGGTTAGCTATGTCTTACGATCAAATTAATAACAGCTTTTATGGTGTTAAAATGACTTATGGATATGTCCTTAAATTTGAACCAAATAGGTGTAGGGTATTTCTAAGTCGGTTGCACCTGTTTCTTTCTTGTTAAACCATCTTCCGATATAAAATTTTTTTTTATATTTGTTATATTTAGTAATCAATTCACCTGGTTTAGTTGGTAGTAACTTGGTGGATTTGATTAAAATATATGTTTACTATATTTTCTACAATTGGAATGTGGTTATCCAAATTTTCGATGCCATATGAATTGTAGCTTAACCACTTTCAATGTTAGAGGAAGATGCCACTATGAATTGTAGCTAAACCACTTTCAATGTTAGAGGATAATATATAATATATAAATTTTGTAATATAAAATATCTAATTGAAAAATATTATTTATTTAATTATTTTTTTTTTTAAATATTGATTCTGCTAAGGAAATCGGCCACTTTATTGTCTTTTCCTTTAACATATTCTATATCAAAATTGAATTCGTTTAATTTAATTCTCCATCTTTGGAGTTTTGAATTCGGTTTTGAACTAGAGGTCTATGATCCGTTTTTATAGTAAATCTAACACCAAACAGGTACGGTCTAAAGTACTTAGTTGCCCAAACAATTGCCAAGAGCTCTTTCTCGATAGTACTATAACGATTTTCGTGATTATTTAATGCTCTACTTGCAAATGCAATTGGATGTCCATTTTGTGATAAAACTTCCGCAATAGCAAAGTCACTTGCATCAGTAATTAAGGTAAATTTTTGATTAAAATTTGGATAACTTAATATGAGATTACTAGTAATGATTTCTTTGAGTTTCTCAAATGCTTGAATATATTTAGGGTTGTTAATTTCAATTTTATTATCTTTTTTTTAGCAATAAGTTAATGGTTGAGCAATTTTGCCGTAGTCTTTAATAAACTTACGATAATACCCAGTAATACCTACAAAGACTTTAATGGATTTTCGAGAATTTGGTAGTTTTAGTTTTTTTATCAATTCAATTTTTTTTTGGTTTGGTTTAATTCCCTTATCTGTAAGTAAATGTCCTAAATATTCTGATTCTTTAGAAAAAAATAAACATTTATCTAATTGTATTTTAAAATTAAATTTTCTTTCAAAAATTTTTCTAATTGAGTTTTCATGTTCGTGAAGTGACGTACTGAAAATTAGTATATCGTCTAGATATACGACACAGATATGATTTATAAAGTCACGTAACACATTATGATTCATTCTTTGGAATGTTGCAGGCGCATTTTTCAACCCGAATAGTATCCTGAAAAACTCATAGTGATCCCTTGTGGGGTCGAAAAGGCTGTTTTCGGTTGATTTTTTTCGTCTTTTTGCTTAACCTAGTTTATCTAAGAGAGATTCAATATTGTGATTAGGAAATTTATCTTCAATTGTAATCTCATTCAATTTCCTGTAATCTACCATTATTCTCCATTTTTGTTTTCCTGATTGATCTAATTTTTTGGGAACTATCCAGATAGGTGAATTATAAGGAGAATTACTATGTTTTACTATCTCTTAAGATAGCATTTCGGAAATTTGTTTTTCCACATGAATCTTAGGAAATCTGTAAATTTTCGAATAGATAGGATGGCTATTTTTTTGTGATAATTTTGATGTTTAATACAATTAATGTTGGTTAAGGTCTGGTCTTCTTGATAAAAGAGATCTTTATTTTCTGTTATAATTTTTTTTAATAATTTATTTTTTTCTTTATTAAGATGATTTGTTTTTAGATCTGATGAATACAATTCATTAATGCCATTATAAGGGCACGTGTTTTTAAATTTTGTTGTTTTTCCCATTATTTCGTTCGCTTCGATTTTAAAGTCTATTTTTGCTCCTACGGCTTTCAATACGTTTTGTCCTATAATCGCGTCAAATTGTTCATTATTACTTAGGATTTAAGCTGAGTGATTAAATTCTATTGGGACGTCAGTAATTAATGCATGAAAAATTTTACTAGCATCGAATAATATAAGAATTTTTAAAGGATTTTTCAATTTTTCTTTTTTTATTTCGGAAAATAAGGTTTCATTGATAACTGCTGTATCATTGATATGCTGTAACAACTATATCATTTAAACAATTTACTTTTGTATTATTAATTGTAAATTGTAATTGGTTAATTGGTTTCCGAGTCACTGAATGCTCATTTTGGTTAACATTGTTAATATTAACATCATAGGTAATCTATTGGCTCTGTATGTTGATTATAGTTATTATTTTGATTTGTAAAATTTCCGTTAAAATTACGACGGAACTACTTTGCCCTGAATTGTTAAGATTGTTTGGACGATTAAAATTTGTTTGGAAAATTATTAGAACGATAGTGATTGGAATTATTATTATAATTATTATTATGACTTGAAAAATTATTAGAGGAATTATTATTATCATAATTATTATTTAAAGAAATTTTAGAACTATTGTTATTTAAATTGTTATTATAATTTTTATTGAAATTAGAGTTTCTAAAGGTAGTATTAGAACGATTCTTATTGTTTTTATTTCTATCATTACACGAAAAAAATTTGGTTTTTATTATTATTATAATTATTATTGTAGGTGGAAAACCCTGTTTGCAAAAGCTCACGATAAGCTTCTTCTAAATTATCAATATTTTTAAGCCTTAAAAACATACTATCGGATCTAGCGAGATTATTGAAAAAATTCTCTAAAATCCTTTTTATACCCTACACCTATAGAATAGGTAAAGGGGTATATTAACTTTGGTATGGTGTTTGTAACCACCTAAAGGAAGCGAGCTAGATATGGAAAAGTATATATATTTGTGATCAGCGTGACCGCCTTAGTTGATATAGCCATGTCCGTCCGTCCGTCCGTCAGTCCGTCCGTCCGTCCGTCCGTCCGTAGGCACGATAGCTCAAAAAATAATGGAGCTATCTTGATGAAATTTTAACTGTAGATTACTAAGACTGAAAGTACGGCGGGGATTGCATATGGGCGAAATCGGCCCATGGGTTCGGATTTTGGACCTTTTAATCGATCGAAGGGCTAACAAACATATATAAAAAATCACGATAACTAAACAACTAATGACGCTATCTTCATCAAATTTGTGCTGTAGGTTACTAGTAATGAAACTACTTCGGGGATTGCGTAAGGTCGGGATTGGACCATGGGTTCGGAACTTAGAACTTTTTGATCGAATTTAGGCCAAACGAGCATAATTACGAAACCAATGAAGATGGAACCTCCAAATTTGGTATCAGGGTGTCCCTTCCCATTTCCGAAGTGTCTTGGGAATTTGGGCCTAATTGGAGTAGTGGGTCGGGGACCAGCCACACATTTCCGAAGACCTTAAAGCATATCTTTAAAATGAATAAAGATAACAACTTGAAAAAATGTAGGAGCTTCCAATTTGCCACAAGGGTGTTCTTTACTATCTCTTGCGTGTTCCCTTAATTTGGGATCAATTGGAGAGGTGGTTCAGTACCCCTCTCAGACCTCCCAAGTTTTAAAAGCTTATAATCGAAATTACTATAAATATTTACTTAAAATTAAGATAGACCGTTCAAATTGTGTACAACTTAACTAGTACTATAAGTAAAGCGCGGGCTGTATAAGGGCGAAATCACCCATGGGTTCGGATTCTGGACCTTTTAGTCGGTGTCAGGGATAACGAACATATATTAAAAATCACGATAACTCAACAACTAATGAGTCTATCTTCATGAAATTTGTGCTGTAGGTTATTGGTGATGAAACTACGGCGGTGATTACGTACGGTGAGGATTGGACAATGGGTTCGGAACTGAGAACTTTTTGATCGAATTTAGGCCAAACTAGCGTAATTCCGAAACCAATGAAGATATAACCTCCAAATTTGGTATCAGGGTGTCCCTTCCTATTGCGTAAGTGTCTTTGAAATTTGAGCCCCATTGGACTAGTGGGTCGGGGACCAGCCACTCAGATCCGAGGACCTTAAAGCATATTTTCGAAATTAATAAAAATAGTAACTTGAAACAAATGTAGAAGCTTCAAATTTGGCCCAGGGTGTTCTTTACTATTTCTTCCGTGCCCCCCTAATTTGGGATCATTTGGAGTGATGGTTCAGGACCTCTCTTAGACCCCCAAATGTGTAAAAGCTTATCATCGAAATTAATAAAACTAGTAACTTAAAATTAAGATAGAACGTTCCAATTGTATACAAGGGTTAACTAGTATTGAAAGTATTACGGGACTGCATATCGGCGAAATCGAACCATGGTTTCGGGTTCTGGAACCCTTGACAAGTTCAAGGACTAAAAAACATATATCTTAAAAACACCATAACTCAAAAAATAATGCCGGTATTTTGATGAAATTTAAACTCTAGGTTACTAGTAATGAAAGTACCATGCGAATTGGTTCTGGTCGAGTTTAATTTCAAAGCCAAAGAATATATTTCCTATGTCCTATGTGTCTCCGAAATCTAGACTAAATTGTAGTGGTTCAGCTATGTTCAAAGGTACTTGCTGCATTTATGTAAAATTTATTTGAATATTTAAATGAATTATATGAAAAGTTAAAAATTTTTAATTGTATTTTAGAAGAACATTTATTGCATATTTTGCGTTTATAAGCTTTTCTATTAGGTATATAAACTAACCATTTAAAATAATTGCAATTTTTAAAAATTTGGATTATTAAATATATTATGCTGTGATTATCTTTTTATCACAAAATTTAACAATTAGAATTTTTTCATTTTGTAATTGAATTGGAATAAATATATTTTCATTTATTTCAAGTTTGTTTGATTTTTAATATTTTTAAATAGATAAATTAGTAAGATTTTGTAATATTTTTTAATAGATAGTGTAATTAGAAAAGGTTTTTAGTATTATAAAGTTAATTTGGTTAGCTATGTCTTACGATCAAATTAATAACAGCTTTTATGGTGTTAAAATGACTTATGGATATGTCCTTAAATTTGAACCAAATAGGTGTAGGGTATTTCTAAGTCGGTTGCACCGACTGACTGTTTCTTTACTTGTTTCATTATTGGATGGTTCAAAATCAATAGGGGAATTTGGATCAAGTTTATATTTTAAATTTTAGTTTATCTAGTATTTCTGTTAATTGATAATAAAATTGACTTACATTTAAAAATTTAAATTCATCTGCTTTCTCTTTCAGCTACATTAAAACTTCTTGTATCTCGACAGATCTCTTTAATTGATTTTTAATGTCGCTCCATGTCGCGTTTTCCAATCTCCGTATACTGACTGCGGCTACTCCTTGTATTTTTGATAATATTATGGTGACAAGATAAGATTTTAATCCTGGATCCTATGATATTATCAGTTAAACCCATGATATTATCAGTTTCTTTAAAAAATTATGTTAACTCAAACGTTCCATTTCCTTCGGACATTGAATCATTTGTTGAGATTGAATTGATTGTTAATGCAATTTCCGATGTTTCGTCAGTTAACTTGATATTTTTTAAAATACTATTATATTCGCTAATAGTTTCGAGTTTAAGTTTGTGTTTATTTTTTTCGTATTCATTCACTTAAGATTTTTCTTTTTATTTGTTTTGTGTTCTTTTATCGCTACAAATTTCTTTTAATAAAAAAAACCTGACGCCACTTTTGTCACTTAAGGTTTTTTTTTTTTTTATAATGTTATTCAATACAATTTTAAAAGTTAATTGAAGTTATCTTGATTTAACTTGAATATTACTCTTGACAAAAAAAAGTTCTTTATACCCGTGCATACATATATGTATGACATCGGGTATATTAAAACCGTTTGTAACGCATCGATCTAGACGAGCTAGGTATAGTGTCAAGAGTACGTATCGGCTCAGATTCGAAAAATGAGTCGATCTAGCTATGTGTGTCTGTACGTCCGTCTGTGTGTCAGCACGATAACTCAAAAACTGAAAGAGCTACAATTTTGAAATTTTCACAAAATATTTTTCAATCAATTTCTAGGTTCCTTATTTTTAGCACATTTTCAAAAAATTTTGTAAAAATGTGCCTATATAGCTTCACTCTGTCCGTCCGTCCGTATGTTTACAAAAACTTTTACACCGTTTGAAATATAGTAAAGAAATTTTAACCATGGGTAGTTTTTGCAAAAAAAATAATTTCGTGGAAGAATTTTTTTCTGTAGCCCTACCTGTTACGGGGCTACAGCCCCCCAAACTTGGAAAAAGCCCTATATATAAATTGTTATAACAAGAGTTCTATTAGATATATTTTCAATCTGAAAACGGCAAATGATAGCTGGTTTCATAAACTTTATAAATATTTAAAAGAAAAATGTTTAGGGTTGCAATACGGTACTAAAATTTAACATTACACAAAACTCAATTTTTGCAAAATTTTTGGCCACACATATCTTCTGAACGGTTCAAGCTAGGGTCTTGAAATTTTGGGAGAGGTTAGATACTCAGAAATTAGTAGGAGTCGGTTAACAAAATTTTTTTGTCCAGCCCCATTTTTAGGAGCTATAAGGGCTCGAAAATTGAAATTTTGCTATTTTTAAACACCTGTAACTTGAATACCTGTCCAAATTTTTTTTTAGTGATATACAAAATTCAAAGCTCTATAATTATATTTCAACATGTGTTAAAGGTTTTTCTTAATTTTGAAGGGTGACGAAGCTACAGCCCCTGCAAATTCCGAAAAAGCCCTATATTTAAATTGATATAACAAGAGTCTTGTTAGGTTTATTTTCAATCAAAAAACGGTAGAAGAGAACTGCTTTTATACGCTTTACAAAAATTTCTTGCTCAAATGCCTAGAGTTGCCATACGGTACTAAAATTTACCATTATATAAAACTCAATTTTTACAAAAATGTTGGTTCCATATATCTCCTAAACGGTTTAAGATAGGCCCCTGAAATTTTGGGAGAATTAAGATCCTCAAATATTAGTAGAAGTCAGTTAACAAAATTTTTTTGTCAAGCCCCAAGACGGACGGACGGACAGAGTGAAGCTATATAGGAACTTTTTTACAAAATTTTTTGAAAATGTGCTAAAAAATCACTTTGAATTCTCACTGTCAAGTTTAAGTAACATTGTGTTGGATCCCGCATTTCAAATACATTCTGATAGAATAGAATCCGTGCAAAAGCAATTTCTTTTATTTGCTTTGAGAAATCAATATAATTCTAGAGATTATTCAATTCTGCCTAGCTATCTCGAATAACTTTGAGTTTAATTATATAAACATTAAAAAATAAGTAAATAAAGAGAATAAATTTAAAAATTATTGAAAATTGTTAATTATTTCAATTACTAAATCATTCTACAGTAAAGCTCAATTTATCTCAATTTAATTTGTTGTTTAATATTTTTAATATTTTTGAATTGATAAAATAATTAGCAAATGTTTTTAGTATTATAAAAAAAATTTGGTTAGCCATGTCTTACGATGAAACTAATAAAAGCTTTTATGATTTTAAAATGAGATATGGACTTCTCATTAAATTTGAACCAAATAGGTGTAGGGTATTTCTAAGTCGTTTGCACCAACTGACTGTTTCTTTACTTGTTTATATTTATTTTTTTTCAATAATGATCTATTTATCCATCTATTAACTTTTTGTATAGATATTTTTAAAAAATGTTGCAAAGCTATGTAAGTTTCACAACCTTTGGTTAGATTCATATTGAAATACTTCTTTGTAGCCAACATTCTACGTATTTTACAATGTACTCAAAACGTTTAATCATGTACCTATTCATATTAACATCATATATATAATACACAAGTGGTGGCGAGACCTTGCAAACATGCTAAAAAATATTGCACAATAAATAATAGTGGCAATACTCATACGTTTAAATTTATATTATGCATCCTATACACGATGGACCTGTTTCGTTGTTATGCATCCCTTACACGATGTTTTCAACTTGGTACGCGTACTTGCGAAGTTGAACAGGTTGCATTACACATACAATTGTAAAATTTTTATTTTTTCTTTTTCCTTAACACAAAATTTTAGAAAAAGAAGAATATAAAATTCAATATTGTAAATATACATACCTACACATTCATAACAAAATACAAACCGATCATTTAAGAAATAGTGACAAACAGATAAGAGAACCAAAACGTTTAATTTGAATTATGTTTGGAGTATCCACAGGCTGTCAATGCCTTTTTTTTGCGTAAGACAAAAGTACAATTTTATTTAAATTTACTCACATTTGGCACAATTTTAGTCTTACACAATAAAAACATATCATCATATTTGATAAACATATTTGTCATCTTATAAAAGGTCAAAGTTTGGAATCGCTCTATATACATAAACTTGACAGTTGCGAATTAAAAATTATTTTTTTCAATTTTTTAACTAAAATAAAGTCAACAACTGCTTTGATTGTTTGAATGTTTTGAAATACAAATGAAGCAGTACCAAATTGTGACGTTTTATAAAATTACAAATAAAATCTATGATATTATGTTTTCGTTGTCTATCAATATTTTTTTTTGTGTAAAAGAAAAGTACAATTTTATTTAAATTTAGTTACATTTGCTACGATTTAGTCTTACACATTAAAAACATACCATATAATTGATTTGTGGTTTTATAAAACGTTTAAGTTTGGAACTGTTCTACATAATTGAAATAATTAACAATTTTCAATAATTTTTAAATTTATTCTCTTTAATTACTTATTTTTTAATGTTTATATAATTAAACTCAAAGTTATTCGAGATAGCTAGGCAGAATTGAATAATCTCTAGGATTATATTGATTTCTCAAAGCAAATAAAAGAAATTGCTTTTGCACGGATTCTATTCTATCAGAATGTATTTGAAATGCGGGATCCAACACAATGTTACCATATTCAAGAATTGATCGTACAAGGAACAATAAAGAGCTTTAGTTACAGCGATGTTGCTGAATTCTTTAGCTCTTCTTTTTATGAACCCGAGCATTTTGTTTGCCCTAGAAATTATATACTCATAATGAAGATGGAAGTTCAGTTTATCATCCAAAAGGATCCCTAAGTCCGTAATATTTTTAACTCTTTCAAGGTTTACATTATTTATTTTACAACCGAAAGTAATAGTAGATCTCTTACGTGTAAAACTTATAACCTTGCATTTTTCAATGTTTAGTTCTAACTTATTAGAGAAGCACCATTCTTGCAGACTATTGAGATTTGTCTGCAGTAGTGCAACATCGGAACTCTTTTTAATTACATGATGAATCTTGAGATCATCAGCAAATGCAACATGTTACACACCGGAAAGTTTACTAGAAAGATCGGAAATGAATATATTAAACAAGAGTGAACCCAAGTGGCTACCTTGCCGTACTCCTGAAGTAACATTGATTGAGTCCAAGATAAATCCTTGAAATTTGATATTTTGCGTCCTATATGTAATATAGGAGAATATCCAATAAAGAAAAGAGCCGGAAATTCCTAAGGCTGCAAGTTGGTTTAGTAGAATTTTGTGATCAACAAGTTCGAATGTTTTGCTGAAATCCGTGTAAATAGCATCAGCTTGGTGCTCATTTTCCATTTCATTAAGGATTTCAGAAGTGTAAACTAAAAGGTTTGTTGTTATGGAACAACCTTTTCTGGATCCATGTTGTTCTTCGTTTAGTTTTGTATTTATGATGGGTGTAATTTTGTCTACAATAATTTTTTCGAACAACTTTGGAATAGTCGATAGAATAGCTATACCACGGTAATTTTCGACGTATGATTTATCACCCTTTTTGTAGATAGGGTTAGATAAGAGGATTTTCAGAAAAGAGGAAAAATACCTGAGGAAAGAGATTTATTAAAGATAAAATGAAGCGGAGAAGTGAGATAACTGACACAGTTGAATAAAAAAGTAGGTGGAATCATGTCAGGGCGTATACTTTTTTTGGTATCAAGTTTAGTGATTGCTTGAAATATTTCAATTTCGGAAAGGTATAAATCCGTAATAATAGGATTTGAATTATTAATTAAGTTAGAGAAATCGTAATCAATTGGACACTCGTGTGGACGATAAACTTTTTGAAAAGATTTAGCAAAGAAATAGCAGATCCTTTTAGGATAATTAGAAAACGTATTGTCTTTTGACATTAAGCTTGGATAACCGTAAGTTTTACGTTTTGTGTTAACGAAGTCAAAAAACTTTTTAGGATCTGTAATTAATTTGTTGCTTACGTTAGTGAGATATCTATCATAACCCAAATTAGATTTTTGTTTAAATTCAAAAGCAAGATCCTTTTACTTGTTTAATAAGTCATTATTAGGTTCTTTTGAATTTTTAATTATTTTGTATAGTTTATTGCGTTGCTTACGCAATGTCCTAAGTTCACTATTCAGCCAAGGTTCGGTTGTCTTGTCCTTTTTGCGAATTTTAAGAACAAAGGAGTTAATTATCTCAAATAACTTTGTATAGAATTGAGAGATAATCAAGTCAATATCCTGTTCGGTTAACAGGTCGTCCCAACTGATGACTGATAAAGCATTATTAATGTTTTGATAATCTGCATTTAGAAAGTCATATAAAAAAATATTATTGTAAGATTTGGTAAAAAGAGGTATAGCAGTGGAAAATTTGAAGATGGTTGCGTTATGATGCGAAGTGTTTGTAAAAAGGTTTTCTGAATCATCAGCGAGCTTTACCACCACTTTATCATATGCATTCGTGAATGCAAGATCTAACCACTTGTAATAATTATTCGGAAAGCTGATAATTTGTTGTAAATCATTACCATAAAATACATTAATGAAATCGAAATCTATTTCGTCCTGAAAGTTGTTTGGTAGTAACAAATTATCAGATTCGTCAACAATAAAAAATAAAGAAAGACGGTTAAAGTCCCCTAAAATTATAATTGAATCATCCTCATTCATATTTGATATAACATGCTGGTATATCTCGAAAAATTCCGAATATGAGGAATTGTCAGAATTAGGAGGAAAGTAAACAATACCAAGGTATAAAAAATTATTACCAAAGTTAACTTTAATAAAAAGAGTGGTAAGTCTTAGTGATTAAAGCCACACTAGATAAGGTATTGTTTACTGCATGTACTACACGGGAACAATTTGTAGCAAGATAATCCCGATCTTTTCTATAAATCGACGAAGTACTATCTTTAGACAAAATTTCTTCATTTCCAAAGGAATCGTTTAACCATGTTTCAGTGATAGCAAGAATATTAAATTCACATGACTTATCATCAATATATAATTTCTTAAGCTTTCCCCTCATCAGTTTATTAGAGGAACTAACGCTATTTTCATTTTTGATACTATGGTTAGACAGTGTGACTAAATTGGAATTAGTGTAAGAATCGATATAGAATTTTCAATTTAAATTGTTATTTGCTGCTCGGCCGAAAAAACTTATTATAATTTTCACGAGATTGATACAAGTGATTGTAGTAATTGGTATTGCAATGACTACGTAAAGCATTAAGATCTTCTTCTACCTATTTGGAAGTGAAACCAATTTTAATGTGATACTTAAAATAAAGGTCATATAATTCCTTGTAATTAGATGGTAACCCTTCATTATGTATCAACACAAGTAAATTTGTTGTTGTTTTACCCTCCATTTCGCGATTATTTTTGTCATCGTGTAAAAATGCAAGAAATAGCCCCGCATAATTTAGAATTTTTTCATCTCTAAATCTGGAAAGTGCGTAGGTACAGTCTTCCGTTAGAGATTTCTGAGTCATTCTTACAATTGGAGGTAAAAGAGGGTTTAACGAGAAATTAGCTTTAAGGTTATTATTATTAATATTATTTTTAGTATTAGGAATATCATTATTAACGTTATTATTATTATTATTAGTAGTAGTAATATCATTATTAACATTTATATTATTGTTGTCATTATTATTATTATTAATAGTATTAGTATTATCATAATTAATATTAATATTATTACTATTATTATTGTCATTATTATTATTGTTATTATTAATATTATTATTATTATTATTATTATTACTATTATTATTGTCATTATTATTATTAATATTATTATGATTATTCTCATTATTATTATTATTATTATTAACATTCTTAATAATATTAAAAGAAGCTGGCTTTAAAGTTTCTCCTCTAGTAAAGTTTTTGTATTTAGAACTCTTAGTTGTTGTGTTTTGACTAATATGTGTATGATTGTTAAAAGGAACGGCAAACGGATTTAAAAGAAGTGTTTTCTGTTGAGTAGAAACTTTATTATTGTGTTTTAAAATTGTGTTGGAAGTGTTTTTATTGCCTATGAATTTTTTTATTATAGTGCCTTTTTTCCATCTTTTATAATTCATTATTTCACAAATTTTAACCAACGAGTTTTTCACGAGTTTTTCACGAGTTTTAGTGTTTTTAAGATATACGTTTGTTAGCTTTTGAACTTTACAAAGGTTCCAGAACCCGAAACCATGGCACGCTTTCACCCATATGCAGTCATACTTTCAATACTTATTATCCCTTGTACACAATTGGAACGTTCTATCTTAATTTTAAGTTAATATTTTTATTAATTTCGATGATGCTTTTAAACCTTGGGTAAGAGGGGTAAGTAAGAGGGGTACTGAACTACCACTCTGATTGATCCAAAATTAGGAGAACACGCAGGAAATAGTAAAGAGCACCCATATACCAAATTTGAAACTTCTAAATTTGTTTGAAGTTACTATCTTTATTAATTTCGAAAATATGCTTTAAGGTCTTTGGAACTGTGTGGCTGGTCCTCAACCCACTATTCCAATTGGTGCCAAATTTCAAGTACACTAAGGAAATAGAAAGAGACACCCTGATACCAAGTTTGGAGGTTCTATCTTCATTGGTTTCGGAATTATGCTCGTTTGGCCTAAATTCGATCAAAAAGTTCTAAGTTCCGAACTCGTTGTACAATACCCACCGTACGCAATCACCAACGTTGTTTCATTACCAGTACCCTACACCACAAATTTGATGAAGATAGCGTCATTAGTTGTTGAGTTATCGTAATTTTTTATATATGTTCGATATATGTTCGATATATGATCGATTAAAAGGTCCAGAATCCGAACCCATGGGCCGATTTCGCCCATATGCAATACCGGCCGTACTTTTAGTCCTAGTAACCGACAGTTAAAATTTCATCAAGATAGCTCCATTATTTTTTGAGTTATCGTGTCTATAGACGGACGGACGGACATGGCTATATCGACTAAGGAGGTCACGCTGGTCACAAATATATATACTTTTCCATATCTAGCTCGCTTCCTTTAGGTGGTTACAAACACCATACCAAAGTTAATATACCCCTTTACCTATTCAATAGGTGTAGGGTATAAAAAGAGTTGTGATGTATTAGTTGTCCGTTGTTCCGTGTATTTTCAACCTGAAAACGGCAAAAAATAGCTGATTTTATAATCTTTATAAATTTTTAAAGGCAAATGTTAAGGATTGCCAGACGGTACTAAAATTTACCACTATGCATAACCCAATTTCCTCAAAATTTTTGCGCACACATATCTTCTAAATGGTTCAATCTAGGGTCTTGGAATTGTAGGAGAAGTTAGAACCTCAGAAGTTAGTAGGAGTCGGTTAACAAAATTTTTTTGTCAAGCCCTCCGTTTAGGAGCTATAACGGCTCGAAAATTTAAATTTTTTATTTTATTATTACTATTTTTAAACACCTGTAACTTGAATGCCTGTTCAAAATTTTTTTTACAAATATCCAAAATTAAAGCTTTATATTTCAACATATGTTAAAGGTTTTCTTAAATTTAAAAGGGGTTCTTGAAATTGAAGAAACGGTTTCTTACTTTTAACCATTTTTTAACTTCCAAATTTTGGTGGAGTTCACAATTGATTTCCTAGAACCTAATAAAATGGATGGGTGTGGACAGGAGGGGATTGGCATATCCATTATAAGTTTGCTAAGGAAAAATTTTGGACACTTCCCCATTGAAGGGCTACTAGGTTTTAAAAATTAAAACTTTTATGTTTTCATAAAACAGTAACTTATTCACTAGTGTATGTTTTTCCAAGATTAAACGTTTGAATTGAAGCTCCAATATTATATTTCGCAGTTCTTAACCGGTTTTCTTGAGTACATATATTCTAAGTATTGATTTTACTTTTAGTCATAAATAATAAATTGATGAAATAACTAAATTATAATATTATCATTTATTTTTATATATATTTTTATAAAAATAAATGATAAAATACTCAGTAAGAAACCCTATATAATTTTGAAAATGTACTTTTTAACAACCCTTGGGTATTTTCATCACTTGTTTTACCCTACACCTATAGAATAGGCAACGGGGTATATTAACTTTAGTATGGTGTGATCAGCGTGACCTCTTGAGTCGATATAGCCATGTCCGTCCGTCCGTAGGCACGATAACTCAAAAACTAATGAGGGAAAATGCAAAACGGTGAAATCGGCCCATGGGTTCGGATTCTGGACCTTTTAATCGGTTCAAGGACTAATGAACATATATAAAAAATCACGATAATTCAACAATCACTGACGCTATCTTCATGAAATTGGTACTGGTAAGAAACGTGAGGATTAGACAATTGGTTCGGAACTTAGAAACTTTTGATAAAATTTAGGCCAAACGAGCATAATTCCAGAAGCAATGAAGATTGAACCTCCAAATTTGGTATCAGGGTATCCCTTTCAGCCACACAGTCCCGAAGACGTTAAAGCATATTTTCGAAATTAATAAAGATAGTAACTTCAAACAAATGTAGAAGCTTCAAATTTGGCATATGGTCGTTTTTTACTATTTCCTACGCGTCCCCCTAATTTGGATCAATCAGAGTCGTGGGTCAGTACCCCTCTTAGACCCCCCAAGGTTTAAAAGCTTATCATCGAAATTAATAAAAATAGTAACTTTAATTTAAGATAGAACGTTCCAATTGTGTACAAGGGTAAAAATATTAAAAGTATGGCGGGGACTGCATATTGGCGAAATCGTACCATGATTTCGGATTTTGGAAACTTTGAAAAGTTCAAGGGCTAACAAATATATATCTTAAAAACAGCTTATAAATAATGCCGCTATTTTGATGAAATTTAAACTCTAGGTTACTAGTAATGAAAGTACCATTGGTTCTGGTCGAGTTCGAATTATAGAAGCTTTTGATCGATTTGAGGCCAAACGAGTATAATTTCGAAGCCAAACGAGTATAATTTCGAAACGAAGTATAATTTTAAATTTGATACACGAGCGTTCTTTCCTATTTCCGTTTTTATCTAACAAATTTATATTTTTAAGAGGCTACGAATTTCACCATAAAACATATTTCGTATAATATTTTATAAATTGAAAACAAATTATTTTTTTAATAAACGAATAAGTTCCATTTTTTTATATTTTTATTATTTCATATATTTTATTGAATTATTACCATAGGTGATTATATAGTTAAGACATTGTGTACGATACTTGAACTATATTCAAAGGTACTTGCTGCATTTATGTAAAATTTATTTTTATATTTTAATGAATTATAACAAAAAGTCCTAAATTTGTATTTGTATTATAAAATACATTTATTGCATATTTTACGTTTGTCAGCTTTCCTAATAGGTGCATAAATTAACAATTTAAAATAATTGCAATATTGAAAAATTTGAATTATTAAATATATTATTCTTTGATTAGCTGTTTATCACAAAATTTAATAATTCAAATTTTTTCACTTTTGTAATTGAATAGAAATAAATATATTTTCATTTATAGCAAGTTTTTTTGTTTTTTAATATTTTTAAATAGATAATTTAGTAAGAATTTGTAATATTTTTGAATAGATAAACTAATTAGAAAATGTTTTTAGTATTATAAAGTTAATTTGGTTAGCCATGTCTTACGATCAAACTAATAACAGCTTTAGATTTGATCCAAATAGGTGTAGGCCGTAGGGTATTTATAAGTCGGTTGCACCGACTGACTGTTTATTTACTTGTTTTATAATTATAATGCTTATGATATGATAATTAAAATTTTAATCATTATAACTATATTTTAAATTATTGGTTAAAGTATAAAATTTTTTATTGATACAGTCCCAACCAAATAACAATCGAAAAAGTTTAATATATTGAAGGGCGTGTCATATGTTTAAGCAACAAAATTCGTCATTGATAAATTAAAAATTGATATATCGTATGTATTTTTTTAGGAGGAGGAAAAAGTTGTTAAATTAACTCCAAGAGAAAGAAGGTTTATTAAATTTGCATCTGTGGAATTTGATGGGCAGCTTTATATGACACCACAAGATTTTTTGGATAGTGTTGTAGAACAAGAGCCAAGGCGTAAGTGAACTTTTCTAATTATATGAAATTCTTAATATTTCTTTGTTTAATTTTTTCCAGCACGATTGAAACGAAAAAATCTTACAACGAATGATATTCATAAAATGAAAGATAGTACACCACAGTTAAAACAAGGCTCTCAAAATTTATTTCGAAGTCTACGTGATAGAGGTTTGTTTTTGAACGATATTAATTGTATTTTTTATAATTTTCATTTTAAGTAAAAATAAATTAAACCTTATATATAAAACTCTAGATGGTCCTGTAGGCAATATCTCGTGTATGAGTTACTCATTTAATGTTGGATCTGATCCTTTAATTATGGTTTATCTAATCAAATTTCTATAGACTCTAAACCGTTGATCAATTACCAATTGACTTAAAATTTTGCAAAAATGTTCCACTTAACTAATGGAATATATTAACCCATTTCAACCGGTGGGCTTTCTGTTTCAATAAAGTTTTTTAATATCTTTGGTTTCTGACTCAGTGTTTAGAAAAATTTAATTAAAAAATTGATACAAAATGTTGTCCTTTTGAGTAAAATTTCATTTAGTTAATTTATCGGTCTATATGGGTGTAGTACATACTTATTTATGTAAATATGAAATGATTACAAAATCAAATAAAAACGTTTTCCAATTTCTATTACTTTTAAGGAATAATATTGATCTTCATATTACTATCTTAATTATAATATCTCCCTTTTCATTAAATTTTTTTTTTATTTCAACAACAAAAAGTATAAATGATAGAACAAGGTATAAAGTAGACTTGAGAGTTTTATGTTATATTATTATACATTACAACCAAAATTTCTTATTTAGCTTTTAGATTTATTTTATTAGTCTCTAAGAAACTTTACAATTTTACAATTTAAAATTAAAATTATATTCTACATATATGCTCTACTATTAATTTTTTTAATATACTAATTCTAGTTTCATTCTTTATATTATGGTGTAGTTCATTAAAAAGTTGCACTCCTTTGTACAATAGTGAATTTTGTGAGCTCGATTTTTTGTATAGCGGTAGTCCAAAATCTCCTCTGTTCCGTAAATAATAATAACCACCAACATATTCAATGTGTTTCTGCATATAACTGGGCATCAAATTATGTTTTAGTTTTAAACATGAGGATCAATATGTTGAACTTTAATTTGCTTTTCACATTCATCCATTTCAATGTATTTAACATATCTTTGATATGGGTTCTAATACCGCATTTTAAGATGATTCTCATAGCTCGATTTTGCAAAACTTGTAATCTGTTTATTTGAGTTTCGTTACTTAAAAATAAAATTGAAGAACAATAGTTTAAATGTGGCAGTATAAGCGTATTATATATATTTATTGCACAGCTTCTGGAAATTTTTGCCCTTATTCTACCTAAAAAAGCTATTTTTTTTGCCATTTTTTTATATATATATTTACAGTGCATTTTGAAATTTAGCTTATCATCTATAATTACTCCTAGATATTTTATTTCATCGGCATTTTCAATTTTTTCTCCATTTATTTCTATTTTTGGTTTTTGTAATGTTCCTATTGTTAAACATTTTGTTAGCCATATATATAGGTTTTTTAAATCTTCATTAATTTTTGTTTCACATTCAACTAAATCATCGCTAATTATGTACACTAAAGTATCGTCTGCAAATAGTGAAACTTTACAATACTTTAATGTTGTGTTAACATCATTAATATACATGAGAAATAACAATACACCTAGAATAGAGCCTTGTGGAACACCTAAATAAACCAATCTAGCATTTGAAATAGTGTCATTTATTTTTGTACATTGCATTCTACCTGTTAAAAAACTTCTGAACCATTTCCACTCCACATTTCTGATCCCGTATTTTTCTAATTTAGCTAAGAGTATATTCCTATCCAGCGTTTCGAATGCTCTTGTGAAATCTAGAAATGTTGCTACAATTTTTTTCCTTTATCTGTATGTCTTTTTCATTCCTGAAATTTCCAATTTAGTGCCGTCTCTGTTGAATATCCTTTCCTAAAGCCAGATTGCATTTCATTTATAATATCATTTTTCATTAAATAATCTTCTAGTTGTAAGCAAACCACTTTTTCTAATATTTTTATATAGTGGTAACATATTTATTGGCCTAAAATTTTCTGCTGATTTTGCATTTAGTATTTTTTCTACAGGTATTATGGTAGCTACCTTCCACTTACTTGGAAATATTCCTTCACTTAACGATTTATTTACTAGCTCTGTCAAAACTGATATCATTTTCTCTTTACATTCCAAAAATATATTACTGTTTAATCCATTCCAATCATTTTTTTGAGAAATACTTCTAATAACAGTCTCCATTTCATTTAAGTTGACTAGCTTAAATTTGAATTCATTCTGCATGTGTATTATTTTATTTTCATATTTTACAAAAGGTATTTCTATATTTATTTTCTTAACACTATTAATAAAAAATTCATTTAACTTATCTATATTTCTGTTTTATTATCTATTTTTTTATCATCTATTATTATTTCATTTATCTGCTTCTTTTCCTTTTTTAGTACGTATTTTTTTATTGTTTTCCACATATTCTTTTGATCATTTTTTTTCTCATTAATTTTAGCCTCGATATGTTTATCTCTATAATTCCTACAAGCATTTTTATACTTATTTCTAGCGGCTTTATAATCATTCAGTATTATCAAACTACTCAATTGAATCACACGCTTTTCGCGAAATTACGGTTTATATTAATTATTTAAATAAAAAGAAAACAATAAGTAGTGTCTTTTTTTTTCTAATTAATTAACAAAAATAAAATTTTAATGTGGTGCAATTGTTTTCATATGTAATTTGATCACTCACAATTTATTTTGCTTTTTTTTAATGAACAATTTAATAATATAATAAAAAATAATAAAAAAACTTTTGTGTACTTTTAATTATTTTTTTTTTTGGCTTGTGCTTAATCGTAATTTGATCACTTTGATTAAGTAATTTAAATTTAAATTAAAAATAAAAAAAAAACTTAAAACTTTAAACTTTTATAAATTAAATTATTAAAGTGAATAAACTCAGTTAACCTTTTTTTTTTCTTTTTTTTTGTATAATTTTTTACTCTTCATATTTAAAATGAGTTATAAATGCGATTTGGCAAATTGCTTCGATTTTGACAAGAAAAGCAAATTTGTTATTTGCAAAGCGTTTTGTAAAAGAAAGTTACATGGAGTTTGTATGGGTTTTAGCAGAGATTGGTACCATCCATCTCTTGACTCATTTTTCATTTGTGAGGATTGTCAAAACCATGAAGGTTTGTTGCGTGGTATGTTTGACAATATTCATAAAACAATATCTGATCTTGCAAATGAAAAAACATCACTATGTAATAAAACTAACAACACCATCGTGAGTAATACAAACGCTTTTCAAGACATGGCGAAGTCGTTTGATGGACTATGCAGCCGTGTCTCAGGCCAAAATATTAATGACAATGCTGTTGAAAAAATCAAAACAGAAGTTCTCGCACATCTCGCACATCGGAGCTGGTTCTAGTCGCCAACATGTTGATGTATCTGCATTTAACAAACTGTTAGCTTCTCAACATAATTCTCTTATTGAAAAACTAGAACAACAACATAACTCTACAAATTTATTTTTATTGGAGCTGCTCACAAACCTTCAAGATTCTAACTCCAAAAGGGTTGAAACTTTTAATAAAGGAGTCCAGAGTACACTTACAACATGCGAATTTGGTACTCAAAATACTCTGGAAACTTGTGATATTGGTATTCAAACGGATCCAATAATAGTACACAAATTTGGGACTATATGGACTGAAGATGAATGGGATCGTAGAATATCGAAACTACACAATTTTAACCTCTCTTCAGCTAATATTGAGAAGGTAAAAAATTCATCTATTTGTATTAACGGAGCTCCACGTTCCTTCGATTGTATTAAAATGCTTCGATTTATAAAAGATGAGTTTCGCGTGAATTCAGTTTCCTGTCTTAATGTTACTCCAAATCGTATTAAAAGAAAAAACATTAAATTTCGATGTTTTAAACTAACTGGCCCATATGGTACAATGCAGTTGTTACTGGATCCCAATAATGGTTATATTTGGGACAAAATTGGAGCACATACTACCAACTGGACTTCGGATGCTGTTATTTTTACGTCAAATAGACCTGTTAAACCAGAGCAACCTGATAAACCTAAGCGACCTCTTACGCCACAGCAGCTAAGGACTAAAGGTAATCCCAAATTTTCGTTAAATTTGATAGATGCAAGTTCAAATTTTTCTAAAACTAAAATAGATACAATTAATAAACCTAACATACATTCTACTAACGCTAATAATACTAATAATAATTTTGAAAATTCAATTAACCCACTAATAACTGATACTTCTACAGATATTAATAATTCTAATACAGTTAAAGCAAACAATTCAGGTAATGATTTAATTAATCTTTTCGATGTACCTAAAGTTCCTTCTAGTGATACTTATACACTTAACTTCACTGCTAACACAAACCCAAAAGTAAATAACATTAAGAGCCTTCTTGAACTTCCAATAACAGCTTCTACTTGTTATGTTAAAATTAATCGATTAAACTCTAGCAATAATACTAATAACTCTTTAAATAATATTAATCATATACCTCTTAACAATAAAAAACAAATTAAATTTAAATCTAAATCTTCACTTTCAAATGATCCGAAATCCTCCTTAAATAAACATGTTAGTGATTCTTTTCTTAAAACTAAAATTTCTAAATTAAAAAAATCTCTTTCTTCCACTTTGACTAAGTACCATAACTTTGTTCAAGGTGAAACCTTAAATCCTCATGTAAAATCTTCACTACCAAAAAAATCTCAAGTATTGAAAGCTTCAAATTCTTCAAATGTTTCTAATTCTATACCTACACTACCACCAGTGCTAGACCCTCTTTTGCCACCTGTTGTTAAGGTCACACTTAAATCTTTAGAAGATAATAATAATAGCAGGTATGTTTTAGCCAGACTTAGGGATAGCAGAATTTTTGAAAATGTTAGACTTTATCTAGCCTATCTTCATAATAAGTCTAATGATGTTTGTATAGGTGGAAAAACTAATACATCACTGAAAATTGCTATTCAACAAGAAGGATTGCCAACTGATGTTAATGAGTTGCGTGATATTTTTATTAGATATCATGACACATTTGGAATTTCTGCGGTAAATGCCTTGAATGATCTTAAGTCATATGCTTCTCATATTTCGTCTAACAGAATTAATTATCTTCAAAGGGTAAGGGAAAATCATGATAAGTACTTTCGTCCGCTCCCAAGTGAGAGAAAATCTAGTTAATATTAATTTATCTCCTCTTACCTTAGTTAATCCTTGCAACACTTTACCTAAGTTATCCATCTATTACCAAAACGTAAGAGGTCTACGTACCAAAACGAAAAAATTAAATCATTAGATGATTCGTTAGCTTTACAAGATGATTTAAACCGTTTTCATAACTGGTGTGTTAATAATAACCTTCTTCTTAACATGACTAAATGTGCTTTTATTTCTTTTACGCGTCGTTTAAATCAATTATCATGTACTTATTCTTTTAATAATCAAACTATTCTATCTGTTGCTTCAATTAAAGATTTGGGAGTATTTTTTGATAGTAAACTCTCATTTCAACCTCATTATACCTATATATTAAATAAAGCAAATTCTATGCTGGGTTTTATCAAGCGTTGGGCAAGAGAATTTGAAGACCCTTATGTTCTTAATTCTCTTTATACTTGCTTGGTAAGACCCAATTTGGAGTATGCCAGCCAGGTATGGAATCCATTTTATAGAGTCCATGTTAATAGGATTGAATCTGTCCAAAAGAAATTTCTTAGATTTGCTCTTCGTCATCTGCCCTGGGAAGATCCGTTCAATCTCCCTCCGTATGAGCATCGGCTAAATTTATTAAATCATAACACTCTTGAAAAACGTCGTGAGGTTGCTGATATAATATTTTTAACAGAATTACTCAAAGGCAACACTATTTCTAAGGAATTACTTGATAGGGTAGTTTTCTGTCCAGTTTCTAGATTAAGAACACATAACATGTTTTATCTTCAGTTTCACCGTACCAATTATGGTAAATACGAGCCTCTTAACAGAATGATGGCTTTATGCAATAAATATAAACACTGTATTAACCTTCAACTAACCAAATTAACATTAAAGAAAGATTTGTATTTGCATCGGTAAAATTTTGGGATTATCTTTAGTTTATTATTGATTTTTGTTTATTTTTTTTTTATTATTTTTCATATTCAATTTTATTCTTAAATTTGTTTAATAATTTTGTTTTTTGTTAAACCTTTAATTATTATTATATTGAATATTGTTAATGAATTTTGTTTCATATTTTAATTGAATATTCTATTTTCCTTTTTTTTTTTCTTTGCATGATTTTTTTTATATAAATTTAGTTTTGCATTAATTAGTTTTGTAATATTTAATATCTTTTATTACACTTTGTTAGTTTTAAGTAAAAAATTTGTAACGTGTTTGAGTTAAGCATGAGTCAAATAAATAAATTCCAATTACTTATACTATATGGTAATAAGGAGTATACATTATACAATTCAATTTTTTTTGCTTTTAACCTATGCAATTCCTCATTAAACTATTCAATTTTATTATTTTCAATATTAATAGTTTTTCTTAATTTTTTTAACCCTAATTCAATTATTTCGCTAAATTTCTACTCTTATCATCTAAATCATTTAAGTTCACTAAATTTTCAAAATTGTTTTCAACCAATTCTTTTATGTATAATTCTTTATTAAATTTAATGAATGAAAACTTTTCTTTTGGTATTTCATTTTTGCTTGCACATATTTTGATATCTATGGTTTCATGGTCGGATATTTTACAATTTTTATTAATAGCATCAGTGAAATAATCTATCAGCACATAATCTATAATTGTTTTGGTATCTATTGTGACTCTATTATATTGATATAAACTGTAACTCCTCCTGTGTGTCTTGAATTGGAATAAGTTTGATACATGCTGTACCCGGCCAAGCTGATTTCACTGTTTTCTATTTCTTCTGTAATGTGCGTTTCAGTTAATATAATAAAATCATATTTGTTTTTTGTAATTATTTCTTCTAATTCAGCAAAATTTCTTGTAAGGCCTTGGATATTCATCATTATACCTACAAAATCATTCTTCTTTTTTTTTGTCATTTTTAAAAAAATCTTCTTTTTTTCAATAAATATTTTTCTGTTTAATGTTGGACATTTTTTATCATTTACTCTATGATTTACATCAAGACCCAATTTATATTTATTATTTGCCCTCACACAATTTACACATTTCCAATCACTTGCTTTATAATCTTTTATTTTATGTTCACCTCCACATTTTAGGCAGCTTTCCGTTTCAGCCTTACAGTTTTGAGCCTTATGGTTGTATCCTGAGCACTTATTACATTTTTTAACATCATAACTCTCATATACTTTACACATGTCCCATCCTATTTTTATTCTACCTTCTTTTAAAATTGTTTTAAAGTCTTCAATATTCAATTCCACAATCGCATTAAATGATAATTCTGCTGTATCAAAGCTTGTTTTTTTTTTGTTTGTTTTATATACTAACGTCTATATGTTTTATATATCTAACAATTTTTATTTCATTCTTAAATGTGATATTATTTTGAGCTACTATTTTGTTAATTACTTCAGTATTTTCATATTCATCCGACATACCGATTATTAACATTTTAGGATTTCTATTTTTTGGTATAATAGCTTCATAATTATCTTTTAATTTATTTTCAACTTGTTTTTTGATACTTTCCACTGATTCGATATCTTTGCAAAAAACAGCTACAGTCCCATCTCTTTTATTCAATATCCCATTTATATTCAGATTTGTGTTTACTGGGTCAATTTGATTTTCAACTGCATTTTTGTTGCATCAGCTGTTTGCATTTTTTTAGGTTTTACTAATACTATTGGATCTTTTTTTACCACTTCAACAAAAGTTGGTTTTTTTTCAATTTTACTAATATTGTTTAAATTCAATTCGTTAAAAATCTTCTCCCCTTGTATTTTGCAGTCTTCCGTCATTTTACTTATTTTACTCAGCTCAGCTATATTTTTTTGCTGCGAATCTTGCGAATTTTTCAAAGTCAATAGTCTTTCAACATAGCGGCTTTCTACAGGTTCAAGTAAATTTTTTATTTCGAATTCACTTTTTTTTAATGACTCATCAATTCTGTTTTTGTATTGCTCTAGCTGCAATCTATTTTTTTCAACCTTATCACCGATACTATTCAGCACCACGTCCACTGTTTGAATATATTCGGCACACTCATCACACATAAATCTAATTTGTTGATTTTTGGAAAGGATGCTAATAATAGATTCATCAAGTCCACAACATCTAATTTTACTGCAATAAATCTTGCGACACACTCCTTCACACATCATTCCGGTTTCTCCTCTAATTATTTTTCTATATTGGTTGCATGATTCCATTACTTCCGATGTAAAATTTTGAGTTTAAATAATTAAATATATTTATTTTAATTTTTTCTTTTTAGAGCGAAAATTTTTATTTTTTTACTTCTTAACTGTCAAATCAATCACTTTGCGCTATTTGAGGAGAGCAAAAAAATTTGTCTTATTAATTAAGTGAGCTTTTAAAATGAGTTTAATTCAGGTAAATAGGTTTTCAAAACCAAATTAACCCGGTGAACTTCTGTAATTAAATTAAATACTTGCGCAAAAATTTTCATTCAAATTGGTTTGACCGTTTAAGCAAAAAAGTTGATTAAAAACTTCATTGCGTCGTCGTGACTAAACGGCCTAATTAAATTCAAAATTTTTTTTGACTTCATTTTTGCAAAATGAACCTGTAAAATTCAATAAAAATCTGTATTGATTTATTCTTAGGTTGACCGATATGAGTCCATATATTTCAACCAAATTTATACAACTTATTCTGTTAGCTAATTGGAACATTTGTGCAAAATTTCAAGTCGATAGAAGTAACTGTTTCGGCTCGACATCAAAAAGATTAAAACCAAGTAAAGAACAGTCAGTCAGTGCAACCGACTTAGAAATACCCTAGGTGTAGGTTCAAATTCAATGATCCATAAATCATTTTAAAACCATAAAAGCTGTTATTAGTTTGATAGTAAGACATAGCTAACCAAGTTAACTTTACAATACTAAAAACATTTTCTAATTACTTTATCTATTCAAAAATATTACAAATTCTTACTAATTTATCTATTTAAAAATATTAAAAAACAAAAAAGCTTGAATTAAATGAAAATATATTTATTTCAATTCAATTACAAAAGTGAAAAAATTTGATTTTGAATTTTGTGATAATCAAAGAACAATAATATTTAATAATTAAAATTTTTCAAAATTGCAATTATTTTAAATTGTTAGTTTATGTGACTATTAGAAAACCTTATAAATGCATAATATGCAATAAATGTATTTCTAAAATATAATTACAAATTTAGAACTTTTCATATAATTCATTTGAATATAACAATAAATTTTACATAAATGCAGCAAGTACCTTTGAATATAGCTTAAGTATTGTACACAAAGTTTTAATTATATATCAGTTGTGGTAATAATTCAATAAAATATATGATATAATAAAAATTAAAAAAAAAGGAATTTGATCGTTTATTAAAAAAATATTTTGTTTTTAATTTATAAAATATTATACAAAATATGTTTTATGGTAAGATGCTTAGCCTCTTAAAAATAAAAAAGTGTTAAATAAAAACGGAAATGAACCCTCGTATATCAAGTTTAAAGTTTCTATCTTCATGAATTTCGAAGACAAGCTTTTTAATTTTGTGGATTTCTTAGGAGCCACCTGAACCGCCACTACAATTAAGTCTTAATTTCAGGCACACATAGGAAATAGGAAATATATTCCTTGGTTTTGTAATTATACTCGTTTGGTCTCAAATCGATCAAAGCTTCTAGAATCCGAACTCGACAATTTCCATGTTACTTTTATTACTGGTCCCCTAGAGTTTAAATTTCATCAAAATAGCGGTATTATTTTTAGAGTTAAGATATGTGTTCGTTAGCCCTTGAATTTTCCAAGGTTCCAGAAACCATGGTACGATTTCGCCCATATGCAGTCCCCGTCATACTTTCAATAGTAGTTAGCCCTTGTAAACATTTGGAACGTTCTATCATAATTTTAAGTTACTATTTTCATTAATTTCTATGATAAGTTTTTTAAACTTTGGGGGGTCTAAGCGGGGTACTGAACCACGACTCTGATTGATCCAAAATTAGGGGAACGCGCAGGAAATAGTAAAAAACACCTCAAACACTTCAAATTTGAGTAATACTCATATAAAAAAAGAAGTTGAATGGCAGCAACCCGAACCCATGGACCAAAATGGCTGAATTTAAATAGCGATGATGGCTATTGCAAAAAAACGAATTTGCGAAAATTTCAAGATCCTAGCTTCTTTAGTTATCGAGTTATCGTGCGGACGGACGGACATACATAGCTAAATCAATTTATTTTTTGATTTGATTCTTTGACTATATAGTCATACGGGTATAAAAAAATAAAGTTTAAAAAGGCTCTCGAGCCGAAACCTGTTAACTTTTTAAAACTCAAGTGAAAAAATTTGGAGGATAAACAGACAAGCAAACCTGTTTACCCGGTTTGAACAAAAATTCAAGGAAATTTTCGAATTTTTAATGTTAACGCAAGTTAACTTTTGTTCCAATAGCTCACTTAATTAATAAGACTAATTTTTTTGCTCACCTCAAATAGTGCGAAAGCTAAATGAGATATTTTGGTTGCGTTATATTAGCCCGTTTGGGTTTATGTCTAATGAATTTTTTTAAAATTTTATAAAAATATTTGCTATTCCATAAAAAATTTTCAAGCCCAATTTCTAATATTAATAATAATAAAAACAAGGAAGAGTGTAGTAAAGTAGACTGTGTCAACTCTGGGATACCCGTATGACCGTTATGTAAACATTATATCTTTCGGGTAATTACTTTTGGCTATCATTTATGAACAAAAGAAAATTTATATTATTTAAAGGCAAATTTAGTATACCCTTTTGATCTACAGTCATACGGGTATAATAAAGGAAAGCTAATACAGAATCCTAATAATAATCTAGAATATAAAGGAGAAATTTGCTTATTTGTTTGTTTATCCAGGATTCACGTGAAAACCACTGGTCCGATTGTCACAAAATTTTAAAGGAATAATTCTGAGAGCATAGGCTATGTCACATTTTTATAAGTCAACAGGTTTCGTTTCCAGAGCAGTTTTAAGCTTTTTCGTTTTTCTGGATGTCGAGTCAAAACGGTTTGACCGATTGACTTGAAATTTTACACAAATGTTCCTCTTAGCAACCGGAATTAGTTGTATATACTTGGTTGGAATAAATTAACCCATTTGGACCTGGTGGCCTTCCAAAAAATTTTGTGTTTCCGATTTGTGTCCAATTTTACAGGGTGGTTTCACAGTCGAAAAGAAAGTCTGGCACAAATTTTTGTTGAGTTCTGTTAACCCGTTTAGGCACGAGGACGCAATGAAGCTTTCTCAATGTTTTTGAGGTCGAGTCAAAACGGTTTGACTTGAAATTTTGCACAAATGTTCCTTTTAGCAACTGGAATTTGTTGTATAAATTTGGTTGGAATAAATTTACCAATTTCGTCCTGGCGGGTTTCCAAAAAAAATTGTGTTTCCGATTTGTGTCAAATTTTACAGGTTGATTTTACAGTCCAAAAGAGAGGCTGCAAAAAGTTTTAGGATTAATTTCGATTAACCCGTTTTCCACGACAACGCCACTAAGTTTTCTACAAATTTTATTTGCTTAAGCGATTAAAAGAGTTTTATTGAAAATTTTGTATCAGCATTTTAATTATAAAAACCCAAAGGGTTAATGTGGTTTTGACCTGTTTACGCGTTTTACACAATGATTCAATAAAATTTTCTATTTTTGGTATTAACGCAAGTTAACCTTTATTCCAAAAGCTCACTTAATTAATAATACTAATTTTTTTGCTCTCAAATAGCCTCAAATAGTGCAAAAGCTAAATGATATAATATAAATAATAATAAAAATAAAGCTAATAAAGAATCCGAATAATAATAATATCTTTAAATTTAAATAACGTAACATTTTCCTCCTCTACATTTTTTCGTAAGTCTGTATTCTTTATCTACTTTGCAGTTGTTGTTTTTTAAAAAAAAGATTTCGGTGTAAAATTGCAGTATTCTTCAAATAAAATCTAAAAATCAAAAAAAATTCAATTTCGTGTATAATATGCTAAAATACATAGTATTTTAAAACAGTTTTTCCGAGAAAGAAGCCTACATTTTTCTCAAATCATGCACAAACGAGGAAGAGTGTAGTAAAATTTCAGGTAAGTACAAAACCAAATATAAGTTGAAAAGCAGATTTTTAAACCTTTTCTAAACCATCGACTATATTTTATTCAAAAGCTGGCAATTCAAGTAAACTGCTATTTACTTAGTATAATGACATTATGGCAAATTTAGTATACCCTTTTGGCCTCTCAATGGAGTTTTAATTTAAGTTGATGTTATTGAAAAAAGTTAACACAAGAATGGTGTACATGTTAATTTCAAAACGAAATAAAGCAATTTTTTTAAATAGAGTTTTTTAGGGATTATTCTAGCAATTTTTCAACAAATTTATCAAATTTCACTTAAAACTTTTCATAATTATTAAATAAGAACAATAAAAAATCAATCAGCACCAAATTGTCAAGAAGCAGAAGAAAAACTTATAAAATATTAGAGATAATCATTAAAACTGTATTGCAAACGGTTTTTTAAAGTTTTTGTTTCGCAATCGGTTAAAAGAACTCGACAAAACATTTTTTTAAACATTCCCCTAATTCAAGAAGTTTTACCTACTTTTTTAAATAATCGTAGGAATGATAAGTATATACATGTACGCATACAAAATTAAAAGTCAATTGATCAAACCGTTTCTGCTTAATAGTAAAGTAACGAAAATATCTGTAAAAAGCTGCTGTGCCGCAATAAATTAACGGAACTCAATAAATCTGTTTTTGAAACTTTGAGCAAGCAATATTTCGCAAAATTGGACGTAATATCCTTCCAAAAATTTTTTTTTTAACAATTGTCGGTCGGCAAGGGTTAACAAATTCCAAGTCTGTTAATAGAGTGAGCCCCATTCTAAAAGAAAAAAACATATACAAAATTTGAAGTCAATCGGTTACACTATTTCTAATTTATAGCAAAGTAACGAAAAAACCTATAAAAAGTTGTTGGGCCGCAATGGGTTAACGGAACTCCACAAATATTTTTTTGAGGCTTGCTTTTCAACCAAAGCTTTTTTAACCCTTCCAAGCCGAAACTAGCAAAATTGGCCGAAACTAGCTTTTTTACAATTTGCAACCTCCCAGGCAATGCCGGGTAAATTTGCTAGTCTAATATATAATGGACAAAATTTGTTTGTTTGTTTGTTCAGGATTCACGTGAAAACCACTTGTCCGATTGTCACAAAATTTTAAAGGAATAATTCTGAGAGCCCGGGGGAGACATAGGCTAGTCACAATTTTATAAGTTAACAGATTGCGGCTCCAGAGCCATTTTAATCTTTTTAGGTTTTAGGATGACGAGTCAAAACGGTTTGACCGATTGATTTGAAATTCTGCACAAAAGTTCCTCTTAGCAACCGGAATTAGTTGTATAAATTTGGTTGGAATAAATTAACTCATTTCGGACTGGCGGGCTTCCAAAAAATTTTGTGTTTCCGATTTGTGTCCAATTTTACAGGGTGATCTTGCAGTCGAAAAGAGAAGTTGACACAAATTTTTGTTGAGTTCAGTTAACCTGTTTAGACACGAGGTCCCAATGAAGCTTTTTCAAGGTTTTTGATGTCGAGTCAAAACGGTTTGTTTCCGATTTGTGTCCAATTTTACACGGTGATTTTGAGTTGAAAAGAGAGGTTGGCACAAATTTTTGTTGAGTTCGGTTAACCCCTTTTGGGCACGAGGGCCCAATGAAGCTTTTTCAATGTTGTTGATGTCGAGTCAAAACGGTTTGACCAATTGACTTGAAATTTTTCAGCAACCGGAATTAGTTACATATTTCGCCTGACGGACTTTCAAAAAATTTTGTGTTTTCGATTTGTATCCAATTTTACAGCTTGATTTTGCAGTCTAAAGAGAGGCTGCAAAAAGTTTTAGTAAAGTTCGATTTACCGTTCGATAACCCGTTTTCCACGACGACGCCATGAAGTTTTCTATAAATTTTATTTGCTTAAACACTTAAAAGAATTTTATTAAAAATTTTGTACCAGCATATTAATTAAAACTCACAGCGTTAATTTGGTTTTGATCTGTTTACGCGTTTTGAACAAAGATTCAGTGAAATTTTCAAATTTTCGGTATGAACGCAAGTTAACCTTTATTGCAAAAGGTCACTTAATAAATAAGACTAATTTTTTTCCTTAAATAGTCTCAAAAAGTTAAAAGCTAAATGAGATAATATTAATAATAATAAAAATAAAGTTAATAAAGAATCCGAATAAAAATATCTTTAAGATTAAATAACATAACATTTTTCTTCTCCACATTTTTTCGTAAGTCTTTGTTTTTTATCTACTTTGCAGTTGTTGTTTTTTAAAAATAGATTTTAGTGTGAAATTGGAGTTTTCTTCAAATGAAATCAAAAAATGAAATTTCGAATATATTATGCTTAAATACATAGTATTTTAAAGCAGTTTTTCCAAAAAAGAAGCTTACATTTCTCTCATAAAATCATAAAAAAACGAGAACGAGCGTAGTAACACTTTCAGGTATTAAACAAAATATAAGTTGAAAAGCAGATTTTTAAACCTTTTCTCAACCATCGACTATATTTTATTCAAACGTTGGCAGTTCAAGAAAACTACTTTTGACATAGTATAATGACATAATGACAAATTTAGTATACTCTTTTGACTTATAGTCTTTTTAATTCAGTTAACATTATTCGCCGGAAACCTATCATCCTCAACTCTATCGTCAAGGAGTACCACATTGTCAGGAAATAGAGAAAAATTAGAGATAATCGTTCAAACTGTTTTTTAAAGTTTTTGTTTCGCAATTGGTTAAAAGAACTCGACAAATATTTTTTTAAGGCTTTCTTTTTAACTAAAGTAGTACTTAAAAAAATTGGCTGAAACTTGCTTTTTTACAATTTGCATGGTTCCGGGCAACGCCGGGCAAATCTGTTAATCTAATATATAAAGAAGAAAATTTGTTTGTTTGTTTGTCCAGGATTTACGTAAAAACCACTGGTCCGATTGTAACAAAATTTTAAATTGACCCATTTCGGCCTGGCGGGCTTCCAAAAAATTTTGTGTTTCCGATTTGTGTTCAATTTTAAAGGGTGGTTTCGCAGTCGACAAGAGAGGCTAACACAAACTTTATCAAGATATCCCAGCGCCGTAATGGGAGCACCAGCCCAAATATGGGCGTTTGTGCACGAGGATGCAATGAAGCTTTTTCAATGTTTTTGAAGTCAAAACGGTTTAACTGATTGATTTGAAATTATGCACAAATGTCCCTCTTAGCAACCGGAATTAGTTGTATAAATTTGGATGAAATTATCAAATTTTTGGTATTAACACAAAGTCTACTGTGTAGGAGTGAGCATCTGTTGCCCTACCTGTTTCCCGGTGGAAAATCTTGAGTGGAGGCATAAGTTGTTTAATTTCTTTAGAACAGGTGTTAGTCCCTACAAGATATCTATAAAACAAGGTCAGTGACCCAACAGTGTGACGAGGGCTGAGTGGATTGAACGTTGCGGTCACACTAGGATAATTTATAAGACGAATAGCTTTTGCACTTTATCAAGATATCCCAGCGCCGTAATGGGAGCACCAGCCCAAATATGTGCATTATATTCCATTTATGGCCTAATATAAGTTTTATAGATGTTAAAGAGATCAGAGGATGAGAAGTAAGTTTTACAGCGATACAAGAAACCGAAACATTTAGCAGCGTCCTTAGCTACTCCAAAAATATGACTTGACCAAGTCAATTTTTGGTTTAGCTCAATCCCCAAAATGTCGAAGTCTTCCGTATGGTGAAAAGCTTCTCCTTGGTTCGGAATAGTTATAGCTATTTTTCACTAGAATTGGGTTTTTTGGTGTTGGAATCAACTCTGTTGATTTCCCCCCATTTTTGGATTTTGTTTAAATCTTTGTTTAATTCACTTCTAGTGAAATTTTTTACTGTTGAAGTAATTTAATGATTAATGTTACAGCGGCTATGAAATTCATAGCCGCAACAAGGATACTGTCGTCTGCGAAGCTATGGATTGGATTGGAGGTTATTGATAGTAGGTTATTTATAAATATTAGGAAAAGACTGGGGGATAAAACAGATCCCTGAGGGACACCAGCATTTATTTTAAAATCTTTGGATGAATATCCATCGATAAGAACACGAATCGTGCGATTGGAAAATAAATCTCCAATCCATTTAATAAAAACCGTACCGAGACCTAAAGCCCTGCATTTTGACAATAAAGCATCATGCCAAACTCGATCGAAAGCTTTAGAAATATCCAAATCAGACTCGCCGGAATGTCTTCACCATATATTAAGCTTTTCACACGGATAGATCATGTGATCATCAGTTGAACGACGGGCTCTGAATACGTATTGTCGATCATGAAGCAAACCTGTACGATCTAGATATTTCAAAAGCTTATAGTTAATAACTTTTTCCATTACTTTGGGGAGGACCGGTGTAATAGCAATAGGTCGGCAGTTAGAGGGATCGCTTTTATCGCTTTTTTTAATAATTGGAAAAACATGTGGAATCTCCCACTGGGTAGGATGAATACCCGAAGTAAGGGACAGATGGAAAAGGTTGCGAAAAGATTTTGAAATGGAAGTATAAGTGTTTTTGAGGAGGGTAGTTGTAAAATCGTCTGGACCGGCTGATTTTTTTGTATCAAGATTCTTCAAGATTTTCATCACTGCTCGCGTCCTAAAGTATATTCTACCAAAGGAGCAGCTAACTTATGGAATAGATGGGGGTCTTTGAGTTAACAGAAGCAGTGACGAGTTAGAAGCGAACTGTTTGCCAAACAAATTCGATTTTTCTTTCGAATCTGATACGATGTGGTTATTTATATCAACAAGTGGAGGAAAAGAAGACCCGCTATTGTCTTCTTTTAAATTTTCCGCATAGATCCAAAAGGATTTACATTTCTTGGGCATTCGTATTAGTTTATGTTTCAACCTTTTGCACTAGAATTTTTGCTTTTTGATAACTCTCTTGCATCTGTTTAAAACCACTATATAGTTGGCCCTGTAAGCCTCCAAACCATTGTCCCGTACTTTTTGAAGGCTTCTTCATTTTTTAGAATGGCTTCTTTGCAAACACGATTAAACCAAGTTTTGGGTTTCCGCTTAATAGAATTCATGGAGTGAGGTATAAATAATCTCATTCCATGTAGAATAGTTTCACTAATCGCAATTGCAGCAAAGTCAACATTCCTACAATGGAAGCACAGTGCCCAATCACAGGTTTTGTAAAAATTGTTCAGCCTTTTCCAGTTAGCATGGTTATAACGCCATACCAATTTTTTGGAAAGCCACTGAAACCACATACTTTTCAGGGTGTGTAGTTAGAAACATATCCAAAAGGTGACCTTCTTGATCTGCACGGTCCGGGATTCTAGCGGGATTTTTAACAAGTTGAGAAAGGTGAAATAGACTGGAAAATAATTCAACTTGTTTCCCAATCGGGTTTCGACCCAGAGAAGAGCTACTAGAAAAGTGAAACCAGTCTTTGTTATTAATATGAAAATCCCCCGCCAGAACAACTTCAGTCTCAGGATAACAATCGCGGATTTCATTGATCTGGCTTGAAAGGTTTTCAATTTCCATAACAGTTTCCTGTTCACTTGAATTGGGTGATTTGTATAGAAAACACAAATGTATAACATGCTTTCCAACATGGATTTTGACCCAAATATAATTAAAAGTTGGGCTAGAAGATTTATATTTGACAAGATTGTTGAAAGAAATGTTTTTTTTTATGTAGATGGCGATGCCTCTTTTGGGAACGAAGTGTGAAATGAGTGAGGAGCCGTTAATATCGAAGTTAACATTGTGACCACTAACTTGCGTTTCACATAGAGCTAGGATCGCCGGTTTAATTGTATTAAAATGACCCTCAATGGCATGGTAGTTTGTTTGTAAAACGCGAATATTACAAAAATTAACGATAAAGTTGATAATTTTGTTAAAAATTAGAAACAAAAAAAAAAGAAAAAAAAAAGCTAATTGTGCAATTTATTCACCCAAAATCAATACCTTTAAAAAAAAAATTTCTTTTAAAAAAAAATTTTTATTTTAAAAGTCTTATTACGAGCGAGAGAATGGTTTATAACTACGTCCACCAGTTTTAAACATGCAAGATATAGAATCTATACAGAAACTATATGTGCCCTAATTGTAGTAGGTACAACCAAAAACTCAATAAGAACAAAATAAATACACAATTACATCTAATTAAAAAAAAACAACATTTGTAATTGTGGCAATGTAAATAGTTAAATACAAAAACAGAATAAGAGTTTATTAATAATATTGGACATATGTCATCAGTATTTATTAATTATGTTACGGTGCTGTTATAATAGTATATTGAGAGCCGTGAGAATTATTTTAAACATTAACATCTATCAATGTGAAGGACAGAGATAGATATATGGTTTTGTTTGCAACTAGAACAAGATTATAGGAAGTATTACATCGAAATTTTCTGTGTTGGTAATGTCTTGCGGCCAACGAACTCTTAAGATGCGACGTTAATAACGGTTTATATACGTCTGCAACTTTTTGGTATAACTTTTGATATTGGCCGTTACCTTCCATGTTTCACAGCCGTATAGAAGTACTGTTTTGACATTTGTGTCAAATATTTTTAGCTTTATGCGTAGGGCTATATTATTTGACTGCCATATGTTTGATAGAGTTCCAAAAGTAACTCTAGCGTTATTTATACTGCTGTCAACATACACTTCTGTTCCCCCCTTTGATGTCACCATGCTTCCTAAATAATTGAACTGCTCTAATTCTTCAATTTGGATTTCTTCTAGTAGAATTTGCTGATGTGTTGACTACTCTGTACGCATGCTTTTGGTCTTAGCTGCATTTATTTTCAGACCAGATCGTTTGCCATATGTGTTTAAATTTTGACACATTTCGTTCAGACCACTTCTTGTGTGTGCCATGAAAACTACATCATCAGCTTAATCTAATTGGCTTGAATGTTTTCCTAGTCGCCACTGAATTCTATACCTCTCAATTACGCCTACGGTTGGAGATAAACTTTCTACCATCACAACCAAAAATAATATAGGCGGCAATATACAGCCTTGCCTTACACCCTGCTGCACCTCAAACGAATCAGTCAACTGTCCATTGTGTAAGACTCGACAACTCGCATTTTCGTAGGATTCCTTAATAATGGCAATAATTTTTCCGGGATACCCCATCTACTAAGAGCTCTCCATATATACTCGCGGTTTACACGATCAAAAGCTTTCTCGAAGTCTACAAACACGAGATGTAGAGGCGACCCGAACTCTGTTGATTGCTCGAGAATTATTCGTAGCGTGTTGATATGTTCAACACAAGAGTGACCACTGCCAGCTTGATGTCTTTTCAATGTATTTTCAATCCTGCTTTTGATCCTTTCGAGTATAATATTTGCCATTATTTTCAAGAAGACAAATAATAGCGTAATACCGCGCCAGTTCTTGCAATACTTTTCTTACCTTTTTTTGCCAGCTTAACAATAACGCTTTCTTTTCACTCACTCTGGTACTTTTCTTCTTCCCATATAGCCTGAATCAATGGGAGAAGTATATCTGCCGTTGCAGGGATGTCTGCTTTTAGGAGTTCGACGAGTATTTGGTCAACTCCTGCAGCTTTGTTGTCTTTCAAGAGCGAAATGGCACTTTCGATTTTAAGTTTCGTGGATGGTGTTGTAGTAATACCCCTGCGTGATCGACGCAACTCAGGTTCTTCAGAGATTTCTGATGCAGATTGTTGTATAAAATTTTCGTTTAGCTAACGGCAAAAGTAGTCTTTTCACCTCCGTAATTGATCATCCATCGACACCAGAAGCCTTCCATCTTCGTCCGAAATAATATTTTGCTGCTTTCTTGAATGACCTGAAAGAATTTTTTAATCCTATATAAGGCTTTGTCAACACCTCTTCTTGCTGCTATCTCTGCTTCCGTAGCAAGGTTTTCTATTTGTTTCCTTCTGTCTCGTGTTACACTTCTCTGTGCGATTTTATGTGCTCTGCTATACTCGCTGCGAAGCTCACCCAATAGCCGCAGATCCTGTTCATAGTTTATTTTGTTTTTCAGCTCTTTTCGGCTGCATATGTTGTCCCACGAAATTCGTGAGATCCATCGGGCTTTTTGCTGCGAAAATTTACACTTCACTTAATTTTGTTAATTTTAGTTTATTGTTTGTTTCAAAATTTGTAGTGGTTCTTTTAAATTTAAATTTTTTTTTGTGAATGGGTTTGGACCACCGCATTTTCAATGGCCGCATTTCTTAGATAAGTATTATTACTTAAGTTTATTAAACTAACTAATTTCTTAAATAAAATTATTTTTATCTAACACTAAATATTTTTTTATTTTTTATTACTTTTATAAATTTTATTTTTATGCCCTACACCTATAGAATAGTTAATATACCTTTGGTATGGTGTTTGTAATCACCTAAAGGAAGCGAGCTAGATATGGAAAAGTAATAAAATTTAAAAATTAAAAAATTCAATTTCGTATATATTATTCTTAAATACATAGTATTTTAAAACTTTTTTCCATAAAAAAGCCTACATTTCTCTCATAAAATCTTTAAACAAGTAAAGCAACAGTCAGTCGACGCAACCCACTTAGGAATAGCCAATTTGGTTCAATTTAATGAGTAGTCCATAAGTGATTTTGATTTTAAAACCATAAAACCTTTTATTAGTTTGATCGTAAGACATAGCTAACCAAATGAAATTTATAATACTAAAAACATTATTACCATACCAATTTATCTATTTAAAAATATTAAAAGACAAAAAAACTTGCATTAAATGAAAATATATTTATTTTAATTCAATTACAAAAGTGACAAAATTTGAATTATTTATTATATGAATTAAAAACGCTAATCAAAGCTTTAATATATTTAATAATATTAAAATTTTTCAGAATTGCATATTAGAAAGTACCTATTAGAAAAGTTTTTAAACTCAAAATAAGCAATAAATGTATTTCTAAATTAAAATTACAAATTTTGAACCACCAATTGAAAACGTTTGAATTGAAGCTTCAACATTATATTTCGCACTTCTTAACCGGTTTTCTTGAGTGCATTGGGGTTATATTCTAAGTATTGATTTCACTTTTGGTCATAAATAATAAATTGATGAAATAACTAAATTATAATTTTATCATTTATTAAACCCTACACCTATGAAATAGGAAAAGGGTATATTAACTTTGGTATGGTGTTTGTAACTACCTAAAGGAAGCGAGCTAGATATGGAAAAGTATATATATTTGTGATCAGCTTGATCTCCTGAGTCGGTATAGCCATGTCCGTCCGTAGGCACGATAACTCAAAAACTAATGGAGCTATCTTATTGAAATTTAAACTGTAGGTTACTAGGACTTAAAGTATGGCGGGTATTGCATTTGGGCGAAATCAGCCCATGGGTTCGGATTCTGGACCTTTTAATTGTTCTAAGGGCCAAGGAACATATAAAAAAATAAGAATAACTCCACAACTAATTGCGTTACAATCATGAATTTTATGATGTAGGTTACCAGTAATGAGACTATGGCGGGGTCTGCGTACGAACGAGTTCGGATCCTAGAAGTTTTTGATCGAATTTAGGCCAAACAAGCATAATTCCGAAAGCAATGAAGATAAAACATTCAAATTTGGTATCAGTGTGCCTCTTCCTATTTCCTTAGAGTCCTGGAAATTTAGGACTAATTGGAGTAGTGGGTCGGAGACCATCCACACAGTATATAAAAGCATATCATTGCAATTACTTAAAACAATAGCTTAAAATTAAGATAGAACGTTCCAATTGTGTACAAGGGATCAATAGTATTGAAAGAACGGCGCGGGCTGCATATAGGCGAAATTCGAACATGGGTTCGGATCCTCGCATTTTTTCATCGAAATTAGGCCAACGGCTAAAATTAGTTTAATACAATGGCCAAAGTTTTTGCAAAATTTGGTTCGGCTACTGTATAAGGTTCGAGTAGCTGCCATACAACTCCTTCTTTTATATGAGCATTATACTACACCTGATGAAGCTGGGTGTCTGAAATTTTGACAAAAATAGTTTATTGTAATGGCCAAAGTTACAGCTAAATCTGGTTGGTCTACTGCAGAGGATTCGAGTGGCTGCCATACAACTTCTTCTTTTATATGAGTATTTATTTATTTATTTATTATTTCATTCTCAAATACTTTTCACATTATCTTAAAACTCTATTCTTACAATCTAAAAAATATTTAAAGTTCAAAAATTACTTAGTGTAAATTAAATACTATACAAAGATTTTTAACACAAAAATTTCATAATTTAAATATATATTTAATAAATGAAAAAAGTTATTGTGAGTTTAGTGGATTTTTTATTTTACAGGAAAATAGTTTTAAACCCACTTCATTAAATTAAAATTCCAAACGTTAATTAATATCAGTTATACAGAGGGGTGATGTGTATAAAAAAGTAACAACAAAATTTAATATTAAAAAGAAAAATAAAGTTATAACAAAGGAAAAATAAAAAAAAATTTCGAAGTTTAGAATATTAAGAATTATATAAAAAGGAAAAACTATAATAAGAAAAAATGTAAAAAGGAAAATACTATAAAGAATATAAAATTAAAAATTTAAGTACAAAATTTAAGTACAAAATTTAAGAAAAAAAATATATATATAAAAAGATAAAAAATATATTATAAGTGTCTTCCAAACCCGCTCCTTTTGATTCCTCAATTATGTTTAACAGTTTTATTTAGTTTGAGTAAAGTATACGATTTAGATCATCATAATCCATTTGCAAAAGCCAGTTTCTAATTTCTTTTAAAAACAAATTGAATATCCTTATTTTTCTAATATATATAGGAAGATTGTTAAATAAAATGCAAGATGCTACATTGTAGAAGTGTTTATAAGATGTGGTGCGAAAAGTAGGAACAATAACCAGAAAGTTGTCGTTCACTCGAAGAGGGTATATACTAGAAATTCTACTGTTTAAGTATCCACACCTAACAAAGAATATTTTCAAAACCTTGTAACAATATAAATGTCTCAAAGGTAAAATGTTTAAACAAACAAACAGGGGCAGACTAGGGCAAATATGATCTTTGTTACAAATTTTACGGATTACATATTTTTGCAAAACTAAAAGAGGCTGCATTTTATAATAGGCAGCACCGCCCCAACAAGACAGACCATATTGCAATTACGAATGAAATATGCCATAATAAATGGTTTTTAACACATCCTCCGAACACACCTTATTTAATTTAAAAAAATATCTCAGAATTGAACGAAAGTATTGTTTCAAGGTATCAATATGAGAGGACCAACTCAGATTACAATCCAAGATAACACCTAAATATTTGAACACTTGTACTGTCTCTATAATAAAACATTTCGTGCTGCACGCAACATTATCGCAGTAGGACTTTTGCATATTACTGTGAGAACAGTAGTTAGCCGTTAAAGGGAATCTTTTGCATTCCGTAGCATTGAAGACCATATCGGCTCCAATAACTCCTTGAGAAGAAAAACTGAAGAACATAAGTTTAGTTTTGCTACTAATCACAAGTTTATGTCTAGCGAAACAGGATCTGAGTAAGTCCAAGTCATGGTTTATTTCAGCTGTTAAATTAAGCGGGCAATTTGCTCCATAGACACAGCCTATGTAATCTGCAAAAGCAATGAGGTTTCCCTTGAAGTTCTGAGTAAAAAGTGAGTTTATGTAGATTAAGAACAGAATGGGACCTAAAACTGAGCCCTGTGGTACACCATTCTGCAGAATTCCAACATTACTGTAGCTGTCATTAACTTTTACCCTTTGTTTTCTCAAATTTAGATATGAAGCAAACCAATTAAGAACAAACCCTCTAAATCCAGCTTTATCAATTTTTTCCAAAAACCATATCAAAAGCTTTTGTAATGTCAACAAATAAGCTGGCTGTATTTTTTTTCTTTTCTAAATTAAAGTAAGGCATCCTCTGTAGATTTGCCCTCTCTAAAACCAAATTGAATTGTGCTAAAGAAGTTTGTTCTGTTGAAGAAGCTCAAAATTCGTTTTTTCATCAATTTCTCAAAAATTTTAGAAATTGATGAAAGTAGTGAGATGGGTCTGTAATTATTTACATCATTTTTGTCTCTTTTTTTAAATAATGGTAAAATTTTTGCCGTTTTCCAATTATCTGGAAAACACCCACTAATAACACTAAAATTAAAAATGTAAGCAACAATATCACTTACATTAATTGCAATATTTTTTAAAAGAATGTTAGAGATCCCATCATCTCCGGACGAATTTGAATTTTTTATAGAGCTAATAGCTCTTTGAATTTCAAGCGCTGATATAGGTTCAAAATAGAAACTAAGTTGCTGGTTATTATCATCAGCCAATTCCCACGCATTACAAATATAGCAACTATTTGGATAATCCTGGATAAGATTAGCAATATTACAGAAATGGTTATTAAAAATATTAGCTATATCTGAACATATCGTTATTTCCCTTCCTTCAAATTGCAAGGAAATGGAATCTTTAAATTTTCCTGCAACATTTCTACTAATAATATTATTGACAACACGCCATTCACCTTTTAAATTCCCTCTATTTTTGCTCAACTCATTTTTAAAAAAATTGTTTCTTGTAATTAGAATATCTTTTTTTAATTTCTTATTCAAATTTTTATACCTATTCTTAAAATTGACATTATCTGGATGCTTTTTACATTTAATTCTTAGATTATTTTTAATTTTGATTTTATTTAATAACAGTCGATTTATCCACAGCTTCAATCTTTTATTAGACGCTTTAACTTTAACAGTGAGACCAGACTCATCTATATAAAACTTCAATAACCACAAAAATTTATCATAAGCCCTCGAAACATCAGTTTCAAAGTAAATTTTATTCCAGTTTTCGTACAGAAGAAAGTGATTAAGTTTTATAAAATTTATTTTTTTATACTCTAAAAAAGTCTTTCTTTTTATAATTTTTTTTTCAAAGTTATTTATTAAAAAACCTGTCATTGAGTAATCAGTGATATTTAGATCAAAGCACGCACTTTCACACATATTAAGAGTAATATTCCCAAAACGAACATAAATATGATCTAAACATTTACCAGACAAAGGCCTAGTAAGCTCGGAAATAACCGACGATAATCCATTAACGGCTAATAAGTTTAGATAATTATAAACCTCTTCATTATTGCCTAAAATATCAAAATTAAAATCACCTAATATTATCAAATTAGACGAACGTTCATTATCTAAAAAAAACTTAAATTCTTCAAAAAATGCATTAAAATTATACTTATGAAATCGATAAACACAAATAAACGAATAAGTTTGACTTCTAATATTAAGTGAAATTTTCATTACATCTGCACTAAGAAAATTTAACATAGTTACTTGACAGTTATACTCATACTTAACAAAACATCCTACTCCACCTGCCGCAAAAGAATCATTAGTTTTTGCAAAAAAATTATAATCTGGAATATGATAATCATTAATTTCTTCATTATAAATCCAAGTTTCTGTAACAAAAATCATATCAGGCCTTCTAGCAAAAATTTCCAAATTAGAGACAAGCACATCAAAATTCATTCTCAGGCTTCTGATATTTTGTTGAACTAAAAAAAAATTTTTATATAATTCAAAATTAGAGCTAGTTTGGAAAACACTTTCACAATTTTTGTTATTTAAGGAAAAGGTGGTTATGTCATTAAAAAAATCATTTACATCTAGATTCATTAAGAATTACTTTAGCAAAAGCTAGAAAAAATAACGAAACTATTTAATTTTATTTAAATCTGCAAATGATTTTAATATAATAACATCACCACCAACATCCTTTTTACACAACAAATTAGAGTAATTAAACCATAAATATTTAAAATTTTTATCTTTTGTTATTTTCTTGACTTCCAAATAAAGTGCCTGCGAGTAACTTGTCAAACTGTTGTTAATGAATATTCTACTGGAACTCTTCAAGTCATCATCAAATAGGTTGCATGTTAAGTTCTTATAAACAAGTGCTTTTTTTTTCATAACCTCTGTTTTTATGTTGTAGTTAGAGAACTTAACGTAGATAGTGTTTTTTACCTTAGAATTATTATTCTGAGTTTTTATGCTTCTACGTTTAACAAAACATTGTTCAATCTGATCTTCAATTATATTCAATGATAAACCATCAGCAAAAATTTTATTTGTTATTTGTTTGACATTTTCATTATTTACATCAGGAACACCTTCTATTTCAATAAATTTTTCTTTCTTTTTCTGATTCACCCAATTTAATCTGCTTTCCAAACTACACAACTTCAACTTTAATGCCGCATTCTCTTCTTTTAGTAAATTAATTGAGTTTAAGAAATCACTATTTATTTTTTCTAATTTTACTAATTTATTATACACCATTTCCATAGTATATTTTTTATCTTCTTCCATTTCATTCTGTTCATTATTTAAAACTCTCCCATTATTTGTATTAATTACTGTTAGCTCGTTCTCATTTTGAGAGAAAACTCCAATAACATTAAATTCAGCAGATGAAACAGAAGATACGCTATTACTTGTGGTTGGTGTATTATTTTTTAAATTATTATATGAGTAATTAGACTGCAAAGACTTACGCCTTTCAACACTGCACCTCTTGCATACAAAGTTTTTGTGTTTCTCCATATACTCAATGTCGCTTTGCAGTAAACTTGCACGTGTATAAAATTTTTGCAAATAGAACATTGAATTTTTAATTCAACTCTATCCACTTTATAATTGCAATAACAAGGCATTTTATTAAAATAGAAGAAAAAAAGAGGTGTAAAGAACATTGTATTGTTCCAATTCCAAATAAAAAAAATAAAAAGTTGTAATGTAACTAAAAAACCTCTTCTTATTTCCTTTTATAAATCTTTTTCCCTTTTATCATCAATGCTCTCGAGATACGTGTCACCCTAACAACGCTCGAATGAGAACTGAGTTGACACAGTCTACTCTACTACACTCTTCCTCGTTTTTGTATTAAAATTAATTATATGAAACTGTTCAAAATTTATCATTGTATTTTAGAAATACATTTATTGCATATTATGATTATTAAATGTTGGATAACAAGCTAATGAAAGCATTAATGGTTTTAACTAACATTAAAAACCATGAAATTATATAAATTTTTATATTTATATTATTACAAATTAATATTTCGTTCGAATTCTATAGATAATAAAAAATAAGTAAATTAAGAGAATAAATTTCAAAATTATTGAAAATTGAAATAATTAACCAAGCGTACTAAATCATTCTACATTAAATGCACTACAGCTTAAAATCCTGAAAAGGAGTAATTTCTGCATGTGTGTAAAATTTTATTGAATTGGATAAAAGTTTTAAATATGTAATTTTGTAATTGCATTTTACGAATCCATTTATCTTAATTTAATTCGTTGCACCGACAGACTGTTTCTTTACTTGTTTTTATATATATTTTTATAAAAATAAATGACTAAATACTCAGTAAGAAACCCTATATAATATAACGACTTATAAATACCCTACACATATTTGGTTCAAATTGAAAGCTGTTATTAGTTTTATCGTAAGACATAGCTAACCAAATTAACTTTATAATACTAAAAACATTTTCTAATTACTTTATCTATTCAAAAATATTACAAATTCTTACTAATTTATCTATTTAAAAATATTAAAAAACAAAAAAACTTGAAATAAATGAAAATATATTTATTTCTATTCAATTTCAAAAGTGAAAAAATTTGAATTATTAAATTTTGTGATAAACAGCTAATCAAAGAATAATATATTTAATAATTCAAATTTTTCAAAATTGCAATTATTTTAAATTGTTAGGTTATGTACCTATTAGAAAACCTGACAAACGTAAAATATGCAATAAATGTATTCCTAAAATAAAATTACAAATTTAGGACTTTTTATATAATTATTAAATTTTGTGATAAACAGCTAATCAAAGAATAATATATTTAATAATTCAAATTTTTCAATATTGCAATTATTTTAAATTGTTAGGTTATGTACCTATTAGAAAACCTGACATACGTAAAATATGCAATAAATGTATTTCTAAAATACAATAAATTACAAATTTAGGACTTTTTATATAATTCATTTAAATATAACAATAAATTTTACATAAATGCAGCAAGTACCTTTGAATATAGGTTAAGTATCGTACACAATGCCTTAATTATATATCACCTACGGTAAATTCAATAAAATATATGATATGAGGGGTCTAGAAACAAAAGTGTAAAAAGTCCACCAACTATGTTTTCGAGAAAAACACAAAAAACTATATCTCTGGAAATAAAAACATTTTTTTTCTTCTGTTTTTGAAAATAAGTCGATATTTACAACTTTTGTAACATTTTTAAAGTTTAATACGTATATATTTCGTCTAGCCAACAGATGGCATCAAAATCTAAAAAAAAAAAAAAAAGTGGACTTTTAGTATTTTTGCTTTTATACCCCTCAAAAAAAATTAAAAAAAGGAACTTAATCGTTTATTAAAAAAATATTTTGTTTTTAATTTATAAAATATTATACAAGACATGTTTTACGGTAAAATTCTTAGCCTTTTAAAAATATAAATGTGTTAAATAAAAACGGGAATAGGAAAGAACCCTCGTGAATCAAACTTAAAATTTCTATCTTCATGAATTTCGAGGATAAACTTTTTAATTTTGGGATTTCTTAGGAGGCATCTGAACCACCACTACAATTAAGTCTAAATTTCGGGGACACAAAGGAAATATATTCATTGGCTTCGAAATTATACCAGTTTGGCCTGAAATCGATCAAAAGCTTGTAGAATCCGAACTCATTGCCCGAACTCGACCAGAACCAATTCCAATGCTACTTTCATTACTAGTAAACTAGAGTTTAAATTTCCTAGCCCTTGAACTTTTCAAAGGTTCCAGAACCCGAAACCATGGTACGATTTTGCCAATATGCAGTCCCCGTCATACTTTTAATATTTGTTAACCCTTGTACTGTTCTATCTTAATTTAAAGTTACTATTTTTATTAATTTCGATGATAAGCTTTTAAACCTTGGGGGGTCTAAGAGGGGTACTGAACTACCACTCCCATTGATCCAAATTAGGGGGCCGCGCAGGAAATAGTAAAAAACGACCATGTGCCAAATTTGACGCTTCTACATTTGTTTGAAGTTACTATCTTTATTAATTTCGAAAATATGCTTTAAGGTCTTCGGGACTGTGTGGCTGGTCTCCGACCCACTACCCCAATTCGTCCTAAATTTCAAGGACACTAAGGAAATAGAAAGAGACACCCTGATACCAAATTTGGAGGTTCAATCTTCATTGGTTTCGGAATTATGCTCGTTTATCCTAAATTCGATCAAAAGTTTCTAAGTTCCGAACCAATTGTCCAATTCTCACTGTATGAAATCGCGGCCGTAGTTTCTTACCAGTACCCTACAGCATAAATTTGATAAAGATAGCTTCATTATTTGTTGAGTTATCATGATTTTTTAATATATTGTGATATGTTTCGTCCGTCGGTAATATCTATTAATAATTTTTAGTCTTGCCCTAACACATTCTGATCAGGCAAGTTAATTGCCGGGTGCAAAAGTTTCTTCTCTTATTTTAGGAGCAAGAAGAAGTTGCTAGTCGATTCAGCAATTAGTGCTAGATTGTTTTTGTATTATTATTTTATTGATATATTTGTCTAGAATGAGGTGTAACAAACGCATTCAATTAAATGTGTTTCGTTGGATGTGTTCAATTATAAAAAAATAAAATATTAATGTTTTGTTGGATGTGTTTTATTTTAGAAAATATAATATCATAAATTATTATAAGCAGGCCAAAAAATATTTTATTTATTTTTAATAAAAAAAAAAAAAAATTTTTTTGAAATAAAATTTATTTATTAGTTTATGAATAATTTCATTTCAGTTTTAAAAATCACAGAAGATTTTCTGGAAATTTTAAATAAATAGTAAAGACATTTTGTATATAAAAATTAAGAAGACACAGGAACATTTGTGTAGTAAATCTTAATAATTTTCATTGAAAATCTGAAATAAGGGCGAAAGCTCAACTTACGCTTTGATGCATTGCTTGGTTTGCTTAAGCAAGTAAACCAAACAATGTATTAAAGTAATTTCAAAGTTTCCCCTCATCTCGCTATCAACTCTCCCTCATCTATCCTTCATCCCTTCTTTGATAATCTTTTAATTATTTATCTATTTAAAAAAAGTTAAAAACGGAAAAAAATTATGTAACGACTAACGGTTGGGAAGGATTCGGGTATACAATACCTGAGTTCAATGCACCATATAAACCAAACAAAATAAATTTTATTTAAACTTAGTTAGGTTAGTTATATTAAAAAAAATTCAAATAAAATTTATAATTTGCATTTGATAATGCAAAACTCAATTCAAAAATCAACATTTATTTAATACAATTTTATGTACATATAAATAGATACATTATTTAGCATGTTGAGTAGGTACATTATAGAACGTTAGCCTTCAAACAAGTATTTTGATTTGAATCTAAACAAAAGAAACAATATAGAATGTATAACAACATTTTTTAAAAATATATATAGAAAACATTAATAGATGAAGAAATAGATCATTATTGAAACAAAATAAACCTTTAAAAAAATTTAGAATCTTTTATTAATTTATTTAATTTAAGCAAGTGCGCACTTAAATAAAAAAAAAAATATTAATTGAAATTTAAAAGGGATTTGAACCAACGACCCTAGCATTTAATAAAATACGAAACATAACAAAATGTAACGGTTGCAATTTTATTTAACTTACTTCTAACACAATGTACATAATAAAATTAGAAATAGTTCTTAATTAGAAAAAGTTCTTCTTTCAATTGACCTTCCGTCATTCTGACGGGCCAACAGCTAGTATTATATATATTAGCACAATCATGCATAATATTTATAGTAAATATTTTATTCCATGCAAAAGGATCTGCGGGAATGAATTATAAAATAATAGATATGTTATTATATTTGGAGTTAGATTAACTCTGATCTTTATTTGAACAAACTAGGGTTTATATACAATTTTGGATTCTTTAAAATCCATACAAATTTTATCTAGAGCAATAAGTTATTGCAATTTATTGCTTAGTTACAAAGAATTTAATATCTGGGTTAAAAGAATGCATTATAATATTTTTGACCTAATTCATATCTATGTAAAGATCAATAACCAAAAATATGAATAATGATTATATGAATCATTATCATTCATTATACAAAAATAAAAATGTGAAATATGATCACACAAAAATAAAATTAATATATTTGTATCATACAAGGCATTGCACTTGCATTCATACAAATATTAGTGAGCAGATGTTCCACTTGAAATTGTTGACCTATGTCAGCATATTTTATCATAATATTAAATAATAATTTTTGATCATTTACATTTGCGGAAATAATTTTATGTACTTGGTCAAGATATACTACATCCTCCCGCCAAAGAAAAAAAAAATTTTAGTTTACATTCTTAAAATATAAACGAATTTTTTATGTTAATATTAATTTTAGATGAATTTTGAAAAATAATTTATATTTAGTTTAAATTTAAATAAGTTATTTATCAAAAGAAAAAAAAATTTATTATACATAAAATCATTTATCTTTGAAAAAAAAATAAAATTTATATATTTTTACATTTAATATTTATTTTTATAGTAATTTAGAATATTTATTGTTTTTCTAGATTTAATCATATTGTTATTATGTAATTCTATTTCCTTATTATTTATAATTACTGTGCTATTTGGACCTTTTTGTGCTACAATTTTAAATGGTCCTTTAAAAGGATTATCTAATTTTTTCTTATTTCCTACTTTTATCATTACATAGTCATTAATTTTAAAATTTGATTCATTAATATTATTTTGTTTTAATTTTTTATTTTCTTTATTTTTAATTAAATAATCTTTTGCTTTTTCATTAGCATATTTTAATTTAATTTTCAATTCATTTAAATAGTCATCTAAATTGTAAATACTATGTTTATTATTTAATATTTCACATGAAAGTGTATTTATTTTACCATATACCAATTCAAATGGTGAGTAACCTGTTGTACTGTGTGGTGTTGAGTTGTAGAAGTACGTGTAGTAAGGTAAATATTCGTCCCAAACGTCTTGTCCTTTTAAACTCATTAAGTAGTCATTTTATACCCTATGATTTCGTTCAATAGAACCTAACGTTTCATGATGATAAGGTGTTGACGTTACTTTTTCAATATTTAGAAATTTACAAATATTTTTCAATGATTCATTTGTAAACTCTGTACCTTTATCTGTTTTTAATTTTTTGAAACATCCATATTTTAATATAAATTTCTCTACAATTGTCTTTGCAACTGTTTTAGCATCTTTGGCTTCTATTGGATATGCTTCAATGTGTTTAGTTAACTCACATTGTAAAGTCAGAATATATCTATAGTTGTTGGATGGTCTTAATGGACCTACAGTATCTATTGTTATAGTTTCAAATGATGTTGTGGGTTTGTCTGTAATCTCATAATTTTCTTTTGTATATTTTGTTATTTTAACTTCATTACATATTTTACAATTGTTTATATAATTCTTTATCAATTTATGCATGTTTTTCCATATATATTTTTGTTTTAATTTACTGATGCACTTACTTATGCCACAGTGTCCACCATATAATAAATCATGATTCTCTTTAATTAATTTGCGCATTTCATCTTTTTTTTTAAACAATCTGTATTTTCAGACTTGTTTTGCAGCTCATTAAATATATTTTTAAAATGTTTGGATATCCATAAATTCAAATATTTTATCATTATTTGCCAAGGCTAATACTTTAATTTTTAAATTGCTTGTTTTGAATAATAGCTTCCTCAGAACCAATTTTATCTCTGGTAATGATTTTTCGCTATATTCAGCAATTATTTCTTTTCTTGCTGCTATAATTTTTCTTTTAATTTATTTGAATCAATTTGTATTCTCGACAAAGCATCGGCATTTGTATTCATTTTGCCTTGTTTAAATATTATTTCAAAATCATAATCCATCAAATCTACACGTATTCCTGTAAGTTTTGATGAAGGGTTCTTATGCGTAAATAAACTCACTAATGGTCTATGGTCAGTATATACTATGAAAACAAAAAGATATGGTCTGAAATAGTTTATACCCCAATGAATTGCCAAAAGTTCTTTTTCAATTATAGGTTTATTTAATTCATGCTTGTTTAGTGGTTTACTTGCATAAACAATTGGTTTATCATCTCCTATTTTTCCTTGTGATAAAACTGCTCCAAGCGCATAGTTTGATGCATCTGTTGTTAGTATGAATGGTTCGGCAAAATTTGGATAACTTAGTATTGGTGGTTCTATTAATTTTTGTTTTAATTGTTTAAAAGCATTATTACTTTCTTCACTCCAACCAAATATTTGTTTTTTCTTTAATAACTGGTTCAAAGGTCTAGCTATTTCTGCAAAGTTTTTTATGAATCTTCTGTAGTAGTTGCAGAAAGCCACGAATCTTCTTACTTCATCAGCATCTTTGGGTGCTGGGTAATTTTTAATTGTGTTAAATTTAGCAGGATCTGTTTTTATACCTCAGCAGTTATTAGATGTCCTAAATATACAACTTCTTGTTTTAAAAAATTACATTTTGACGGGTTGAGTTTTAAATTTTATTCTTGTAAACGTTCTAATACTTTTATTAAATTAGTATTGTGATCTTTTAGATTTGATGAACCAAATACTATTATGTCATCTACATACAGAAATGCGACTTCTTGTAAACCACTTAATGCTACAGATAACATACGTTGAAAACTATTTGTTGAAATTTTAAGTCCAAATGGTAGTCTTTTAAATTGGTAGTGTCCTTTGTTTGACGAAAATGCTGTAATTTGTCTTGATTTTGGATGCAACGGAATTTGATAAAAAGAGCTTGTCATATCCAATGTTGAGAAATATTTAACTTTTCCTAATTTATCCAATACGTCTTCTAATTTAGTTAATGGAAACTTGTCATCCACATTTTTTTTGTTTAATGATCTAAAATCAACAAATAATCTCCATTTTTGTTCTCCTTCTTTACTTTTCTTGGGAACTATTAGTAATGGTGAGTTGTATGGACTAGTGGAATTTTCAATTATATCATCCTCCATTAATTTTGAAACTTGTTTATCAATTTCTTGTAACTGGACATTTGGTGTTCTATAGTTTTTGATATATGCTGGTGAGTGGTGACTTATCTATTGTAGAAATTCGTTGTTCATAAAAATTGCTTATTGTCAGCATTTCATTCTCCAAATCAAAAATATTTTGAAATTTTTCATAAATATTCAATATTGTTGTTTTTGCTTTTGTATCTAAGTTATCTATATTTATTTCGTTTTTTAATTTTTCAAACCTTGTTTTTGACATATTATTATTTTTAAAAGATAATATTTGATAATTTTTTAAAGGTTGAATTTCAATTTCAGTTGTGTTTAAATTTACTGGTGTTTCCCTTGTATTTAATATTTTTACGTGTTTTAAACCTTCTGCTGGAATAATTGTATTTGCTATGAATACTTCTTTTGCCATTTCTCTGCCTATGATTATACTATCTTCTTTTACATCTATATCTATGTTTATAATTGCTTCTTTTCGAGGTTGTAAATTGATGTTTGATAGAGTTTTAGTATTTACATTCATTGGTAATACTATATCCTTTTCTTGATTAGGTATGATTAATGTGCATGTTTCATAATCAATTGTGCATTTGTTATCATATAGAAAATCTCTACCTTAAATACCGTTAGCTGTTATATTAATTTTTTCATCAATTACATGAAATTTATGTTTAATTGTGTATTCTTCAAATTTTAATTCTAAATTTATTACACCCTTTGTCATGAAATTTTTATCTGTAATGCCATTTATTTGGCAGGTTTCATTTTCTAATACTTGTTGTTTTATGATGTTGTCTTTAATTATAGATATATCTGCTCCTGTATCTTTTAATAATGTTATATATACATTATTTATTTTTATTATATTTGTGCAGTTATTGTTACTGCTAATTGTGCTTATTTTCTTCTGTTGAATTGGTTTTGGTTGTTGTTCCTTTGCATGTTGTTGGCATGCCCCGGGTTTCTTCTGCCGGGGCCGCTGAAGTTCCCTGGTTGTTATTATTATTGCAGTTGTTATTATTATTTAGTTGAATTCTATTATTTTTGTTATTATTAGCGTTATTATTAGAGTTATTATTCCGATAATTGTTATTGTAATTACTTCTATTGTTGAAATTGCCATTGTAATTATTACTGTTGTGGCTATCATAATAGTTTCTTCTAAAATTGTTTTGTCTGTTGTATTGGCCTCTAAAATTATTTACTCTAAAATGCATTATATTATTCTGCCTTGTATTAGTATCATTCTCTGATGCTAACTGAATTGCTTCTGCAAAACTCTTTCGGTTTTGCTGGTAAAATGATTGCTCTGTGCATCTCATTTAATACATTTTTGAATGTATTTAGTTAGACCTAATTGGTCATTTAGTTTTATTATATTTCTATGATTTTCGCCTTGCTCAGCTGTTTGTAAATCATTTAGTTGAGCAATGAGCATTTCCATTTTTGATGCAAATGAATTAACATCCTGATTACCTTGTATCAATCTTGTTAATTCATTTTGGATTTTTGCTAGGTTCTTTATCGATTTAAAATTTGCATTTCATACTTCCTTCAATTTATCTATGGTATTTATTTGTACCTCTGTTATCAATCTATTCTTAAATTTGTCAGCTAATTTGGTAGCTAATATAAACTTTAACAATTTTTCTTTTTCAGTATCATCTTTTAATGTGTCGGCATAAAATTCTACAAGACCTATAAAATTTGAAAGATGCTTAATTTCTCCCTCAAATAGTGGTACAACTTTTATTTCTGTTGTTAACTCAAAGTTTGCCATGTTTTCTGTCTCCATTTCTACTTTTGGTTTCAGATATATATTTATCTGCCTTATTATTTCTTTTAATCTTAAGTAATGTTGAAAATCACCTTTATTATTTTTTTCATATAACTCCCAAGTTTCTCTTATTTCTTGTTGTTTGTCATAAATGAAAGTTTGTGAATAGGTCAATAAGTCCGTTTATTTTACTGTCCATTAAAATCAAAATTTAAAAAAATTTATATTAATATTTGTTGTTATATTTTACATTATTTTACATTTAATAAAAAAATTTTAAGAATTATTTTAATAAAATTTGAAACATTTTAAATTAATTTACATTATTTTAATTAAAAAAAATTTTATTTGTAATAAATTCTAATTTAAAAAAATTTTACTTATTTGTATTTTTATTTTTATACAATTTTATTAAAAAAAATATTCAATATTCAAAATTTAGTTAGTTTTAGTTATTTATAGTTGTTAGATTATAGATAAACGTTGAGCACGTTTCGCTGCTTTCTTGTTGACGAAGTATTTTACTCCTTCATATGTGAATAAAATGATGATGGTGATTATCACTTCCTTTAAGACTTCGTTTGTGGTTAGATTTGCTTGTTGTACTATTGTGAAGCTGGATTCTGCTGAGAAAAAACCCATTTTTGTTAATTTGGTTTGTTTGTAGACCTTTTTTAACTCGTTAATTTTTCTTAGGGTTTCTTCTTTGTTCTCTAGTGATTTGGTGTATGGCAGACTACTATATAATCTGCTCAGTTCCCTTCGTTTTTGAAAATCTTTACCACCTCTTTTCCTCTTTTTGGACTGTACCCGTTGTTTATATTCGTCTATTGTTATTTTGATTTTTGCAGCTTCTAATTCTTCCTTCAATTCTTGCTCTTCTCTTTTCTTTTCTTTTATTTTATTTTGTATTTGTTGTATATGGGATGCTAAATCTTCGAAACGCCTATGGAATTCTTCATCTGTTACAATTTCCATTTAATTTTTCTTAGTCTTCCTGTCTGTTAATTTTCTCGTGGTCTTCCTGTCTCTGCTTTTCAGATTTGGTGAACTGTTATTATCTTTGTTGAGTCGTTTACTATATTCCACGTAAGTGCAGGGTCGCCATGTGATATGTTTCGTCCGTCGGTAATATCTATTAATAATTTTTAGTCTTGCCTTAATACATTCTGATCAGGCAAGTTAATTGCCTGATGCAAAAGCTTCTTCTCTTATTTTAGTAGTAAGAAGAAGTTGGTAGTCGATTCAGCAATTAGTGCTAGATTGTTTTTGTATTATTATATTATATATATTAGCACAATTATGCATATATAAGCATGTTTGCACCAAGAAATATTTATTAATATTTGTATTAAATATTTTATTCCATGCAAAAGGATCTGCGGGAATGAATTATAAAATAATAGATATGTTATTATATTTGGAGTTAGATTAACTCTGATCTTTATTTGAACAAACTAGGGTTTATATACAATTTTGGATTCTTTAAAATCCATACAAATTTTATCTAGAGCAATAAGCTACTGTAATTTATTGCTTAGTTACAAAGAATTTAATATCTGGGTTAAAAGAATGCATTATAATATTTTTGACCTAATTCATATCTATGTAAAGATCAATAACCAAAAATATGAATAATGATTATATGAATCATTATCATTCATTATACAAAAATAAAAATATGAAATATGTTCACACAAAAATAAAATTAATATATTTGTATCATACAAGGCATTGCACTTGCATTCATACAAATATTAGTGAACAGATGTTCCACTTGAAATTGTTGACCTATGTCAGCATATTTGATCATAATGTTAAATCATAATTTTTGATCATTTACATTTGTGGAAATAACTTTATGTACAAAATAATTTTATGTACTTGGTCAAGATATACTACAATATGTTCGTTCGGCTTTAGACCGATTAAATGGTCCAGAATCCGAACCCATGGGCTGATTTCGTCCTTTTGCAATCCCCGCCGTACTTTCAGTCCTAGTAATCTACAATTAAAATTTCATCAAGATACCTCCATTATTTTTTGAGTTATCGTGCCTACGGACGGACGGATATGGCTATATCGACTCAGGAGATCACGCTTATCACAAATTTATATACTTTTCCATATCCAGCTGGCTTCCTTTAGGTGGTTACAAACAGCATACCAAAGTTAATATACCCCTTTACCTTTTCTATAGGTGTAGAGTATAAAAACTGCATAAGGTCCTAATCCCGAATCGGGTTAACCGAACTCAACAAAAATTTGTTTCAATCTCCCTTGTGGACTGAAAATGCGCGCTATAAAATTGAAAACAAATCGGATAGAAAAACTCTTTGGAAGCTCGTCGAGCAAAGGTGGATTAATATATTTCAACAAGGTTTATACGAAATATTTAGTTAGCTAATAAGATTATTTGTGCAAAATTTCAAGTCATTCGGTTCAACTGTTTCAGCTCGATATTAAAAAAAGATAAAGTTTAAAACGGCTCTCGAGCCGCAACCTGTTAACCTTTTAAAACTCAATTGAAAAAATTTGGAGGATCAACAATCAAACAAACCTGTTTATCCGGTTTGAACAAAAATTCAATGAAATTTTCGAATTTTTAATGTTAACGCAAGTTATATTTTTTTCCAAGCTCACTTAGTTAATAAGACTAATTTTTTTGCTCACCTCAAATAGTGCAAAAGCTAAATGAGATATTTTGGTTGCGATATATTAGCCCTTTTGGGTTTATGTCTAATGACTTTTTTTAATATTTTATAAAAATATTTGCTATTCCATGAAAAATATTCAAGGCCAATTTCTAATATTAATATTAATAAAAACGAGGATGAGTGTAGTAAAGTAGACTGTGTCAACTCTGGGATACTCGTATGACCGTATAGTATACCCTTTTGATCTATAGTCATACAGGTATAATAAAGGAAAGCTAATACAGAATCATAAAAATAATATGCTCTAATTTAAATAGCTTAACATTTTTCATCCCTACATTTTGTCGATAGTCTTTTTTATACCCTACACCTATGGAGTAGGAGAAAGGTATATTAATTTATACTTTGGTATATATTTATACTTAAGGTGTTTCTAACCACCTTAAGGAAGTGAACTAGATATGGAAATGTATTTATATTTGTGATCAGAATGACCTCCTGAGTCTATATAGCCATGTCGGTCCGTTCGTCTGTCCGTAGGCACCATAGGTTCGGTTAACTCAACAACTAATGAAGCTAATTTGATGAAATTTAAACTGTAGGTTACTAGTACTTAAAGTATGGTGGGGATTGCATATGGGCAAAATCGGCCATTGGGTTCGGATTCCGAACCTTTTAATCGTTCTAAGGGCTAACGAACATAAATAAAAATTCACGATAACTCAATAACTAAAAGCGCTACTTTCATTAAATTTGTGCTGTAGGTTGCTAGTAATGAAGCTAAGCCGGGGATTGCGTACAGTCGAAATCGAACCATAGGTTTGGATCCCAGAACTTTTTAATCGAATCTAGGCCAAACAAGCATAATTCCGAAACCAATGAAGATTTAACCTTGCAATTTGGTATCGGGGTGTCCTTAGTGTCCTTGAAATTTGGGTTCAATTGGAGTAGTTTGTCGAGGACCATCCACGCAGTTCCAAAGACCTTAAAGTTAAACTTTGAAATTAATAATGATAATTACTTGAAATAAATGTAGAAACTTCAAATTTTCCACACGGGTATTATTTAGGTACTATTTCCTGTCCGTGTTCCTCGTTGATTATCAATTGGAGTGGTGGTTCAGGTACTTCTCTTAGACCTCCTAAAGTTTAAAAGCTTGTCATCAAAATTAATAAAATTAGTAACTTAAAATTAAAATAGAACATTCCAATTGTGTACAAGGGTTAACTGGTATTGAAAGTACGGCGGGGACTACATATAGGCGAAGTTGGACCTTGCGTTGGGGTTCTGGAAACTATGATCAGTTGAAGGGCTAACGTACATATATTCAAAAAACACTATAACTCCAAAACAAATTATGCTATTTTCATGAAATTTAAACTCTAGGTTGCTAGTAATGAACATACCGTGTGGATTACTTATGGTTAAGACGGAATATGGTCTCAGATTCTAGAAGCTTTTGATCAAATTGAGGCCAAGCGAGCATAATTTCGAAATCAAAGAAGGCGGAACCTTAAAATTTGGGGCATAAGGATTTTTCTTATTTGCTTTGTGTCCGAAAAATTTTGGATGAATTGGAATAGTGTTTTGCGTGCCACCCCCCATACTCCCAAGACAATAAAACATGTATTTGAAATTAATAAAGATTGAGTAATTGATATAAATTTGGTTTAAATGTGGTATTATGGTTTTTTTTCCTATTTCCTCTGTGCCCCCGAAATTTAAACTTAATTGTTTTGGTGGTTCAGGTGTCTCCTAAAAAGCCAAAAATTAAAAAGCTTGTCTTGAAAATTCGTGAAGATAGAAACTTTAATTTGATATACGAGATATTTAATATATTTTGTTAACTTTTTAAAACTCAATTGAAAAAATTTGGAGGATCAACAATCAAACAAACCTGTTTATCCGGTTTGAACAAAAATTCAATGAAATTTTCGAATTTTTAATGTTAACGCAAGTCATATTTTTTTCCAAGCTCACTTAGTTAATAAGACTAATTTTTCAAAAATAGGTGGTTCTAACCACCTTAAGGAAGTGAACTAGATATGGAAATGTATTTATATTTGTGATCAGAATGACCTCCTGAGTCTATATAGCCATGTCGGTCCGTTCGTCTGTCCGTAGGCACCATAGGTTCGGTTAACTCAACAACTAATGAAGCTAATTTGATGAAATTTAAACTGTAGGTTACTAGTACTTAAAGTATGGTGGGGATTACATATGGGCGAAATCGGCCATTGGGTTCGGATTCCGAACCTTTTAATCGTTCTAAGGGCTAACGAACATAAATAAAAATTCACGATAACTCAATAACTAAAAGCGCTACTTTCATTAAATTTGTGCTGTAGGTTGCTAGTAATGAAGCTAAGCCGGGGATTGCGTACAGTCGAAATCGAACCATAGGTTCGGATCCTAGAACTTTTTGATCGAATCTAGGCCAAACAAGCATAATTCCGAAACCAATGAAGATTTAACCTTGCAATTTGGTATCGGGGTGTCCTTAGTGTCCTTGGAATTTGGGTTCAATTTGAGTAGTTGGTCGAGGACCATCCACGCAGTTCCAAAGACCTTAAAGTTAAACTTTGAAATTAATAATGATAATTACTTGAAATAAATGTAGAAACTTCAAATTTTCCACACGTGTATTATTTACTATTTCCTGTCCGTGTTCCTCGTTGATTATCAATTGGAGTGGTGGTTCAGGTACTTCTCTTAGACCTCCTAAAGTTTAAAAGCTTGTCATCAAAATTAATAAAATTAGTAACTTAAAATTAAAATAGAACATTCCAATTATGTATAACGGTTAACTGGTATTGTACGACGGGGACTACATATAGGCGAAGTTGGATCTTGCGTTGGGGTGCTGGAAACTATGATCAGTTGAAGTGCTAACGAACATATATTCAAAAAACACTATAACTCAAAAACAAATTATGCTATTTTCATGAAATTTAAACTCTAGGTTGCTAGTAATGAACATACCGTGTGGATTACTTATGGTTAAGACGGAATATGGTCTCAGATTCTAGAAGCTTTTGATCAAATTGAGGCCAAGCGAGCATAATTTCGAAATCAAAGAAGGCGGAACCTTAAAATTTGGGGCATAAGGATTTTTCTTATTTGCTTTGTGTCCGAAAAATTTTGGATGAATTGGAATAGTGTTTTGCGTGCCACCCCCCATACTCCCAAGACAATAAAACATGTATTTGAAATTAATAAAGATTGAGTAATTGATATAAATTTGGTTTAAATGTGGTATTATGGTTTTTTTTCCTATTTCCTCTGTGCCCCCGAAATTTAAACTTAATTGTTTTGGTGGTTCAGGTGTCTCCTAAAAAGCCAAAAATTAAAAAGCTTGTCTTGAAATTCGTGAAGATAGAAACTTTAATTTGATATACGAGATATTTGATATATTTTGCTAACTTTTTAAAACTCAATTGAAAAAATTTGGAGGATCAACAATCAAACAAACCTGTTTATCCGGTTTGAACAAAAATTCAATGAAATTTTCGAATTTTTAATGTTAACGCAAGTTATATTTTTTTCCAAGCTCACTTAGTTAATAAGACTAATTTTTCAAAAATAGGTGTTTCTAACCACCTTAAGGAAGTGAACTAGATATGGAAATGTATTTATATTTGTGATCAGAATGACCTCCTGAGTCTATATAGCCATGTCGGTCCGTTCGTCTGTCCGTAGGCACCATAGGTTCGGTTAACTCAACAACTAATGAAGCTAATTTGATTTGAAGCTTGTCTTGAAAGTTCATGAAGATAGAAACTTTAATTTGATATACGAGGGTTTTTTCCTATTTCCGTTTTAATTTAACACTGTTATATTTTTAAAAGGCTAAGAATTATAAAACATATAATATTTTATAAATTGAAAACAAAATAGTTTTTTATAAACATTAAATTTCGTTTTTGTAAATTTTTTTGGGTAATTAGTCTTGAAATTTTGGGAAAAGGTAGATCCTCAGAAAGTAGTAGGAGTCGGTCTACAAAATTGTTGAGGCACACCTCATAGTTAGGAGCCGAAAGGGGGTCGAAAATTGAATATATCCTATTTCAAAACACCTGTAAGTTGAATACCCGCCTAAATTTTTTTTTAGATTTATATAAAATTTAAAGCTACAACACTTTATTTAAACGTAATATGTTAAATAGTTTTCTTAAATTTAAGGGGGTTCTTAAAATCGAAGGAAGTGCTTGACAGTTTTCACCATTTTGCTTAGATAATAAAGTTCTAAGAAAAAATTGCAAATTTTGGTAAAATTCACAATTTAATTCCTAGAACTTAAAAAAAATCAGAAAAGGGGTGGCAGGGGATTCGAGACATATTTTCAGAATTAACGTATGTTTGCTTAGTAAAAGTTTGCTTCTCCATTGAAGGGACGATAACATTAAATTATCTAATAAAAATATAGAATTCAAACATAATATTGTAATACCTAATTATATAACGATTAAAAATATAAATAATACTGTCTAAAACTTGAAATTTGAAACTGTAAATTTAAAACAATGAGAAAACAATAGAGAAATTGTTGAAATTAATTACAAAAGAAAAATTTATGATAGTTTAACTCATACTAATACAATTGTTATAGTAATTATAGTTGTAAATTTATCCATTTTTGTAATTCTACAAAGTAAGAAAAGAAACGGAATAATAATCAATAATATAACAAATACTTACACTAAAGAAAATGTCCACGAGTACAAAAATCGTAAGGATGAGTGTATATCCAGCAAACCAAATCTTATAAGATGCAATTTATAGGAGGTCTAATCAATAAATTAATTTTCATAATTCTTTCTCTTACTTTCATATTAATCAATTACAAGTATTTCAAAATACTTGATATTTCAAAAATTTTTTTTTTGTTTGTTCTTCTTTTCTTTTATTCCGTTTACCGCTATGAAGTAAAATACAATATTTCGTTTTAAAGTACAATAAACTAAAATTAGGTCATCAGAAAAAGATACATGAATCAAATTTTTAGTTTCAATTAAAAGGTACCATTTCTAAATTTTTTATAATGGTACCTTTTTTTAATTAATTAGTTTTAAATAATTCTATAAAACAAAATCTATATAAAAAACACAAAAAAAAAAAAAATTTTTGTTTATATAATTAGCATATAAAACAAAATTAAAACTAAATAATAATTTAATTAAAACAATCATAAATTTAATAATTTGAGTGCACAAAAAAAAATAATTAACTTCAAAAAAATAAAAAAATATTAAACCCGTCAAATAACCCAAATTATTATCCGATAGTCATTTAGTATTAATTGATAAACAGGTAAAAATGAATATTCAAACATTTGGCCCAAAATTTCTGATCATGAAAAGAGCTGAGTAAAATAAAACCATGCAAAATGTTTCAGCTTTTCTTATTAAGAACGTTATTAATTCTACTGCCGGGGAAGTCATTAACTGTATTTTTAAAACCAGTTTTAATTGATTATTTTAATTAGAACATAGTTTTGAATTATTGTCTTATCACTTCAAGTGCTATTGCAAAACTGAATAAATTTAAATTATTATTTATTGTTTCTTTTATCCTCTCTTTCTAGTCATATGTCAATTTTTGCATTGCTTTATTGTTTTCTTAATCTAAATATAACTATAAGTTATAACATAAGGCCAAATAAACTGTTAATTATTTCTTCGACTTTTTGCTATTATAGAAATTATCATAAGAATTACTAGGTACCAAATAAAATAAAAAAAATTTATTAAAAACAAGGAAATAAACACTAAATCGGCGCAATCAACAATACCCTCAATAATTTATATTAAATTAACCCTCTAACCCGCAAGCATGCCTCAGGCCACGCATCATAAAATTCCAATTCTTCCCCACAAGACAAATTTTTTTTAATGAAACTGACTACCTTATGTTGACCAACATATCTGGCAACAATTTTCTCAAATGTTCAAACACATTTTGACATTTCGTTTCGTTGCTATTCACAGTTTTGTTTTTAAAATCCTATTGTGAGCAAGTAAAATTTTATACGTGAAATTTTATTTTTCAAAACCAAATTATTCAAACTTCTAGTCGTCCGATCTGAGTGAAATATTTTTTTTGAAAAGGTATGGTAATGTACTTTATATTGATGTATTTAGTCAGTGTCAAATAAAAGAATTTGTGCGTGGAGAATTAAAAAACTGAACCGTGCCTTAGGGCACTGTTGCGTGTTTGCGTGTAAATTTATGGCCCCTTTTATGTCATTGTTTGTTACCCTTGGTTATATTATTTTCATTGTTTGTTACCCTTACAAATATTTCTTTCATAGAAATCGACGGAAATGGATCGTAGAAGGATCAAATTAAATGCTTTGACTGACGAACAATTGATTCAGTTTATGAATTCGGTGGAAACAAACGAAGAAGCAGATTTCAGTAGTGATGATGAAGATGATGATCCAAATTATGAGCCGAATGAAATCAGCCCAGAAGATGACTATTGTATTTCACAATACATTGAAAATATTAAAAATAGTGATATGTTCATAGCTGAAGCATTGAACATGTCTTTGAATGTGAGTGCATTTGACGCACCTTCTGGATCATCTACATTGGTTACTAATTCGGAAACCGAAAATGTTATTGCAAATATTCAAGCGCAAAAAATTATAGATACTACAGAACCATCTTCTGCATTTGCATCTTCTGCATCAACATCAGCAAAAAAATCAGTGAAAAGAGCTCGCTCTCCGTTACTATCAATAGAAAATACTGGTCCAAGAAGTATGCCTTCTGCTGGTGGTTTCACTGGTGCAGGTATGAATTGGAAAGGTATTATTGGTGCAAATATAATTGGTTTAAAAAATTTGTTGTTCAATACCTATATTGACTCAATACAGAAGGATTAACAAGAGTTCTTCAAAATTACATGGCGGCAACGATCAATGAAGCTACATGTAAATGAAGTTAGTTTTCGAGGAGATACATCGTTGCCGTCAGAAATTAAGGAGTTACAGACACCAATGGATATTTTCTGCTATTTCTTCACAAACAATATAATAGAAATTATTGTAAGTGAAACCAATAGAGCAGCTACCACCGAAAATATCAACACCACATTCAATGTAGATGAACTGTATCATTACATTGGGATTTTGCTATACATGTCAGTTTACCGGTATCAAAATTTGGAAAGTTATTGGGGTAAAAATTCGTTCCCACCTATTCAAAACACAATGAGTCGTAAACGCTTTGAGATAATAAAAAAATATTTGTCGTTCCGAGATGAAAGTGAACGAATCAAGAAGGGGCAACCTGGTTATGATTGCTTGTTTCGTATGCGAATTATAAGCAACGAACTCAACAAACGTTTTGATTCCGTGCCAAAAATCGCTCGATTGTGTGTTGACGAGCAAATGTGCAGCACCAAAATGCGACATCATCTTCGACAATTCATGCGAAATAAGCCACACAAATGGGGATTTAAATTATTCGTTTTATGTGATACTTTTGGATTTGCTTACCGCTTTGAAATTTACAACGGAGCAGGCGATAACATTGCTTTACCTGGTACTCCCGATCTTGGAGCAACTTCGAATGTTGTTGTGCGTTTGACACAAACGGTAACCAACTTTGTGCACCACATTGTCTATTTCGACAATTTTTATACATCGCTGCTTGTTGGTTTATTTGCGTGCAAGGGGAATATACAGTTTAGGCACGGTGCGAGTTAACCGAATTCCAAATTTTAAGCTTCCTGCGTATAATGTAATCGCAAATGAACCAAGAGGTTTCTCTACTGAATTTGTGGGTTCTGCCTTTGGTATTGAAATCAGCAATGTCTTGTGGAAAGATAACAAGTGCGTGCATTTGTCTTCAAATTATGTTGGCATTGAGCCATTTGAAAGAGCGAATCCCAACTTGCAGATATCAAAAACATCGCGTTACAATCGAAAGGAAAAGAAATATGTAGAAGTCGATTGTCCACAAATTATACGCGAATACAATCACCATATGGGTGGTGTAGATTTGATGGATGGACTAATGGGTCGTTACCATGTTCGAGCAAAGACACGCAATGCAGTGACTCGATTATTTTATCATTTTATCGATATGGCAACAACGAATGCCTACATTTTGTATCGACGTATAAACAATGAAAAAATAAACGATTCCAGTAATGTTTCAGCTGAACAAAAGTTGCTCCAATTACCGCAATTTCGAGAAGAAATTGCTGCTGGTCTTGTGGCGTACACAAAGAAACGTGCCGCTGGTCGTCCAAGTAGTCAACCAAATACTTCACGGCCTGGTGCAAGAGCGAAACATCCAGTAGATAATGTTCGTTACGATAACATCGACCATTACCCAATATGGTTGGATAAAGAAGGTGGCAAACGATGGTGCAAATTATGTAAAAAGTCACAAACCCAGTGTGTTTGCTCAAAATGTAACCTTCATTTGTGCTGCTCAAATGCCAAAAATTGTTTTTATGATTACCATCATAAAAAATAAAACATTTTTTAAATTTTTTTTATATTTTTTCAATAAAAGTTCGTTATAAATAAAAATATATACCTGACTTTATTTGTTACATAAACCCGCAACAGTGCCCTGAGGCACTCTTCACCTTTTCTCACCTGGTCGTTGAACCAAAGGAGCAAATGACTTGAGGATGATTTTTTTGAGTTCATTAGGCCATAATTACCCTAGAAAAAAATTATCAGACTTTTTTTTTCACTTTTAGGGATTTGCGGGTTAGAGGGTTAACAAGTAATTAAAAAAAACCAGGGTTTTTAAAAATCAAATTTTCAAAATTATATAGTGTTTCATACTGAATATCTTATGATAATATTATGATTAATATTAATTATAAATAAGTATTTTATGATAATATTATAATTTAGCTCATAAATTCATTACTTTGAATAATAGTGATAATACTGGAACACTTAAAATATAATCTCAATATACTTAAGAAAAGCTGTTAACAAGGGCTTCAATGTTATACGCTGGTGAAAAAAAAAGAAAAGCTTACACTTGTTTGTTAAATTTTTATTTTGGGAATTTTTAATTAATATTATTATACCTTTATCCAATTCCGATATTTTAAAATCTTCAGTTAATTTGTGATTTAATAAAAAGATTTGATATACAGTCTGAAGTTGGTTTTAGTTTGTTTTTATATTTTTCCTGGGTAATATAATATGTACTATTTTCAAATTAGATAATATCAGAATTGGTATATCAATTTGTTCAAATTTTGAATTTGGCAATGCAAATATTTTATATTTAGTGACATTTTATTTACTTAGTACTGGTATTTCCAATCTAAATATTCATTTATTACTATCTATTTGTTGTTGCAACGGAACTCTTAAGTTCATGAATTTTGAAAATATCTATGTTATAAAAATCTATTTCTTCTGGCGTTAGAATGGATCTACTCATTATTTGATGTTTAGCAAATATAACATTTTCTTGAATTTTTTCGACTTCTTCACTAAGAAGATTAATGTTAGTAATTGTTTGCAAGTATTGTAGTTGTTGAGTTATATTTTTATTTTCCATTGATACACTATTTAGAAGTTTTTCAATTTTTATGTTTTTATTATTAACTGTTTTTTTCAGGATTTCAATATTATTTTGAAAATTATTATTGAATTTTATTTGTTGGTTATGATTAATTATTAGATTATGGGTATTTTGTTCAAGGGTTTTTAAATATTCTTCTATTTCAAATTTGTCATCTTCGCCCATTGTACCAAATATTCATTTTAAAAATGAACCACCAATATTAGCTAATGCTAATGCTCTTTTATGTCAAAAGGGAATTAATGTCTTGAAGGTATGTTCTAATTTGTTAATTTTATCTTTTAGCGTTTTTAAAATAATTTCGTCTTCTGGAATTTTAAATGAATTTCTTACATTATCTTTTATCATATATATTGTATAATCAATTTCATCTAATTCAATAACGTGACGAATTTTAGTATAGCCATGAATAATTGGAGTTTTCTCTTGTTAGATTAAAGAATACCCGGACTCAGTTTCTAATTTTTCCATATTAATTACTGCTTCAGCTTTATTTAGAATTATAATAAGAATAAAAATCTGAATAATGATTTTAATGGCAGTTGTTATTTGTTGAGTTAACTGAAATTAATTTTTTATTTTCTTTTAACTCTTGTTGGGTGAATGTTTTTATTTTTAAAATCAGTAATTTTATTGTTTATCTTCTTAATTTTAATTTTCTTATATCTAGGCTGTTCTTTGTACCGTACGATTGCAAGGTTTTGTATTAGTATCTTACTGTCATTAGGTATTTCAAAAGTTTTTCTATTTTTGTTTAATTTGGAAATAATTTTTTCTTTTTTATCTAATAATCTGTCTTTGATTTCCTGGAAACTTAAAACTTTATTCTTAGTAAAGTCAATGGGCCTAACTTCAGTTACAAAATGTAGTGTATTATTATAAGCTTCAACAGCTTTTAATATATTCAGTATTTAGGTTGGGATCTATTAATGTTAAAATCCTAATATGTTCTGTGATTGTTCCGTGGGCTCTTCTGTATCAGAATTTCTATACCAGTATGACTTCTCGGAGACATAAAGTGTAATTTTTTATTTTCTACTCTACAAAAGTTCTTCAGATTTAAGCTGTTGAATTCATTGTCAAATACAAATGTTTTCGGTTTACCAAACAGAGAGTGTCATAATCTTAAAGCTTGAATTATAATGCTATTTCTATCATTTAGTTTAATTATTGATAAATGTTTTGTAAATTTATCTATTGTTGTTAAAAATACTTCTTTTTTTAAGCAATACGTGTCGCCCTGAACTATTTCATTGGGTTCAGAGGTGTTGCAGATATATTAAAATTATATTGATTAGGTTTCCGATCTAAATTATAAATATCGCAGTTATTATACTTTGAAACGGCTATAAAACATAACGAATAGGAAGTTATGCAATTACTTAGAGCCATCGAAAATAATTACATGAAGAGGTTAGATGAAATTAAAAATATTCAAAAAAATTCTGATAAAATGCACAAAATTACGGAAGTCTTCAAAAATGAAAGCGAAAAGGTGAATGAATCATTTAAAAGTGCAATGAAAAAAAATGATGATGTGTGCAAAAATTAAAAAAAAATTGTGAATGAATGTCATGGAAATATAGGTGAATCAGTATCATTTGCTGATATTTAAAAAAAACGAGGAAGAGTGTAGTAGAGTAGACTGTGTCAACTCTGGGATACCCGTACGACCGTAACATATACATTATATCATCCGGTTAATTACTTTTGGCAAAATTTCAAACATTCAGCTTTATTAGATGTAGAGTAATGCTCATATAAAAGAAGGAGTTGTATGGCAGCTACTCGAACCCTTTGCAGTAGACCAACCAAATTTTGCAATTACTTTGGCCATTACACTAAACTATTTTTGGCAAAATTTCAGACACCCAGCTTCATTTGGTGTAGTGTAAAGCTCATATAAAAGAAAGAGTTGTATGGCAGCTACTCGAACCCTCTGCAGTAGACAAACCAAATTTTGCAGTAACTTTGACCATTATACTAAACTACTTTTGGCAAAATTTCAGACACGCAGCTTCCATAGGTATAGAGTAATGCTCATATAAAATTAGAAGTTGTATGGCAGGTACTCGAACCCGTGGACCAAAATGGCTGAATTTAAAACTCGATTCCGTTTTTTGCATAAAAACGAATTTGTGAAAATTTCATAATCCTAGCTCCTTTACTTTTTGAGTTATCGTGATGACGGACGGACTGACGGACGGACGGACGGACACACGGACGGACGGACATACATAGCTAAATCGATTTATTTTTCGATCCTGATCCGATCCATACACTTGAGTCTATATCTACCCCCCCTCCTTCTCTGCGTCACAAACGTAATGGCAAATTTATTATACCCTTGGACTATATAGTCATACGGGTATAAAAACTGTGTAAATGACTTTCCAATTGTAATGAAAAAAGGTCTACCGTTAATAATTAAACCAAAACAAAAACAAAAAAGTGTCACAACAAAAAAAGACTTAAATATGAAGGTAGATCCAAAAAATTTAAAAACAAAAAAATATCGTAAGTAACTATTTTAATTGAAACGGGCTCTAAAGAAAATCGTGAAAAAATAAAAACGGAACTCGAAAAACAAAATGAAGGAGGGCTATGATATCAAAATTCCTGTTGAAATAAATTCAAAATTTGAAATAGTGCATATGAACAATAAATTTACTGAAAATGAAATAAAATATAAACTAAAAAAAACAAAATAGTTTTATAAAAATGAGTGATATAAAAGTAGTTAAATTAAACGTGATAACAAAATACAACAAGGAAATGCAAAATGCAATAATTTAGGAATAAGAATTCCTTCCCCAAAAATAATGACTGCGGAAAAACTACGTATTGGATGGGGAAGATGTAAAGTGCTTGATGCTATCACTGTAATGCTACAAATGTAAAGGCTTCAATCATAAATCGGCTGACTGTACAAATACAAAAAATCCTTAAAAATTGCAGTTACCTACAAAAAACCAAGTGATAACAATAGCGATTTACTAGCACATTTGAATTCAATTTTTAATAAATACAAGAATATAGTTCTTATGGGTGATATTACTATTGATTTATTAACAGACACAGAGCTCTCCAGATCGTATAAATTGATGTTAGAATCTAACGCAGTTACTATTTTCGTATAAATTGATGTTATGAAACATCTATATACTGATGCTGAAAAATACATAATAAAAAATAGGTTCGAAATAGTTATTTAATATAATATTGGTACCTACAAAAATTCAAAATATTTTAAACAATGTGTTTATTATACCCTACACCTATAGAATAGGTAAAGGGGTATATTAACTTTGGTATGGTGTTTGTAACCACCTAAAGGAAGCGAGCTAGATATGGAAAAGTATATATATTTGCGATCAGCGTGACCGCCTTAGTCGATATAGCCATGTCCGTCCGTCCGTAGGCACGATAACTCAAAAAATAATGGAGCTATCTTGATGAAATTTTAACTGTAGGTTACTAGGATTGAAAGTACGGCGGGGATTGCATATGGGCGAAATCGGCCCATGGGTTTGGATTCTGGACCTTTTAATCGGTTTCAGGGCTAACGAACAAATATAAAAAATCACGATAACTCAACAACTAATGACGCTATCTTCATCAAATTTGTGCTGTAGGTTACTAGTAATGAAACTACTTCGGGAATTGCGTAAGGTCGGGATTGGAACATGGGTTCGGAACCTAGAGCTTTTTGATCGAATTTAGGCCAAACGAGCATAATTCCGAAACCAATGAAGATAGAACCTCCAAATTTAGTATCAGGGTGTCCCTTCCTATTTCTTAAGTGTCTTGTGAATTTGGGTCCCATTGGAATAGTGGGTCGGGGACCAGCCACACATTTCCGAAGACCTTAAAGCATATCTTTAAAATGAATAAAGATAACAACCTGAAAAAATGTAGAAGCTTCCAATTTGCCACAAGGGTGTTCTTTACTATCTCTTGCGTGTTCCCCTAATTTGGGATCAATTGGAGTGGTGGTTCTGTACCCCTCTCAGACTCCCAAGTTTTAAAGGCTTATAATCGAAATTACTAAAAATAGTTACTTAAAATTAGGATAGACCGTTCAAATTGTGTACAAGGGTTAACTAGTACTATAAGTGCAGCGCGGACTATATAAGGGCGAAATCAGCCCAACGGTTCGGATTCCGGACCTTTTAATCGATGTCAGGGCTAAGGAACATATATAAAAAATCACGATAACTCAACAACTAATGAGGCTATCTTCATGAAATTTGTGCTGTAGGTTATTGGCAGCGAAACTACGGCGGTGATTACGTACGGTGAGGATTGGACAATGGGTTCGGAACTTAGAACTTTTTGATCGAATTTAGGCCAAACGAGCATAATTCCGAAACCAATGAAGATAGAACCTCCAAATTTGGTATCAGGGTGTCCCTTCCTATTTTGTAAGTGTCTTTGAAATTTGGGCCCCATTGGAGTAGTGGATCGGGGACCAGCCACTCAGTTCTTAGGCCCTTAAAGCATATTTTCGAAATTAATAAAGATAGTAACTTGAAACAAATGTAGAAGCTTCCAATTTGCCACAAGGGTGTTCTTTACTATTTCTTGCGTGCCCCCCTAATTTGGGATCAATTGGAGTGGTGGTTCAGAACCTCTCTTAGACCCCCCAATGTGTAAAAGCTTATCATCGAAATTAATAAAACTAGTAACTTAAAATTGAGATAGAGCGTTCCAATTGTGTACAAGGGTTAACTAGTATTGAAAGTATGACGGGAAAATCGTACAAGGACTAACAAACATATATCTTACAAACACCATAACTCAAAAAATAATGCCGGTATTTTGATGAAATTTAACAGTAGGTTACTAGTAATGAAAGTACCATGGGAATTGGTTGTGGTCGAGTTGAAGCCAAAGAATATATTTCCTATGTCCTATGTGTCTCCGAAATCTAGACTTAATTGTAGTGGTTCAGCTATGTTCAAAGATACTTGCTGCATTTATGTAAAATTTATTTTTATATTTAAATGAATTATATGAAAAGGTGTGAATTTTTAATTGTATTTTAGAAATACATTTATTGCATATTTTGCGTTTATAAGCTTTTCTATTAGGTATATAAACTAACCATTTAAAATAATTGCAATTTTTAAAAATTTGGATTATTAAATATATTATGCTTTGATTATCTTTTTATCACAAAATTTAATAATTAGAATTTTTTCATTTTGTAATTGAATTGGAATAAATATATTTTCATTTATTTCAAGTTTGTTTGTTTTTTAATATTTTTAAATAGATAAATTAGTAAGAATTTGTAGTATTTTTTAATAGATAGGGTAATTAGAAAATGTTTTTAGTATTATACAGTTAATTTGGTTAGCTATGTCTTACGATCAAATTAATAACAGCTTCTATGGTGTTAAAATGATTTATGGATATGTCCTTAAATTTGAACCAAATAGGTGTAGGGTATTTCTAAGTCGGTTGCACCGACTGACTGTTTCTTTACTTGTTTTCTTTTGATTACAGTTCGAATTTTTTCTTTTTCTCCTTTTGTGAGATATATCTGATTTTTATACAAATTAATAGCTCTATCGGTAATGTAGATGTAGTTTGTTTCATCTTCTTCCGCACTGTGAATTGTTGCGGCTGTTGAGGAAATTTCATTATTTTCATTTTTTAAACTTTCTATGGTTTCAGATGTATTTGGTTCGTTTATAGTTAAATTTATGCTATGGTGTAATACGTCAGTCTCGATTTCGGTGTTGATAAATCTGCTTAGTCCATCTGTAACGTGGTTTTCTTTACCTTTGAGATATGTTATGTTAAAATCATACTCGTTCAACTGTAATTTCCACCCTTGCAATTTCATATTGGGTTCTTTTATATTACTAAGCCAAACAAGTGGCTTATGATCAGAATTTACTACGAATTTCCTTCCATACAGATAAACGCGAGATATTTTATTGCCCATACTATTGATAAAAGTTCTTTTTCGATAGTAGAATATTTAATTTCGTGGTTATTTAAAGTACGCGACGCGAAGCAAATTGGGTGTTGGTTTTGACTTAGTACCGCTCCGATTGCGTAATTGGAAGCGTCTGTGGTCAAAACGAATTCCTTATTAAAATTAGGACTTTTAAGTACGGGGTTTTTAGCAAGCAAAAGTTTCATCTTTTCAAAGGAATTAATGTAATCTTCATCTAATTTATTCACTTTTGCACCTTTTTTTAAAAATTTGACCATAGGATACGCAACTCTTGCGTAGTCCTTTATGAACTTACGGTAATAACCGGTGATTCCAAGAAATTGTTTAATTTCCTTGGTGGTACTTGGAAGTTTCATTTTAAGAATAGCTTCAATTTTTTTATTGTCTGGTTTTATACCGTTGTTAGTAATAATGTGTCCTAAATAGTTTGTAGATTGTGCTGCGAATTGGCACTTATCTATCTGTATTTTTAAATTTGCGTCCTTTAAGCGTTGTAAAATTTTCCTAATTGAGTCTAAATGTTCCTCTATACTTGTTGAAAAAATTAAAATGTCATCTAAGTAGACGACACATATTATGTTAATATATTGCTTTAGTACATCGTTAATAAGTCGCTGAAAGGTAGCCGGCGCGTTTTTTAAGCCGAACGGCATTCGATTAAATTCGTAATGGCCATTTGCGGTTGAAAACGCAGTTTTAGCACGGTCCTTTTGGTCAACTTCTATTTGGTGAAACCCTTTCGCCAAATCGATAGTAGTAAAGTAGTTACATTTCCCTAATTTATCAAATATTTCTTCAATATTTGGAATAGGTAATTTGTCTTCTACGGTTTGTTCGTTTAATTTTCGATAGTCGACTACTATTCTCCATTTTTGTTTTCCTGAGTTGTCCGCTTTTTTGGGAACAACCCATATGGGAGAATTGTAGGGACTATTGCTGGGTTTTATGATGTTCTGCCTCAGCGTTTCCTTAATCTGACTATCTACTTCCTGGCGGTGGATTTCAGGGTACCAATATAGTTTATTGTAAATAGGTCTATCAGTTTTTGTAATTATTTTATGCTTTATTTTACTTGTAAATGATAGACCTTCTCCTTCCTTGAAAAATAAATTTTGGAAATCTAACAGCAGATTTTTCAACTTGTGAAAATCTTTTTTGTTTAAATGACTAGCAAAATTTTCGTACGGAATTTTATTGTTATTATTATCTCTTTTTTCAATAAATGTTTCTTCGGACTTGCTATTGTAACAATTATTAGCGTAAATTTCTTCATTAAAGTTTAAAAATATAGGGATAGTAGCGTTATCTGTTATTAAACGTCTACCTTTGTAATCGATTATTGAATTTAATTTCACTAGAATATTATTTCCTATCAATCCATCGAATTGGTTGTGGAAATCGTACTCCAAGAATTTTACGAAATAATTTGTTAAATTAAATTCTTTAAATAGTGGAATTCTGTATTGAATATTACTTTTTATGATACGACCGAGAACCTTTAATGTATGTGAATGTTCATTTAGCTTCCACTTTGGATTACACAGATTCGGATTTAAAATGCTGTGCTCGGCACCGGTATCAATAATGAATTTTAGTTTTTTAACTGGGGTATTAATGGTTATATAGTGTAGGAGTTTTGGGTTCTTGTTCGAAAATTTCTAGGAACATCCTTTGTTGTATTTACCAAAGTGTCCATTGGTTCAACTTCGTTTCTATTTCTACTTTGTCTATTGTAGCTATTACTAGATCTACGGGATTGAATACTTCTTGTATGTTGCATTTCTTGATGATTTCCGTTATCATTATTACTAGAATTATTGTTATTCGATTCATAGTTATTATTTCTATAAAAATTAGGAGAGTTATTATTTCTATGAAAATTAGAAGAGTTATTATTTCTATAAAAATTAGAAGAGTTATTATTTCTATGAAAATTAGAAGAGTTATTATTTCTATGAAAATTAGAAGAGTTATTATTTCTATAGGAATTTGGGTTATAATTATTATCATAATTATTTCTGTTTTGATTGTGAGAATTATTTTGATTATTATAATTGCACACATTTCCATTAGTTTTTATGTTAGACAAAGAAAGATATTCGAATTCTTTTAATGTTTCATAAGCTTCGTCCAAAGTAGTTGGGTTTCTACATCCAATAAGATTTCGAGCTAATAGTGGTAAATTTTCTCTAAAATGTTTAAGAGCTATTCTACTATTTCCTTGTATTTCGTTATTATTTATTTGTCCTGCTAATAAACGTGTATTATTTATTCTAAATAAGAGTGAACTTATTTTTCTATAGAAAATTTCTATGGTAGAAGTGCAACGTGTAGTTCTCAATTCGTCTAATAATTCGGAGACAGGAGTACGCTCTCCATAATTTCGGATAAGACTTGCTTTTATACTGTCCCAATTGTCCATTATACCGTCTCTTATAACGCATTCTTTAGCCTTTCCTTCGATTTTATCTAAAATGTACCCTATAGCGATTGGTTGAGCGACATTATTTAAAACATTTATTAACGGAACTAGTGTGTCTATTCGGTTGACAAATGACAGCAAATTATTTTTGCTACCATTGAAGGGAGTGACATAAGAGATTTGTTTGGCGACGTAAGACAATGCATTAAGAACTTGATTATCCATTTTATTTTGTTAAAATGACGGATCTTTTGACAACAAAAAATTTTACAATTTAATTAAATAATGAAATTTATAATTTTAATAAATTTAGGTAAACAGTTTATTTTAGAATTTAGAGTTTTTAAATTTTAAAGCTAAAAATTTTCTTTTTTCTTTTTTTTTTTTCTATACAAGGATCTAATACTTAATTTTATTTTAAAGTTTTAAATTGATCTTAAAGTTAAAAAAAAATTTTAAAGCTAATATCTAATAATTAGTTTTATTTTAATTTAATAATTACTTTTATTTTAATGTTTATTTTAATTATTTTGAAGTTAAAAATTTTAAAGCTAATATCTAATATTTTTGTTTTATTTTTAAGTTTATTTTAATTATCCTAAAGTTAAAAATTTTAAAGCTAATATCTATTAAGTAATTTTATTTTAATGTTTTAAGTCTAAGATTTTTTTTTTCTTTTTGTACTTATTATGTACTATAGTTACAGGAAAAAAAATTTTATAAGCTATTAAATAAGTAAATATGTACTTGCATTTATTGTAGATTTTTGTTCTTAATTATTTTTTTTGTTGATCTTCAGTTGGAACTTGATGCCCTAGTTGCTCGAGATGTTTTTCTTCTTTTTTCTTTTTTTTTTTTGTTGTTTTAGAGTTGAGAATGAAATTAGAGCTGACCTTGAGTTTAGATACAATGCTTTGAACTTGACAAACTGCAATGTATTACTTTTTGTTTTTTTTTTTTTTGTTTTTTATTTTTAAAGTTTTAATAAAAAATTGTTCTTCACATTGTTCTTTAAATAGTTTTTAGTAACTTAAATAATTTTACACATTTAGATAGATAGTTTTTTCTTTTTTTTTTTTGTTATTTAAATAATTATCGGTATTTTATAATTGATTTTATTCACCGTATTATTTAAAATTTTGTTTTGATAATTTTATAGTATTAATTTAAACAGTATTAATATTAGTTTTTGTTTTATTAAAATTAGTTTTTATAATTTCACTGTGCACTAATTTTTTTTTTTTTTTTTTTTTTTTTTATGTTTGATTTAAATAATTATCGGTATTTTATAATTGTTAATTTTATTCACCGTATTATTTAAAACAATTTTTATTTTTTTCACCGACTGCGCCAGTTTAGAGTGAGAAAAATTAAGGTTCTTATTATGTTGAATCGCTTTTATTTTCTGATTTATTAAAAGTTTATAAAATGTACAATAGGTATAAAAATTAGTTTACTAAGCATATTTGAATTTTAATAATTAAAACGCGTTGCAATGTGATCACTTTATAACGTGGTCACTATGCAATGAGTTTTGTGTATGTTAATTTATGGGAATCAAAAAAATAGAAGATTATACCGGATGCGCATGTTATTATTAATGCGCGTGGGAATTTGTTTTGGGAGGAAAGGTGAACGGATAATTTTATATAACAATATACATATTAACTAAATATTTACATATCCAGTATTTATACTGGTTTTCATTATCTATGGGTTTGATGTTCTTGTAATATATATTTTTTTATTTCTGTTTTGAACAAACCAATTGAATTAATTTGTTTAAAGCCTGTTGGAAGCTCATTATACACCTTTAAACATTTAAATAAGCAATTATTCTATTGTTGATTTGTCCTAAATAAGGACAAATAAAAATTAGAACTATTTCGCGTATTATAATTGTGTATGTTTATTGCTCTATTTAAAATAAAATTGTGCTTTATTTTATTATTCATAACCTTATAGGCAGTAAGATACAACTCCATTTTACAAATGTTCTCGAGACATAAATATTTTTCGGTGTATAGCCTATTCGTTGGAAAAATATTCGGATAGCCGTGGATTATTTTAATCGCCTTCTTATGTACGATATCTAACTGGTACAAAATTTGTTGGCTTGCACCACTCCAAATTGGATTGAGATAAATTATATGAGATTGAATAAAAGAAGAATATATGGAATATAGAGCATTTTGAGTAATATATTTTCGAATACGACGTAAGATGAATAGATATGGCGTTATTTTACGTATGATATGATGAATGTGATCTATCCATTTAACTTTTCTATCCAAAATTAGCCCTAAGTAACAGAGATTTTCTACATTATCAATAGATATAGAGTTGTAGGAGAAGTTCCTAGAGTTGTAAATTTTGTTGCCAAGTAGCAAAATTTTGGTTTTTTTTACATTTAAACGTAACCTATGATGCGTTATCCACTCTTCGATTTTTGCAAGGTCAGTTTCAATCGAATTTCTTAAAATATTTTCTGTAGCAGCCGCATATTTTAATATAGCGTCATCAGCATATAATTGGATTGACCCTATAAGATCTTGACGAGCGATGTCGTCTATATAAATTTTGAATAACTCTGGTCCCAGAATGGAACCCTGTGGGACTCCTTTTTTTATTATTAGCGGGCTACTGATGGAAGATCCGATTCTGACTTTCTGTATTCTATTAGACAGGTAAGTTTGAAAAAGATTTATAGAATTTTGATCGAAGTTAAGATTTCTAAGCTTCGATAGTAGGATTTCATGATCTACACAATCAAAGGCCTTTTGAAAATCTAGGGATATTAAAGCAACATATTTACCACTATCAATATTGTTTGTCACAAAATTTGTTAAGCTTAAACATGCCGCCGTTGTGTTTGAATTTCTTTCAAACCCATATTGTTCTGTATGTAGTATATTATTATGTGTGAGAAAAGTATTAAGTCTATTTTTCATAACCAATTCAAAAACTTTAGAAATACTTTTAACAAGATATTGGTCGGTAATTGGATGGATTTTTTGTATTTCCTGTTTTAAGAATGGGTGTACCTAACTATTGCTATTTTAAGGGAACGTGGAAATATTGAAGTTTGGAAACAGTTATTAATTAATTTGGCTATTATTGGTAAAAGTTGTGTAGAAAATCTTTGCAAAAACTTAGTCGAAATACAATCCCAACCAGTAGCTGCGGAAGATTTTAGGTTTGCAATAATCTGTTCAATTTCAGTACTATTGGTGGAATGTAAGTCAAAGTTGTTGTGGATTGCTCTTTGAATTCTATTGACGTATGTATAATCAATTGGATTAGTGGCGATATTTAATTCGTCGGTCACATTAACAAAATATGTATTAATTTTGTCAGCTATTTCGTACTCATTGGTTGTGATTATATTATTAGTTAATAGCATTTTAATAGCGGGGTTTTGTTTAGGTAAATCAGTGTTATAGATTACCTTGTTATAAAAATTCCAAAGACTTTTACCGTTTTGAAAACCGTGTTGTACTTCAGTTGAATAATATTTTTTTTTGGCTTGTACGATTAGTTTGTTTACCTCGGCTTTCATCGATTTATAGAGATTATAAATACGAGTATTTTCTCTGTACTTTTTTGAGTACTTATAAAAAGAGTCTCTAATCTTAATTTTATTAAATATATCTCGTGTTATCCAAGGTGCTTTCTTTTTTTCTTTTCTTACTACAATAGTTTTAGTATTTTTTAAAATTAAATTTTGCATATCAGAAATAAAGCTTTCAAATTCAGAGTAAGAGTTAAGATTTAACCAGAAATTATCGGTTGCAACTTTATCGTAATCCAATACTTTTTTACTGAAAATTTTATCTTTCGTTATTGGTTTAAGTTCAATACTGATATGAAACATTTCGTGATCAGATAGGGACGTTTCACAAATTAAAAATTTATATTTGTAGTTTATAAGGTCTGTAGAGAAGTGATCAATAACAGTTCTTGTTGTACTACTAATTCTCGTTGCGTATTCAGGTGATATTTTGTTGTAAATCAGAAAACCGTTACTAATAAGCGTATTTGTGTAATCTAAGACATACCGATTATTGATATCAAGTAAATTTATGTTTATATCACCAATTATAATAGAGTTCTTAAATTGTGCAGTAACACAGTTTAATTTACATATAAAATCAGGAATAGTATTTTCATGTGATCTATATATGCCAATGACATTTATATTATGTTCAGGTAAATTAACTACTAATAAATTACTTTTATGAAATTCTTCTTTTGAAACATAATTAGAATTAACACATTCATCAATATATATCGCAACACCACCGTACGGTTCTTGCCTATTTGAAAAATAAAAATTATATCCTGAAATGTTAAAAAATTGATTTTCTGTCTCGAGTAACCATATTTCAGTTAATACTATGATGTGAATCTTGTGATTGCACGAATCAATTAGGGATTCTAAGCTATAGAGTTTATTTCGAAGGCTTTGTATATTAATGTAAATAATATTTAAATTTTCCTTATTTTTTTCAAGCGCAGGTAGGTTGCAAACCCCTGTCAAATGTACAATATTTTTTAATTCAGAAATATTTATTTCATCATGATTGATCATTGTTTTTTTTTTTTTAATATATGAATGTAAAAATTAAATAACCAAATTATATATATGCAAATATGTATATATAGATTTTAACCGAATAATAAAATAGGTTGTAAATAATAAAAACTAAAAAAAATAAGAAATTAGAAAAAATTAGAATAAATAAAAATATTGGTTTTAAAACTTCAAAACCGGTTTTAAATGTGGCTTTTGTAAATAGAATAAATAAATTAATAATAAATAATTTAGTAATTGTCACGTGCGTGGCTTGAAAGTTGCTCGATGTAATAATAATAATATAATATAATAATATTAATAATAAAAAAATTTTTTAAATAATTTTTAATTTAGTGAAAAAATCAAATAAATTTTTGTAATGCTTATTTTTAAGATATGTTAGTGGAGCAATCCGGTATTTAATATGTAAAGGAATAAGTCCATGTATATCCAAAGATATTTCTTTTTGGACAAATAATATCATGTACTTATTCTTTCGCTTATATAATATTGTGATGTTCAACATAAAAAAAGTTGCATATGATATTGTGATGATATTGTGATTTTTGTAATGCTTATTTTTAAGATATGTTAGTGGAGCAATGCGGTATTTAATATGTAAAGGGATAAGTCCATGTATATCCAAAGATATTTCTTTTTGGACAAATAATATCATGTACTTATTCTTTCGCTTATATAATATTTTGATGTTCAACATAAAAAAAGTTGCATATGATATTGTGATGATCAATAATACTATAAAAGTTGTTAAAATAAATTTTAATTTATAAGTGTTATAAGTAATAAATAAGTGTTTAATATGTATTAAATGTGATTTTAGAATATTTGTTGCTCGTAGAAAAAAGTAAGATAATTTATGTAAAAAATCATATGTTTTAATATGTAATATGAATTGATAAATGATTTTAAAAATTTTTAAAAAAATTTGTGATGTAAATTTAGTAATAAGATTATTGTTAAAAAATGACAATGTAATTAGAAAGATTAAAGTTGTGTTGTCAAATTTAAGTTCAACTGTTTTATTAAATTTAGTAGATGAAGCAAAAAAAATGGATATTAAATAGTAAAAAAAAATTCTTAAGCTAATCAAAGAAGAAAAAAAAAAAATAATTTTAAATAGTGAGTTAAAATACGTAAATGTTTAAATCTTAAATATATATTTGATTGTCGCGATATCATTAAAATTTGATACAGCAAAAATTTTGCTTGTTTTATTTTCTCGTAGGAAAATTTTATTATTTTTAACCCATAAAAATTCCATTTTTTGTGACATTTTAATTGATTTCACCTCATAATATAGCTTACTTTGAAGCGGAGATAAATGCTGTCGAAAAAATATTTGATTATTTTTACCTTCAGACGCCAGATCAAATTCACCAGTAAACAATGGTCCAAAGATTTTTTTTTTTGTAAGTATATCATTTTTTACTTCTTCTGAGCTTAGTTTAACAATATATAGGCAGCTTTCTGATGTGATTTCACCTCTCTTTTTTCTTTTTAATGGTGTTAAGCTAAATGAATCTTCATTAGGAATATTTACATTTATTTTTTTTTAACACGTTGAAAAATTGTGAATTTTTCAAGCCCGATGGTAGGCCAGCCACTATAATATTGCATTTTCTTTGCTGTTGGTTTGGTTCATCCATCGATGCCTCCAATTCATTTAGTTTATGCTCCAAAGACCTTGCGTACTCTTCCATATTTTCGACTCTTCTGGACAAGTTTTCGTTTTGTTTTTTTAAGATTATATTTTCTTTTAGAGTCATATCGAGTTTGTTTGACAAAAAACTCAATGAATTACTCAGTTTCGACACTGCGAGTTTCAGATACTGTGCCATCTTGTCCATAGTACAATCGGTCAAATCAAACGCAACCAAATCATCCTCCTCTGCTTCATCCACCACCGCAAGCACCGCAAGGGAATCATTCAATTCTGCAGGACAGCAAGAACACTTCCATGTTATGTTCCCGGTTTTTATTAACTCATATGCGTCATCAGAAATTGTCGCACATTTTGTATGATACAATTTCTGGCATACCTTGCATTTTAGTGCCTTTGATTTGGCAGATAATGATTTATCACATTTTTCGCATTTGGTAACCATTTTTATTTTTATTATTATTTTTCTTTTTCTAATTTTATTTTAATTTTTTAATATATTTTAATTTTAAATTTTTTAATAATTATGTTGAATAATCTTAACCTATTTTTTTATTGAACAAATTTTTATTCTGATTTTAATTTTTAATATATTTTTAAAATTTTATTTGGAGCGCAAAAAATACGTCTTGTCTATTTGACAGTTCAATAACTTTTTATATAAAAAGTTCTAAAATTGTAATTGTACTTTAGAAATATATTTATAGCATATTTTGCATTTATAAGCTTTTCTAATATGTACATAAACTAACAATTTAAAATAATTGCAATTTTGAAAAATTTAAATTATTAAATATATTATGCTTTGATTAGTTTTTTATCATAAAATTTAATAATTCAAATTTTTTCACTTTTGTAATTGAATTGATGCCGAAACCATGCCCCGATTTCGACAATGTGTAGTCCCCGTCATACCTTTAATACTAGTTAACCTTTGTACACAATTCGGAATGCCTTTTACGCTTTCTACTACTTTTTGCATTAGCAGATTTACTACGTGCTGTAAATAAAAATTTTTATGATAGTCTTCATTTTGTTTCATTAAGAATAAAGAATAAAGTAGGTATACTGGGTCGGTAAGGGTCATGTAGGTATACTGGGAGATTCGACCATGGGTTCGGAACCTGGAACTTTTTGATCGAATTTAGGCCAAACGAGCATAATTCCGAAAACAATGAAGATAGAACCTCCAAATTTGGTATCAAGATGTCCATTCCTATTTCTTTAGTGTCCTTAATTTTTGGACTTGATTTTTGGAGTAGTGGGTCGGGGACCAGCCGAAAATTTTCCGAAGACCTTAAAGCATATCTATAAAATTAATAAAGATAGCAACTTGAAACAAATGTAGAAGCTACAAATTTGGCACAAGGATGTTCTTTACTATTTGTGTGGCCCCCTAAATTGGGATCAATTGGAGCGGTGGTTCAGTACGCCTGTTAGACCTACCAAGGTTTAAAAGCTTATAATCGAAATTATTAAAAATAGTAACTTAAAATGAAGATAGAACGTTCCAATTGTGTTCAAGGGTTCCCTAGTATTTAAAATACAGCGCGGACTGCATATGGGTGAAATCGTACCATGGTTTCGGGTTCTGGAACCTTTGAAAAGTTCAAGGGCTAACAAACATATATCTTAAAAATAGTATAACTCGAAAAATGATGCTGCTATTTTGAAGAAATTTAAACTGTAGGTTACTAGTAATGAAAGTATCATGAGAATTGGTTCTGGTCGAGTTTGGTTAATGAGTTCGGATTATAGAAGCTTTTGATCGATTTGAAAAATTTGAATTATTAAATATATTATGCTTTGATTAGCTTTTTATCACAAAATTTTATAATTAAAATTTTTTAACTTTTGTAATTGAATCGAAATAAATATATTTTCATTTATTTCAAGTTTTTTTGTTTTTTAATATTTTTAAATAGATAAATTAGTAAGAATTTGTAATATTTTTGAATAGATAAAGTAATTAAAAAATGTTTTTTCGTACTATAAAGTTAATTTGGTTAACCATGTCTTAAGATCAAACTAATAAAATCTATGGTTTTAAAATGACGTATTAACTTCCCATTAAATTTGAACCAAATAGGTGTAGGGTATTTCTAAGTCTGACTGTTTCTTAACTTGTTTTTTGAAATTTATTGGTACAAAATGTACACATCTCACCCCACCTATATTTACAATCATTAGTTTTTTCTGATAGTACCTATTTGTTATTATTTTTATTTTCTTTGAAACTAAATGGAAAAATAAAAAACGAAGAAATTAATGTGCAAGCGATGGCTTAGTGGTTAGGAAGTCAGAGTTTTAATCATAACGTCCCGATTCAAATCCAGGTGGGGTCATATCTTTTTTTTTTATTTATTCTCTTTGTAATTAAATTTAATTATTTTTATACCCGTGTATTCTTATATGGATCGGGTATATTAAAATTACTCCTCCGTTTATACGAGAAATTCCTTTTCTATAGAAAATTGGACAGAAAAGTTTCATTTATTTTAAAAATTATTTATTTGTTTTATTATTTTTATAATAAAATTCAAAACGGTTTTTCAAAACAATAAAATTGACACCATAGCAACTATAATAATTTTCAAAAAAAAAATTAAGATAAACAAAAAATCGATGGCTAGTGGTTAGGACGTCGGCCTTTCAATTGAAAAGTGACGGTTTGAATCTTGTTTAGAGCATATTTTTTTTTAAATTTATCTTTTCTTTTATTAATTTTTGTTTGTAATTAAAAATAAACAAGTGATGAAAAAAACCAAGAGTTTTTAAAAAAGCACATTTTCAAAATAATATAGTGTTTCGTACTAAGTATTTTATCGGAAAATAATGTTGAAGCTTCAATATTAATGTTTAATTTAGGAAATATATACGTTGGTGACTAAGTTACTGCTTACTTATAAAAACAGTAAATTTTTAATTTTTAAGTCCTAGTAGACCACCTATGGGGAAGGTTGCCAAATTTTATAGGGATGTAATACTCACTATTCCCCTTTCCCCAAACTTTTTAGGTTCTCGGAATTAAATTGTGAATTCCACCAAAATTTGGAATTTTGCTTAGAATTTTACTATTTAAGCAAAAATGGTTAAAACTGAGGGACAATTTCTTCAATTTAAAGAACCCCTTTTAAATTTAAGAAAATCTTTAAATTTTGTATATTAAGGAAAAAATATTTAAATAGGTATTCAAGTTACAGGTGTTTAAAAATAGCAAAATTTCAATCGAGCCCTTATAGCTCCTGAACATGGGACTTGACAAAAAAATTTTGTTCACCGACTCCTACTAATTTCTGAGTATCTAGCTTCTCCCAAAATTTCCGTAAAGACCGTAGCTTGAACCGTTCAGAAGATATGTGTGGCCAAAAGTTTTGCAAAAATTGAGTTTTACGTAATGTTAAATTTTAGTACAGTATGGCAACCCTGAACATTTGCCTTGAAAAATTTATGAAGTCTTTAAAACCAGCTTTCGTTAGTTTTAGATTGAAAATATATCTAACACAACTCTTGTTATAACAATTTAAATATACGGCTTTTTCCAACTTTGAGGGGTTGTAGCCCCGTAACATGTGGAGCTACAGAAAAAAATTCTTCTGGGAAATAATTTTTTTTGCAATACCTACCCATTGTTAAAATTTCTTTACTCTATTACAAACGGTATAAAAGTTTTTGTAAACATACGGACGGACGGACAGAGTGAAGCTATATAGGCACATTTTTACAAAATTTTTTGAAAATGTGCTAAAAAGCAAGTATTTTTAATTTTCTATCAAACAGTTCAATTGCAATATATGAAATTCTTATTTATTTAATGCAATTAACTATTTATTAAATAATGGATACGCACGGGTATCTAAAAGTTGACAAGGGCAACTATAATCTTCCTCATTTTTAATAGAATTTTTTCGAAAGTCACTACATAGTAATATTATTTAATAGATAACTTTCACTTTTGTTTATATTTTATTTACCGTTATCGGATGTCAGTTAACGATTTTACCGACTGCACCAGTTTTAATGTTTTATAAAATTGAAGTTTATAAAATAATATTCTTATAAAGTAAACACGAAACAATTTTGTTTTTTTATTTTCTTTATTAAGAATTAAATGTTAAACCTTAAGAATCTAGACTTAAACTAACTTTTACATTTTACAATTTTTTTAGTTAGCATTGAATTTTAAATATTGATATAATATTTGTCAAAAAAAAAAATTAAAAATTAAAAATAAATATAAGTAGTAGTTGTATGGCAGCTCTGATGTAAACCGATCAAATTTAGTAGTAACTTTGGCCATTACACTAAACTATTTTTGGCAAAATTTCAAACACCTAGCTTCATTAGGTGTAGTGTAATGCTCATATAAGAGAAGGAGTTGGATGGCAGCTACTTGAACCCTCTGCATTAGACCAACCAAAACTTTCAGTAACTTTAGCCATTATACTAAACTATTTTTGCCAAAATTTCAAACACCCAGCTTCATTAGGTGTAGTGTAATGCTCATATAAGAGAAGGAGTTGGATGGCAGCTACTCGAACCCTCTGCAGTAGACCAACCAAATTTTGCAGTAACTTTGGCCATAAAATTAAACTACTTTTGGCAAAATTTCAGACACGCAGCTGTAATAAGTACAGAGTAATGCTCATAAAAAAAAAGAAGTTGTATGGCAGCTACCCAACCCATGGACCAAGATGGCTGGATTTAAATAGCGATGACGGCTATTGCAAAAAAAAAACGAATTTGCCGAAATTTCAAGATCCTAGTTTCTTTACTTTTTGAGTTATCGTGCAGACGGACGGGCAGATGGACGGATATACATAGCTAAATCGATTTATTTTTCGATTCTGATCCGATCCATGCACTTGAGTCTATATCTACCCCCTCCTTCTCTGCGTCACAAACGTAATGGCAAATTTATTGTACCCTTTGACTATTATAGTCACACGGGTATAAAAAAAATTGGTCTTGCGTTATTTTTAATTCGATCTTTTATTTTTAATTCAATGACTTAATTTTAGTTTATTGTACTTGAAAAGAAATTTTGTGATTTTGTGAAGAGTTTAGTTTTAAATAAAAAAATTGGTCTTGCTTTGTTTGTAATATGATCCTTTTTCATTTCATGACTTAATTTTAGTTTATTTTATAGTGTACTTTAAAATGAAATATTATATTTTACTTCCCAGCCGTCAACGGAATAATGATTTTATAATATCAAGTATCTTAAAATACTTGTAATTGATTAATATGAAAATAAGAGAAAAAATTTTGAAAATTAATTTATTGATTTGAGCTCTTAGAAATTACATCTTCAAAGATTTGATTCGTTGGATAACATAAAGTCCAGAATTAAATTATATTCCGGAAAAAGAACGAGAACACAGCTGAGAGACCAAAATATAATTGGAAATAAACCAATTAAAAATAAAACAGACAACAATAATGTAATTAACACACGATTATACATTTTAACCTTTTCAACTACCAATATGCCTCCGGAAGTTAAAATTTGTTATGAAATAATCATAGTAAGTCAGTATATCCCAATACTATCTTGATGCTACAATTGCTTTAAATTGCTTAGCTACTTATCTTCTAAATGTAAAAATTCAAGAAAATGTCTGAATTGTGAGGATGAATACCATCTCGAAGAAAATCAAAAATCCACCAAAAATTCTTTTTGCATTAACTGCAAAGGGAATCATAATGCTTTCTCTAAAGATGATGCGTTCATCTACGAAAAGCTAGTTTTACGTCAGGAATTACTTCCTCAAATGTCATTTAAACATCTGCTAATCTAAGTACAATAAGCAACACAACAATAAATCCAATAAGAAACATAACAACAAAACCAATACAACAACAACCAAACTTAATGCAGCACAAAAAGATATTCAGAATTATTAAGCAATTTTAGTAAAAAAAAAATTTAAATACAAACCATTTAATATTACTTCCATCATGTTATAAAATGTTGTTTTTCGAAAATCTATATATGTATATAAAAGCGAAAGTTTGTTTATTTGTTTGTTTGTTTGTTTGTATGTTTGTTTGTAGCGAATAGACTCCTAAACTGCCCAGCCGATTTTCATGAAAATTTGTATATAGGGGTTTTTGGGTACGGAAAGAAATCGTGGCCCAAAAATTTTGCTCTAACGGACCGCCAAGTTGGGGCTTTGGTGCAAGTATTTAAACTTCTTTGTTCTAAAATGAAAACGGTTTGACCGATTGACTTCAAATTTTGTATACGTGAAGCTCTTTGAGAATTGAGTAGACGCTATTAACAGTTTTGGAATTTGTTAACCCATGTCGGGCCGACGGGTGGTCAAAAAAATGTTGGGTCCAAATTTTGTCCGATTTTATGAAATTCAGCTTTGGCTTAAAAGCAAACCCCAAAAAAAATTTTGGTGAGTTCCATTAACCCATTGCGGCCCAACAGCTTTTTATAGGTTTTTTCAATACTTTACTCTAAATTCGAAACGGTTTGACCGATTGACTTCAAATTTTGTATACGTGATGCTCTTTGAGAATTGAGTAGACACTATTAACAGTTTTGGAATTTGTTAACCCATGTCGGGCCGACGGGTGGTCAAAAAAAATTTTGGGTCCAAATTTTGTCTGATTTTATGAAATTCTGCTTTGGCTTAAAAGAAAGCCCCAAAAAAAATTTTGTTGAGTTCCATTAACCCATTGCGGCCCAACAGCTTTTTATAGGTTTTTTCAATACTTTACTCTAAATTCGAAACGGTTTGACCAATTGATTTCAAATTTTGTATACGTGATGCTCTTTGAGAATTGAGTTGACACTATTAACAGTTTTGGAATTTATTAACCCATGTCGGGCCGACGGGTGGTCAAAAAAAAATTTGGGTTCAAATTTTGTCCGATTTTATGAAATTCTGCTTTGGCTAAAAAGAAAACCCACAAAAAAATTTTATTGACTTGCATTAACCCATTGAGTCCCAACAGCTTTTTGTAGGTTTTTTCAATACCTAACTTTAAATTAAAAACGGTTTGACCGATTTTCTTCAAATTTTATATACGTGCTCCCCTGTGAGAATTGAGTTGACACTATTAACAGATTTGGAATTTGTTAACCCATGTCGGCCCGACGGTTGGTCAAAATAATTTTGGAAGATAATATTGTCAAAATTTGTGAAGTACTGCTTTGGCTAAAAAGAAAGGCTCAAAAATTTTGTTGAGTGATTTGGAAGCAAATTACGTCCAATTTTGCGCAATACTGCTTTGCCCAAAGAGAAAGTGTAGTTCCGTTAACCCAGTGGGGCACAGTGGCTTTTAATAGATTTTTGCGTTACTTAACTCTAAATTAGAAACGATTTGACCGGTTTACCTCAAATTTTATATGTGTGAAGCAACTTGAAAATAGAGTTGGGTCTGTTAACAGTCGGTCCTATGATTTTTCAAAAAAAAATGTTTGGAAGTAAATTACGTCAAAATTTGGAAAGTAGTTTGTACTGCTTTGAATTACAGAAAGTTTCAAAAATTACTAGAACAATCCTAGAAAAATGGTTTTAAAAAGATTGCTTTCATACATTTTAAAATTTACATGTGTAAACCGAGTGTAATTTTTGTGTTAACTTTTTGTAGTAACATCAACTTCAATTAAACCTCCATTGAGAGGAGCAGCAACGCACACTGGGTATTAGCTAGTCTGTTATAATTATTAATATATATCTACCAGGAAACATTTCGATTTCATTAGAAAAGCTAAAAATTGTCCTTCAATAAGCTAATGCTCCATTTATAATTGTAGGGGATTTCAATGCCCATAATTTATTATTGGGATCAACTAAAATTGATAAACGTGGTAAAATTATTGAGATATTTATAACTGACAATGCGTTATGCATATTGAACAGTGGTGAATCTAGTTTTTTCAGTTTTTTTCATAAGATCTACAGTGCTATATATTTATCTATTATTTCAATTTGAAATTTGGCACAGATTTTTACGACAGTTACCATTTTCAAATTATAATGCAATGTCTTTTATCGAATTCTAAAAATGAAATTAGGGAAAAATTTAATATGAATAAAGTTAATTGGGAAATATATAAAAAATTATAGAACTTAGTCAAAACCAATTACTGATTTTGCAAATATAGATGAAATGGAAAATGATTTAGGAAGGAATATTATCAAAGCAGCGCAGAAAGCTGTTCCATTAACGAAAAAAAGAAACCTAAACATTGTGTTCCCTGGTGGAATCCAGAAATAGCCTCTCTAATAAAAACAAAGAAAATATTACTTAGAAAGTTTAAAAGAACCTTAAATTTAAATGATTACAAAAAATTTATAAATATTAAAAAAATTACAAGAAAAACTATAAGACACTACAAAAAGAAATCCTGGTGTACTAATGTTAATTCAATATCCTCACAAACAACTCCTAAGGTAGTTTTTCAAAGAATTGGAAGTCTCAATAGTAAATCTAAAAACAATGAAATATTATCTTTAATGAAAGTAGATATATTTAGTATATTTAGTAGATTATACTTGTGTTAAATTTGTTAAATGTATATATATTAAGTTATTTTAAGTTAAAATATTTGAATAATAAAATAATAAAATAAAATAAAATAATGATTTTTCTCAAAACGAACCTGTCATCGCTATATTTATAGATATAGATCTATATTAAAAGAAATTTGTTAAACTTTACTAAAAACTTTTTAACTGATCGAAAATTCTGTACAATTATTGGAAATATCATATCTCCAGAATTTAATATGGATAATTGCATACCACAAGGTTCCGTTCTTAGTGGTTCCGTCAAAAATTATTTACTAAGATAATAAACACAAAATATAGTAACCCTTTTTAATTTATACCGACGGATCTATAATTGATTCGAAAACAGGTTGCGGATTTACAAGTGACATTCAAAGCAAGCAGTATCATCTTCTAATCATTCTTTAGTATTTTCAGCAGAACTATTTGCAATTAGACAAGCAATCAAATTCGCCACGAAAATAAACCAAAATGACATATTAATTTGTACCGATTGACTAAGTGAATTACCAAACTTTACAAAACCTAATTGTAACAAATCCATTAGCAATAAATATTAAGATACACTTTATGAAAACCGCAGTAAATCAATTAAATTTCTATGGATCCCCAGGCACTGTGGTTGAATTGGAAATATATTCAACATATAAAATTTTCATTAAAGATAAAGATCATTGTTTTATCAAGCTGTACTTTCAAAGTGGAATAACAAATCTACCCATTTAGCAATAGAAAAGAGTGAGCCAAATAGCAATAGACTTCGTCAAATTAAAAATACTATACACTCTTGGGCGGCAATTTATGCACTCAATAGAAAAGAGTCTATTATTATAACACGTTTGAGAATAAGACACTTATGTATTAAGATTTATGTTTTTTATAGAACTTTATTATAAGTTTGAATTCGTATAGGTGTAAACAATATAAATATTTTCTTAAAATTATTTTAGGATATATGTATTATGATAAGATTTAAAAAAAAATTGATAAAAACTAAAAATCAAATTTAATGTTCCTTTGACGCTGTGTTGAATTAAACATAAACTAGTATCGCCCTGTGCTCGAAAATCGAGCTATTTTTGCTTTTAAGTTAACATATAAAATTCGTTTTGTGTAAATTATATTAGACTATACATAATAAAAGTTATGCCAACATTGTTGTCAACAATTCTTGCGCTTGAAATTTGCTTAAAAAAAATTTATAATTTTTTTTAATTATTAAAACGTTGTTAAGTTTAATAATTAAACCGATTTTTGAGTTTTATTTCTATAGCTTAAGCCGCTTTAAAGAGAGGATAAATTGGTACAGTTAAATTAAATTAAAATTCTAAATACATATAAATATTATTCTAATAAATACATAATTCTAAACATATACATATATTTTTTGAAGTCAAGAACCCAAAATTCGAGTTAATGCTGTCCTTCATATAGCAAACTGTTTTTTTTTCTAAACATTTTAGTACGATATGAACAATGTTGTACGTATTCTGTATCCTAATTAAAAAACTCTATGAATACATAATACTCGTATGGTCAACAAAATTTAACAAATCGTAATTCATAAGTTTAGTATTTAGTTATTATATTATATTGAAGCTGCCAGAAGTACAAAAAATAGTCAAGTTGACCGAAGCCTTTTTTTAAATCTCAATCTTAAGATTTATAGCAAAAAAAAAAGTTTTTCAATAAATCACAGAATAAATTTTTCCTACCCTTTTTTCATTTTTAAATTTAATTTTTACTACAAATGTATGCCTATTTAAAGTTCTGAAAACATGCGAAAAATGATTCTGAATTCCTTAGTTTCCTTTATACCTTTTTGTCTAGTTTATTTATTTAATATTTCCTAAGTTTTTTATTGACAAAAATATATTTCTATACATGGTCATGAGTCATGACTCATAAGTTTCTTAAAACAAATAAATATTATTGCTTTTATTCCTTTATGAGGAGTAAACTCTTTTCTACTCTCAACTATTGTCAGCTACTTCAGCCCTTGTAAAAGAGTATTTGACAGAGTAGATAAATAATTTCCGGCAGATGGCTTTAATTAAAATTCTCTTGAATAGGTTATGTTAAATCATATTATTTATTTGATAACCAATAAGCCCTTACCCCCTTCCTTTTTAAAAAAATATTCTTTATATTTATATCAGCAATAAGCCTTAATTTTTTCACTTTATTAATATTTAAATACTATTAAATATAATTAACTTCTCAAATGACATGTAGTTTTAAGATGTCAAATATATATATGACGATTAATCTAACAATTATGTACTCCTGAAACAAAAATTAGCGTTCCATTTACAAACTACGCCTATCTAATCTTCATGTACACTTTTTGATATATAAAATTTGTTCGTTTTGTCGTAATTGTAGTAAAACTAAAAATAGTTTTTTTTGTTATAAAAAAACATTATTCGATGTTGAAAGTGTGAAATAAACTTTTCAATTATTAGAATGAAATCAAAACATACGACGTACAATTTTTATACGGCAGTACGTCAATACGTCTGTCTACATATCCATTATCGGTAAATCGATACGCGCGTTTTTTTAATTTATATTTTTAATTATCAAAAATATTTATTTGAATGTTTTAATTTAGTACCTACAAAAAATATTTTTAATTTCATATTATAGGTATTTTGAATATAAGATATTTTTTAATAAAAATTATTGTAAAAAAATACTATTTTTTAAAACATAATATTAAAAATATAAGAAAAACCAATAAAAATATTTTTATACATTTTGTCAATATTTGTGTACCTACTGTATTATAATAAATTGCAAACAAAAACAAAATACAATACTTTTTGGTTATAACGACCATGATGAGACGGAAAATATTCGTCGTAATAAACGAATGTCGTTGCTGTGAATTGTGAAAAATTAGTATAAGACTTGGACATTGTAGAATGTGCTGATTCTAGAATGGACACTTCGAACTCATTTGCTAAAATTTATTTGAATGTTTTAATTTAGAACAAAAAATTTTATTAATTTCATATAATAGGTATATTTTGAATTTTTTTCAATAGGTATAAGATATTTTTTAAAACATAATCTTAGAAATATAAGAAAAACCAAAAACCATTTGTCAATTTGTAAATTTTAAAAATTCGATTACAGTACATCGCGTTACGCGTATTTTGGTTGCTCTCATGAAAATTCATGTACCTATTTATTTGTAAATTTTTTGACAGAAATTATACGTCAACTTTTATTTAAGTTTAAGATTATTTTTTAGTTTTTTTTTGCGAACATATTATAGGTATTTTCAATTATTTTGAATGTATGTTTTTTTAAAAAAAAAATATTATTTTAAAATATTTTATTTTGAAATCTAAATCGTAGCAACATCAGAAAAAACAATTACAATATTTTTGTACGCTTTGTCAAATTTTAAAATTTTGAATTCCGAAGTACAGTACACAACATACCTACTTATTTCAAATTTTTTTGACAGAAACTGCATGCCGTACGCTGGTTGATCTTTCTTCTGGTTGATCTGTTTATTCTGGTTGATCTGTAAAGAACACATCATTTTTCTTAAGAAATGTTATTTTTTTGTTTCTGCAAACATACTGAGGTATTTCAATTATTTTGAATATATGTTTTTAAAAAAATTATTTTAAAAAAATATTATTTTAAAATATTTTATTTTTAAAATTTAATCGTAGCAACATACGAAAAAACAATTACAATATTTTTATACGCTTTGTCAATTTTTAAATTTTAAAACTCCGTCGCGTATGCTTTCATGTAAATTTATTTACATAACAACTTATTTCAAAATTTTTTGACAGAAACTGAACGCCGTACACGCTGAATTTGGTTGATCCATAAGTAACAAATCATTTTTCTTAAGAAATATTATTTATCAGAAGTCGGTTTCTTATTTTACAAAAAACTTAACAAAAACCAACAACAATATACGATTTAAAAAAAAAAAATTTTTAAGCAAACGAAAACAAAGTACAGTACTTTTCGGTTATAACGACCATGATGGGACGGAAAATATTCGTTGTAATAAACGAATGTCGTTTTAAAAGAATGCTGTGAATTTTGAAAAATTAGTATAAAACTTGAACATTGTAGAATGTGCTGATTCTAGAATGGACACTTCGAACTCATTTGCTAAAATTTTATTTGATGTGTCAGCCTCAAGCCTCAAGCTTTTTCTTCTAATGAAATTTTTTTTGTATTTTTGATGCGTTATTATGATTTTTTTTATATTCAAAAATAAATAAAAAAATACTAAATTAATCACCAAGCAACATAATTAGATATAAATATTTTAAATAAAAGAAATATCAATGTAATAAAAAACTTTCATTTTTAGGTAAAATTTATTTCTTTATCAAAAATTGTAAAGTTTATTATAATTAAAATTGCACCGAGTTCGCTATAAATGTAAACTACTGTATAAACCAAATGTATTGCTTTCATTCAACTCATTTTTTTCGTTCACTTTTTAAGATAAAGAAAAAACAAAAACAAAAACAAAATTTAAATCTCCTTGTTCATTTAACATTAACTAAACAAAAAAAAGAAAGACATAAGTCGGCGCATATGTATAATAGTTTGATTGAGCTGCGAGTTACAACCGAAAATGAATTACTTTTACCCAGAAAGTCGGCGCATAATATTAGAGTCATAAGCCTTAACTTTTAACAGCGTGACCGTTAAATTCAAATTTACGTTAAATTTAAGACGGGTTTTCACCTGAAAAAACGCAATATTCTAAAAAAAAAATATCATTGTCCTATGAAAACAATACAAACCTTTCTTTTGGTTGTTGTTTCATTAAAATTGGTCTTATAGTTTATCCGGAAAAAGGATGTTTATATTTGTATGGGAAAAAACAAGTAAAGAAACAGTCAGTCGGTGCAACCGACTTAGAAATACCCTACACCTATTTGGTTCAAATTTAAGGACATATCCATAAGTCATTTTAACACCATAAAAGCTGTTATTAATTTGATCGTAAGACATAGCTAACCAAATTAACTTTATAATACTAAAAACATTTTCTAATTATATTATCTATTAAAAAATATTACAAATTCTTACTAATTTGTCTATTTAAAAATATTCAAAAACAAGCAAACTTGAAATAAATGAAAATATATTTATTCCAACTCAATTACAAAATGAAAAAATTCTAATTATTAAATTTTGTGATAAAAAGATAATCAAAGCATAATATATTTAATAATCCAAATTTTTAAAAATTGCAATTATTTTAAGTGGTTAGTTTATATACCTAATAGAAAAGCTTACAAACGCAAAATATGCAATAAATGTATTTCTAAAATACAATTACAAATTTAGACCTTTTCATATAATTCATTTAAATATTCAAATAAATTTTACATAAATGCAGCAAGTACCTTTGAATATAGCTGAACCACTACAATTAAGTCTAGATTTCGGAGACACATAGGACATAGGAAATATATTCTTTGGCTTTGAAATTAAACTCAACCAGAACCAATTCCCATGGTACTTTCATTACTAGTAACCTAGAGTTTAAATTTCATCAAAATACCGGCATTATTTTTTGAGTTATGGTGTTTTAAGATATATGTTTGTTAGTCCTTGAACTTTTCAAGGGTTCCAGAACCCCAAACCATGGTACGATTTCGCCCATATGCAGTCCCGTCATACTTTCAATACTAGTTAACCCTTGTATACAATTGGAACGTTCTATATTAATTTTAAGTTACTAGTTTTATTAATTTCGATGATAAGCTTTTACACATTTGGGGGTCTAAGAGAGGTCCTGAACCACCACTCCAAATGATCCCAAATTAGGGGGGCATGGAAGAAATAGTAAAGAACACCCTGGGCCAAATTTGAAACTTCTACATTTGTTTCAAGTTACTATTTTTATTAATTTCGAAAATATGCTTTAAGGTTCTCGGAACTGAGTGCCTGGTCCCCGACCCACTAGTCCAATGGGGTCCAAATTTCAAAGACACTTACGCAATAGGAAGGGACACCCTGATACCAAATTTGGAGGTTATATCTTCATTGGTTTCGGAATTACGCTAGTTTGGCCTAAATTCGATAAAAAAGTTCTCAGTTCCGAACCCATTGTCCAATCCTCACCGTACGTAATCACCGCCGTAGTTTCATTACCAATAACCTACAGCACAAATTTTATGAAGATAGCCTCATTAGTTGTTGAGTTATCGTGATTTTTAATATATGTTCGTTATCCCTGACCCCGACTAAAAGGTCCAGAATCTGAACCCATGGGCTGATTTCGCCCTTATACAGCCCGCGCTTTACTTATAGTACTAGTTAACACTTGTACACAATTTAAACGATCTATCTTAATTTTAAGTAACTATTTTTAGTAATTTCGATTATAAGCTTTTAAAACTTGGGAGGTCTGAGAGGGGTACTGAACCACCACTCCAATTGATCCCTAATTAAGGGAACACGCAAGAGATAGTAAAGAACACCCTTGTGGCAAATTGGAAGCTTCTACATTTTTTCAAGTTGTTATCTTTATTAATTTTAAAGATATGTTTTAAGGTCTTCGGAAATGTGTGGCTGGTCCCCGACCCAGTAGTCCAATGGGACCCAAATTCACAAGACACTTAGAAGATAGGAGGGGACACCCTGATACCAAATTTGGAGGTTCTATCTTCATTGGTTTCGGAATTATGCTCGTTTGGCCTAAATTCGATCAAAAAGTTCTAGGTTCCGAACTCATGGTCCAATCCCGACCTTACGGAATCCCCGAAGTAGTTTCATTACTAGTTACCTACAGCACAAATTTGATGAAGAAAGCGTCATTAGTTGTTGAGTTATCGTGATTTCTTATATATGTTCGTTAGCCCTTCGATCGATTAAAAGGTCCAGAATCCGAACCCATGGGCCGATTTCGCCCATATGCAATCCCCGCCGTACTTTCAGTCCTAGTAACCTACAGTTAAAATTTCATCAAGATAGCTCCATTATTTTTTGAGTTATCGTGCCTACGGACGGACGGACGGACGGACGGACGGACGGACGGACGGACGGACGGACGGACGGACGGACATGGCTATATCGACTAAGGCGGTCACGCTGATCACAAATATATATACTTTTCCATATCTAGCTCGCTTCCTTTAGGTGGTTACAAACACCATACCAAAGTTAATATACCCCTTTACCTATTCTATAGGTGTAGGGTATAATAAGCCGATTAAATATTATGATTTAAATTCTATGATAAAAATTTATAATGAAAGATTTTGTAATGAAACTTAGTATAGGCTTAAGTTTTAATAGATGTGTTAATAAAAGTGTTATAAAAGTGTGAAGAAATGAAATAAAAAACAAGTAAAGACACAGTCAGCCAGACTTAGAAATACCCTAGGTGTAGGTTGTTGATTCAAATTTAATGGGAAGTCCATAAGTCATTTGAAAGTCATAAAGCTTTTATTAGTTTGATCCTAAGACATGGCTAACCAAATTTACTTTATAATACTAAAAACATTTTCAATTCAAAAATATTAAAAATTCTTACTAATTTATCTATTTAAAAATATTAAACAACAAATAAAGTTGAGATAAATGGATTCGTAAAACGCAGTTACAATTACATATTTAAAACGTTTATCCAATTCAATAAAATTTTAGACACATGCAGCAATTACTTCTTTTCAGGATTTTTAGCTGTAGTGCATTTACTGTTGAATGATTTAGTACCCTTGATTAATTATTTCAATTTTCAATAATTTTTAAATTTATTTTCTTAATTTACTTATTTATTAATGTTCTATATAATTAAACTCAAAGTTATTCGAAAGAAATATTAATTTGTAATAATATAAATATTATTATAATATAATTTCATGGTTTTTTATGTTAGTTAAAACCATTAATGCTTTCATTAGCTTTATATCACAAAATTTGATCAAAATATGCAATAAATGTATTCCTAAAATACAATGATAAATTTAGAATGGTTCATATAATTAATTTTAATACAAAAATAAATTTTACAACTTAAGTATCGTACACAATTTCTTAATTATATAATCTTAATTATATCATATATTTTATTCAATAAAATATATGATATAATGAGAATTAAAAACCAAAAAAAATTTCGTCGTTTATTAAAAAAATATTTAGTTTTTAATTTATAAAATATAATACATAATACATTTAATAGTAAAACTCTTAGCCTTTTAAAAATAAAAAAGTGTTAAAGAAAAACGGAATCAAATTTTATTTTTTTATCTTTATTAATTTCGAATATTCCTATTTTCGAGGACACTAAGGGAGTAGAAAGGGACACCCTGATACTGAATTTGGATGTTCTCACTTATTTGAATTCGGAATCATGCTCGTTTATCCTACATTCGATGAAACAGTTCTAAGTACCGAATTCATTGTCCAATCGCGACCGTACGGAATCCCCGCCGTAGTTTCATTACTAGTAACCTACAAATTTAGCACAAATTTGATAAATATAGAGTTATTAGTTGTTGAGTTATCGTGATCTTTTATATATGTTCGTTAGCCCTTAGACGGATTAAAAGGTCCAGAATCCGAACACTTGGACGATTTCGGCCATATGCAATCTCCGCCGTACTTTCAGTCCTAGAAATCTACAGCTAAAATTTTGAGTTGTCGTGCCTACGGGCGGACGGATGGACGGACGGTCATGGCTATATCGACTCAGGATGTCACGCGGATCACAAATATATATACTTTTCCATATCTAGCTCGCTTCCTTTAGGTGGTTACAAACCTAAACCCATACCAAAGTTAATATACCTCTTTATCTATTCCATAGGTGTAGAGTGTAATAATTTAATATTTACTACAAATTTTATTACGTATAATAAGGAATAATTGAAATTAAATTTAAGTGTTACGTTTATATTTAGTATTATGATTAAGATTTATATGGTTAGTAAATAAAAAATAGATAATAATTACTTTAGGGTGCAACCGACTTAGAAATACCCCACACCTATTTGGTTCAAATTAAATGGGAAGTCCATAAGTCATTTTAAAACCATAAAAGCTGTTATTAGTTTGATCTTAAGACGTAGCTAACCAAATTAACTTTATAATACTAAAAACATTTTCTAATTTATTTACAAATTCTTACTAATTTATCTATTTAAAAATATTAAAAAACAAAAAAACTTGAAATAAATGAAAATATATTTATTTAAATTCAATTACTAAAGTGAAAAAATTTGAATTTTTAAATTTTGTGATAAAAAGCTAATCCAAGCATAATATATTTAATAATTAAAATTTTTCAAAATTGCAATTATTTTAAATTGAGAAAAGAAAAGAAAAGCTTATAAACGAAAAATATGTAATAAATGTATTTCTAAAATACTATTACAAATTTAGAACTTTTCATATAGTTCATTTAAATATAACAATAAATTTTACATAAATGCAGCAAGTACCTTTGAATATAGCTTAAGTATTGTACACGATGTCTTAATTATATATCACCTATGGTTTTTAATTTAAAAAATATTATACTAAATATGTTTTATGGTAAAATTCTTAGTCTATTAAAAATATAAAAGTGTGAAATAAAAACAGAAATAGGAAAGAACCCTCGTGTATCAAATTTAAGGTTTCTATCTTTATGAAATTCGAAGACAAGCTTTTTAATTTTGGGAATACTTAGGAGGCACCTGAACCACGACAACAACTAAGTCTAAATTTCGGGGACACATAGGAAATAGAAAATATATTCTTTGGCTTTGTAATTATGCTCGTTTGGCCTCAGATCGATGAAAGCTTCTAGAATCCGAACTCATTGTCCGAACTGGACCAGAACCAATACCCATGGTACTTTCATTACTAGTAACTTAGAGTTTAAATATCATCAAAATAGCGGCATTATTTTTTGCGTTATGCTGTTTTTAAGAAATATGTTCTTTAGCACTTGAACTTTTCAAAGGTTCCAGAACCCGAAACCATGGTAAGATTTTGCCCATATGCAGTCCCCGTCATACTTTCAATAGTAGTTAACTCTTATACACAATTGGAACGTTCTATCTTAATTTTAAGTTACCATTTTCATTAATTTCGATGATAAGCTTTTAATCCTTAGGAAATAGAAAGAGAAACCTTGGTACCAAATTTGGAGGTTCCATCTTCATTGGTTTTGGAATTATGCTTGTTTGGCCTAAATTCGATCAAAAAGTTCTAAGTTTCGAACCAATTGTCCATTCCATTCTGTACAAAATTACCGCCGTAGTTTCTTTACGAGTTCCCTACAACACCAATTTTATAAAGATAGCGTCGTTAGTTGTTGAGTTATCGTGACTTATTATATATGTTCGTTAGCCCTTAGAAACGATTAAAAGGTCCAGAATCCGAACCCTTGTGTCGATTTCGTCCATATGCAGTCCGCGCTGTACTTTAAATACTAGTTTACCCTTGTACACAAGTGGAACGTTCTATATTAATTTTAAGTTACTATTTTTAGTAATTTCGATTATAAGCTTTTAAACCTTTGGAGGTCTAAGAGGGTTATTGAACCACCACTCCAATAGATCCCAAATTGGGGGGGGACAAAAGAAATAGTAAAGAACACCTTAGTGCCAAATTTGAAGCTTCTACATGTTTTCAATTTGCTATCTTTATTAATTTTAAAGATATGCTTTAAGGTCTTCAAAAATGTGTGACTGGTCCCCGACCCACTACTCCAATAGGGCCCAAATTACAAGGACACTAAGGAAATAGGAAGGGACACCCTGATACCAAATTTGGAGGTTCTGTCTTCATTGGTTTCGGTATTATGCCAGTTTGGCCTAAATTCGATCCGAACCCATGGTCGAATCTCAATCGTATGGAATCCCCGTCTTAGTCTCATTACTAGTAACCTACAGCACAAATTTGATGAAGATAACGTCATTAGTTGTTGAGTTATCATGATTTTTTATATATGTTCGTTACCCCTTGGACCGATTAAAAGGTTCAGAATCCGAACCTATGGGCCGATCCCGCCCATTGGTAATCCCCGCCGTACTTTCAGTTCTAGTAACCTACAGTTAAAATTTCATCAAGATAGCTCCATTATTTTTTTAGTTATCATGCCTACGGACGGACGGACGGACGGACATGGCTATATCGACTTAGGAGGTCACGCTGATCACAAATATATATACTTTTCCATAGCTCGCTTCCTTTAGGTGGTTACAAACACCATACCGAAGTTAATATATCCCTTTACCTATTCTATAGGTGTAGGGTATAAAAATAAATGATAATATTATTGTTTAGTTATTTTATCAATTCATTATTATTTATATAATAGTGAAATCAATACTTAGAATATAATCCCAATGCACTAATGTTGGACCTTCAATGTTAACGTTTCATTTTCACACTGGTGAATAAGCTACTGATTTATATTTAAGCCCTAATAAATTTTTAAGTCCTAATAGCCCTTCAATGTGGAAGGTTCCAACATGTTATTAAGTAAACTTATAGTGATTCTCCAGGATCTGAACACCCCTCCCGCCTGCTCCTACCCTTCCATTTTTTTAGGAATTCCATTGTGAATTCCATCAAAATTGTAAATTTTAGCATATGTTGAAAAATAATATTGCAAATTCAAATTTTGTATATTACTAAAAAAAAATTTGGATTTTTATTCAAGTAACAGTTGTTACACATAGGGCGTAAACATGAGAAATTTTGTTAACCGATTCCTATTTCTAAGGACCTAAATTCTCGCAAAATTTCAAGTTTAAAGCTTGAATTGTTCCAAAGGAATGTTGAACCAAAAACCTTGCAAAAATTGAGTTTCGCATAACGATTAAGTTTAGTACCGTATGACAACTCTATGGATTTGAACGGTATATTTTTGTAAGGCCTGTAACACCAGCTCTCTTTTACTTTTTTTAGATTGAAAATATACTCTATTGAACTCTTGTTATACCATTTAATTATATGGCTTTTTTGGAATTTGCTAGGGCTGTACCTCGCCACCCTTTAAAGTTATGAAAAGTCTATAACACATGTTGAATTATAATGTCGGTGCTTTGCATTAAGAATATTACTAAAAAGAATTTGGACAGGTATTCAAGTTACAGGTGTTTAAAGATAGTAAAATCTCAATTTCCAAGTTCTTGCAATTTTTACAGGAGTAAATTTTGCAGGAGTTTTAATTTCTTTGCATATGCTATTTAGGCTGATGAGGCCGGCTATTTAGGCCGGTCAACATGACACTAAGTACTGATCCTTGTGGAATTCAATTTTCAATAGTTTTCTCCTCGGAATGTGTGCCACCTATTTTTACTTGTATTTTTCTTCCTGTTAAGAATTTTTTTATAAATATTAAGATATTACCTCTAAGACCCATCGCAAGGAGCTCGTCAAGTACTTTTCTTTTCCAAGCCTTATCATACGCCCTTTCAATATCAAAAAGACGGATATGAAGAATTTATTTTGGGAGAATGCAGTCATTACTTCGGACTCAAAGTAAGAGAGATTATCCATTGTAGATCGATTTTGATGAAGAAATGAAGAGATATAAGATTGAGTTTCAATGATCCAGACTAATCTTTGACTAACCATACGCTCTAACAATTTGAAAACAGCAAATTGTTAAGGCAATTGATCGATAGATTTTTATTAATTTTGGATCTTTTACTTTCTTTAAGACAGGTACAAGGATGGATTTTCTCCAGTTCTTGGGGAAAACACCGTTTTTCCATATGTTACAATAAAAATCCAATAGAGCTATTTCACTCCTAGAATTTAATTCTTTGAGCATCTCATATCCGATATTATCCGGACCTGGTGAAATTTTGAATCCTATAACGCATTTTCAACTTCTAAAACTGAAAAATTTATGTTATGGATTTCGTTTTTTGTCGTTGGTATTAGTAATGGGATTTGCTCAGTTCTTATTTTACAGTTTATAAAGTTTGTATGATAGTTGTTTGAACTAGACATTTGTTGAAAGTAATTTGCCATTTTGCTGGTTATAATTGTTTTGTTTGTAATTACTTCATCGTTTTCAATAATAGAAGTTATTGATTCACTTGTTTTTTCCCATTGAAAATTCGAATTTTAAAAATAATTCTGAAGGAGATGTGTGGCTTTAAATGGTTTTCACGTAACTTTCCCAAGATTTTTTTTTTTCTTATTCTTATTAGTTTTCTCGCATTATATTTTGCCATGATAAAATTTCTATAATCTTCGGTACACATAGTTCTCAGATATTTTCTAAAATACGATTGTGGCTTGCAAGTTTTCCTTTTCGTTTAGGTATGAACATCTTAGCAACTGACAGAAATAAAAGATCAAAAAGTAATTGCAATAAAAAGATTTAAAAAAATTTTAACGGAATAGGTATTTCAATATACTGGGTTATATTAATTAAAATTCTCAATGCCAAAACTTCCGGAAAAAATTTTTGCTGGATACCAAGTTTATTCTGTTAGCCCTTCTATACTACCACCAATGCGATGGATGAATTGTCTAAATTTCAATCATAAATCTGAATTATGCAAAAAAAAAACAAAAATGTGGGGAAAACTATCACCTAAATGAAAACGATAAAACTTTAATAAACAAAAATGAAGAAAAATGTATAAATTGCACTGGAAAACATGACGCTTTCTCGAAAACGTGTCCTCGATATGTTAGAGAAAAAGAAATTAAAACAATAAAAATTAAGGAAAACGTGGATATTAAAGAGGCCGTACGCAGATATAACATGCGAAGTCCTTTTACAGAACCAACAGCAACAACAACTAAACTCCAAAATAAAACTTGTTATTGTAAATGTTCATGCAACGAACATATTTAACGAACCTCAACATTTAGCGATAAGCGAGGTAAAATTGTTGAAAAAATAATAGATAACTATGAACTAAGTTTATTTAATGATGGTAGACCAACACATTTCAGTTTTTCATATAAAATTTTCAGTGCAATTGATTTGGCAATAGGTACTCCAAACCTCCAACTTTCTTTTGATTGGAAAACAGATTCAGATTTTTACAGTAGAGATCATTATCCAATTATATTATCGACAACCAACTTCTCAGAAAGCTACGAACCGTCAGTTAAAAGGTCCTTAAAAAAAGCCGATTGGGACAAATTCCGTAAAGAACTAAAAATCCAACAACCTATATCTATCATTATTTATTCTCATGAAAGAGCTATTACTACTGCTATTCTAAGTGTTGCTAAGATGTTCATACCTAAACGAAAAGGAAAACTTGCAAGCCACAATCGTATTTTAGAAAATATCTGAGAATTATGTGTACCGAAGATTATAGAAATTTTATCATGGCAAAATATAATGCGAGAAAACTAATAAGAATAAGAAAAAAAAAAATCTTGGGAAAGTTACGTGAAAACCATTTAAAGCCACACATCTCCTTCAGAATTATTTTTAAAATTCGAATTTTCAATGGGAAAAAAACAAGTGAATCAATAACTTCTCTTATTGAAAACGATGAAGTAATTACAAACAAAACAATTATAACCAGCAAAATGGCAAATTACTTTCAACAAATGTCTAGTTCAAACAACTATCATACAAACTTTATAAACTGTAAAATAAGAACTGAGCAAATCCCATTACAAATACCAACGACAAAAAACGAAATCCATAACATAAATTTTTCAGTTTTAGAAGTTGAAAATGCGTTATAGGATTCAAAAGTTCACCAGGTCCGGATAATATCGGATATGAGATGCTCAAAGAATTAAATTCTAGAAGTAAAATAGCTCTATTGGATCTTTATTGTAACATATGGAAAAACGGTGTTTTCCCCAAGAATTGGAGAAAAGTCATCCTTGTACCTGTCTTAAAGAAAGGAAAAGATCCAAAATTAATAAAAATCTATCGATCAATTGCCTTAACAAATTGCTGTTGCAAATTGTTAGAGCGTATGGTTAGTCAAAGATTAGTCTGGATCATTGAAACTCAATCTTATATCTCTTCATTTCTTCATCAAAATCGATCTACAATGGATAATCTCTCTTACTTTGAGTCCGAAGTAATGACTGCATTCTCCCAAAATAAATTCTTCATATCCGTCTTTTTTGATATTGAAAGGGCGTATGATAAGGTTTGGAAAAGAAAAGTACTTGACGAGCTCCTTGCGATGGGTCTTAGAGGTAATATCTTAATATTTATAAAAAATTTCTTAACAGGAAGAAAAATACAAGTAAAAATAGGTGGCACACATTCCGAGGAGAAAACTATTGAAAATTGAATTCCACAAGGATCAGTACTTAGTGTCATGTTGACCGGCCTAAATAGCCGGCCTCATCAGCCTAAATAGCATATGCAAGGAAATTAAAACTCCTGTAAAATTTACTCCTGTAAAAATTTGCAAGAACTTGGAAATTGAGATTTTACTATCTTTAAACACCTGTAACTTGAATACCTGTCCAAATTCTTTTTAGTAATATTCTTAATGCAAAGCACCGACATTATAATTCAACATGTGCTATAGACTTTTCATAACTTTAAAGGGTGGCGAGGTACAGCCCTAGCAAATTCCAAAAAAGCCATATAATTAAATGGTATAACAAGAGTTCAATAGAGTATATTTTCAATCTAAAAAAAGTAAAAGAGAGCTGGTGTTACAGGCCTTACAAAAATATACCGTTCAAATCCATAGAGTTGTCATACGGTACTAAACTTAATCGTTATGCGAAACTCAATTTTTGCAAGGTTTTTGGTTCAACATTCCTTTGGAACAATTCAAGCTTTAAACTTGAAATTTTGCGAGAAGTTAGGTCCTCAGAAATAGGAATCGGTTAACAAAATTTCTCATGTTTACGCCCCATGTGTAACAACTGTTACTTGAATAAAAATCCAAATTTTTTTTTAGTAATATACAAAATTTGAATTTGCAATATTATTTTTCAACATATGCTAAAATTTACAATTTTGATGGAATTCACAATTTAATTCCTAAAAAAATGGAAGGGTAGGAGCAGGCGGGAGGGGTGTTCAGATCCTGGAGAATCATTATAAGTTTACTTAATAACACGTTGGAAACTTCCACATTGGGCTATTAGGACTTAAAAATTTATTAGGGCTTAAATATAAATCAGTAGCTTATTCACCAGTGTGAAAATGAAACGTTAACATTGAAGGTCCAACATTAGTGCATTGGGATTATATTCTAAGTATTGATTTCACTATTAATAACGAATTGATAAAATAACTAAACAATAATATTATCATTTATTTTTATACCCTACACCTATAGAATAGGTAAAGGGATATATTAACTTTGGTATGGTGTTTGTAACCACCTAAAGGAAGCGAGCTAGATATGGAAAAGTATATATATTTGTGATCAGCGTGACCTCCTAAGTCGATATAGCCATGTCCGTCCGTCCGTCCGTCCGTCCTTAGACATGATAACTAAAAAATAATGGAGCTATCTTGATGAAATTTTAACTGTAGGTTACTAGAACTGAAAGTACGGCGGGGATTACCAATGGGCGGGATCGGCCCATAGGTTCGGATTCTGGACGTTTTAATCGGTCCAAGGGGTAACGAACTTATATAAAAAATCATGATAACTCAACAACTAATGACGCTATCTTCATCAAATTTGTGCTGTAGTATTGTAAAATTAAATCTAGAGTTTGTTCATTAAATTGGGTAGCAGGCGTAGTCAGACCTTAAAAGCATGTCAGACGAAGAAATACTGACAGAAATAAAAGATCAAAAAGTAATTGCAATAAAAAGAAGAAAGAGGCCGTACGCAGATATAACATGCGAAATCCTTTTACAGAACCAACAGCAACAACAACTAAACTCCAAAATAAAACTTGTTATGCTCTACTACTTTTACTTAATGTTTTGTGCGGTTTGAGTAATTTGTATTAAGGTTACTGCTTGTTTGTAATTTTTAGTTTTTATTAAAACCTACCATTATTTAATTTGATGGACTTTTCTACTTCCTCTGCAAGGTCGTTTATTACGCGTTTTAGTAGAAACGGGGACAGGGAATTTTTCCCTTTCTGTTTATCTTTAAAAGTTAAGAAATTTTGTTTTATCAAGAACAACACATTGTTTATCATTTTCTGGAATGAAAGTAGCTCCCCCAAGAGGTTGGCTAAAATCCCCCCAAAAGAAAATACACTACTCTGTATAAATAACTTAATCCTAAAACTTTTTGCAGCCTCTCTTTTGGACTGCAAAATCAACATATAAAATTGGACACAATTGGAAACACAATTTTTTTTGGAAGCCCGCCAGGACGAAATTGGTTAATTCATTCCAACCAAATTTATACAACTAATTCCGGTTGCTAAGAGTAACATTTGTGCAAAATTTCAAGTCAATCCGTCAAACCGTTTGGACTCGACATTAAAAACATTGAAAAAGCTTCATTGAGCCCTCGTGCCCAAACTGGTTAACCGAACTCAACAAAAATTTATATCAGCTTCTCTTTTCGACTGCGAAACCACCCTGTAAAATTGGACACAAATCGGAAACACAAAATTTTTTGGAAGCCCGCCAGGCCGAAATGGGTTTTTTTATTCTAACTAAATTTATACAACTAATTCCGGTTGCTAAGAGGAGCATTTGTGCAAAATTTCAAGTCAATCGGTCAAACAATTTTGACTCGACATCCAAAAAACCAAAAAGCTTGAAACCGTTCTGGAGCCGCTGCCTGTTGACTTATAAAATTCTGGAATAGCCTATGTCACCCCCCCGGCGCTCAGAATTATTGCTTTAAAATTTTGTGACAACCGGACCAGTGGTTTTTACATGAATCGTGGACAAACAAACAAACAAACAAATTTTCTACTTTATATATTAGATAAAATTTCTACATTTTTGATTTTTCTTAAAATTACGATTCACTTTTTAATTCTTATTTTAATCGTATTTTTTTTTTCAATAATTAAAAACCGTATATTAACACTCGATATATTCCTTAATACTACTTAAAAAGTCGTAATTCTTGTAATATATTTAAATTCTGTATACATTATTTCACTGTATATTAAAATAGCTGATAATTTTTTTGTACCTATGATGTATATTATATATATTATACGGACAGACAGACGAAGGGACGGGCGGATGTAAAAGTTTTTGTAAAGATACGGACAGACAGACGAAGGGACGGGCGAACGGATAGAGTGAAGCTATATAGGCACATTTTTACAAAATTTTTTGAAAATTTGCTAAAAATTATATCAAGTCAAAGCGTTACTTGAGAATTTTAGTTGCATACATGTTATAGTATTGACAGAAATATGGTTGCATTTATCAGTAAATAAATTTTTTAAACACGATGGTTTCACCTCATACTTTAGCAATACAAATGATGGGTATGGCGGGGTTTCTATTTATGTAAGAATTGACATAGATAGTAATTTAATCTTTAGTGAAGAGTTAGGAAATAGTTATATTATAGGTGTAAAATTATTTTTCTTTTAATATTATATAAAGCAATATTATAGGAATATATAGATATCATGATACATGTATGACTGATTTGTTAACGAAAATGGATGAAATAACGTTCAAACACAAAGGGTCAGTTATAGTAGGTGATATGAATATCAATTTACTGAAAAGCAATAGCTCTGACAACAAGCTATATATTAATTTGTTGCTTAACAATTGCTTTATAATTTTTAACAATATTTCCGAAAAATATCTTCAATATATTTAAATATAAAACACAAAACACAAAGTAACTTTTAGAAATTAATTTTATTTACTTCTTATTTCTTTGAAGGGAATCTTAAGACTCTGCTTTTTTTAATTTTTTACAATCGTATTTATAATCAATATCTTAAACTAATTACCTATATGAAATATTTCGCAACAAATTTGAGTTCGAATTACAAAACTTATAATATAATATTGTTCGAACTTAAATTTGTGTACAACATTAGTTTCATACATATTTATTTAATTCTTATTCTAAAATGAAATTTACTTATTGTGTAAATTACTATCATATTTTATTTAAATGAAAAAAAAGGTTCAACCATTTTAATGGTTGATGGTCTGTCAAGGGTTTAAACTTATTACCATATAAATAGGGTCTAAAATAACTGGTTGCAAAAAACGATGGCAAGGAGTTCTTTTTTGATCGTAGAGTAGTTTTTCTCATGATCATTCAACGTTCTGCTAGCATAGCATATTGAGTATGAATCTTGTTACAAGGTTGCACCAATAGCAAAAGCACTAGTCATCGGTCACTAATGAGAAATTTTTATTAAAATCAGGATATTTGAGTATAGGATCTTCTGTTATAACTCTTTTTAATTTTTCAAAGGCATTTATATAATTTGAATCTTTTATATTTACTTTAGTATTCTTTTTAAGATAGTTTGTCAATGGTTTTGCCAATTTGGCATAGTCTTTGATAAATTTACGGTAATATCCCGTTATACCTACAAATGATTTTATTTGCTTCTGTGTGGTTGGAAGCTTTAATTTCAAAATATCATCCCCTTTTTTGGGATTTGGTTTTACTCCTTCTGGAGTTAATATATGCCCTAGATATTCAGTCTGTTTGGTAAAAAATTTACACTTATCTATTTGAAATTTTTAAGTTATGTTCTCTAAGAGTATTAAATATTTTTTTTATACTATTTGTATGTTCTTCTAATGAAGTAGAAAAGATAAGGATGTCATCTAAATAACATACACATATTTTATTGATATAGTCCTTAAGAACATTATTCATAAGGCGTTGGAAAGTTGCCGGAGCATTCTTTAATCCAAACGGAATCCTTATATATTCATAATGTCCATAAGGTGTGGAAATACTGTCTTTGGACGGTCTTCCTTTTTCACTGAGATTTGGTGGAAACCTTTAGCCAAATCTAGTGTAGTAAAATATTGCGAATTTCCTAATTTATCTAATATATTTCCAATATTAGGTATAGGAAATTTATCGTCAATCGTTTGTTCATTTAACTTCCTATAATCTGCGACAAGGCGCCATTTTTTCTTGCCAGAGTTATCTTCCTTTTTAGGCACTATCCATAAAAGACTGTTATAAGGAGAACTACTTTCCTTTATTATATTTTGCTTAAGCATGTCTGAGATTTGTATGGATATCTCTTGTTCATAGATACGTGGATATCTGTATATTTTTGAAAATATATAGGTCTATCGGTTTTAGTTATTATTTTATGTTGGATGTTTGAAGTGGAAGTTAATTGATCACCTTCTTTATAGAAGAGATCTTTATATGATTTTATCAAATTATTTAAAGTATTACCACAAATAAATAATATACAGATGTCTCAATTCGTAAAAAAAATGACCCCAAGTAATTTTAGCACATAGATGTCGCTACTATGACCGTTTGGAACTAAAAATTAGATCTATGGTGAAATAAGAAATTGATTAAAAAAATCCAAAATATACCATGCACAAAAAAAAATCTTCTGTGGTAAAAAATTTTACTCACCACTCACTCCATTAGAAATTAAGCGTTGTTATTGTTTTCGAGTCGATCACATTTTTATCTATGTGGTAGTTCTACTGAACTTATATAATGTATACATAAATAAATAGAATATCGCTGTGTACTTAGATTAGATTATAATAATTTATATATGGATATGTGGTATAATATATTATTATATGAATTATAATATACATACATACAAATATATTAATTGTGTATTCATTTATTATAATATAAGAATAAAATAATAGAAGTTGAAAATTCAAATTCAAAAGTTGAAGGAAATTTTTTTTAAAGGTAAGTAATTTTTTAAGTATATTTTTTTACTACATTATATTATAAGAAGTATATAATTTTAATAATTTTTTATTTTTTATCAGCAATAATTTAAAATGGCTTCGCAAAAACGAATTTGCCATATTTTGAGTTGCAAAGCGGACTCAAACACATTTCCTGACCGGCAATTTTTTAAGTTCCCTAAAGAAAATTCAAGGATGTATAGGGAATGGAAGGCTGCAGTAGGAGAATTTAACATGAGAAGAGTTAAAAAATCTCTTATATGCAGCAAACATTTTCAAAGTAGTGATATAGGTACGCTATTATTTTTAAATTTTTTAAATTAATTATTAAAGTAGGTAGCATCTGTAGTATTTACGAATGTAGTATTTCGTTTTTCTTACCTAAATATGTACACAAATTATCATAAAAGTAACTATATTCATGGAATATTGATGTATAATTAAATATTTAGCCAGTTTTTTTAATTTAGTAAAAATTAGTTTTTCACGGTTATCATATTTTGGCGAACATTATATAATTAATATATATAATTTGGCGAAAATTATATAAATATATTAGTCAACTATGATTCTAACTTCTTTTTGTTTTGGTTTTTGTTCATATTATATTAGTCGCTGTATGTAAAAATATTCTCGATTGCATTGTATTGTAATAGGAAAAGATTTATGGAAGAGTTTATTTTTTTCTTTCCTAGTATTTTACTTGCATATTCTTCTTATCTCTGAATATTTTTTCAAATTATGTAAAAAAATTTTATATAATTAATCCTGTTAAGTTTCCTTTTTAATTGAATTTTTTTTTCTACATGAATAGGTACTCTATGTATATAATTACTGTATGATACGAAATTTAATTCTTTTAAATTAATATTAAATTTATTAAAATGCAGGTATACGACGTTTAAAAAAAACTGCTGTGCCAAAATTTGCGCTAGAGAAATATGAAAATTCATATTTCGAAAATGATGATGCCCTTAATGTTAATCATTTTGATCGAACTTATGCACGAGTTAACTATTTAAAGCCGACACTTCTGAATGATTTGGACGAAAGTGTTGATATTGAAGAATTAAATAGAGCTGCAAGAGTTATAGATTCAAATAAATTCCAAAATGAATTTTTAAAGTGTGAAAATTGCTGCAAACAACAGCACTTTTACATTAATTCATTAAGAAAATTGAAAAAAGAAAAGAAAGTTTTGACAACAAAGTTGAATAACTTTAAAAAAACGAAAAAGGTGCTTTTAAGAAAAATTAGTAGATTGAAGCAGATCAATCAAAATTTAGAAAAAGAAAACCGTTTTCCGTTAGAAAATTTAATTGACCGATTACCCGTAAGTAAAAATTCTAAAATATTTTCTAAATTAATTCTTTCTGACAAAAATAAAAATTTCATGGAGGACGAAAAATGGATTTCTCAAGTTATCTTTTTTCGTTCTTCAGCAGGTTACAACTTTTTAAGGGATCAGCTTGGTTTTCATTTACCACATCCCTCCTCTTTGCACAGATGGATAAAAATCAAAAGTTTGTTACCTGGAATGGACATTAATGTCTATCAGGAATTAAAGAATTACGTTAATTCAAATTTAAATGAAATTGAAAAGGAAGTAGTTCTTATTTTCGACGAAATGAGTATACAAATGAATTTATCATATAATAAACATAAGGATATAATAGAGGGTTTTGTAGACTACGGGAAAAATACAAGATTAAATGAATGTGCAAAGTCGGTTTGTGTATTCATGGTTAGGAGTATTTGTGGGAAATTTAAGCAACCATTATACTATGTTGCTTGTCCAGGTAGTATACCAAAATGTCAACTCGAGTTAGAGTTATATAAATGTCTGGAGATTTGCAAAAATCTTCAATTAAATGTCAGAGCTATTTGTTGCGACCAAGGTCCAACTAACCGTAGTCTTTTTGCTAGTTTGAATATTTCACAAAATAATTCCAGTTTCTTATATAAAGACCAAATAATTTATTTTATGTACGACATTCCTCATCTTTTTAAGAGTGTTAGAACCAATTTAAATAAACATAATTTATTTACTAGTGATGGGGAAATAAGCTGGAAAGTTGTTGAGTATCTATACAACTTAGAAAAAACAAATACTACCAAAATGTGCCCTAAATTAACTAATGCACATATTAATCCTACAAATTTTCAAAAAATGAGTGTCAAACTAGCTACACAAGTTTTAAGCAGAAGTGTTGCTTGTGGAATCGAAGCTCTTATAGCATTAAATAAATTTCCACTTAATATCAAAAAGTTTGCAAAACCAACAGCGGAATTCATTAAAAAGATGAATAAACTTTTTGATGTGTTGAATGGGAACCCACCACTTCAGCGAAATGAATATAATTTTAGTTTTCTTAGAGAAATGAGAGAATATATTTTAAATATTAAACCAATGGGTCCTGCAAGAGAACCTTTTTGTTTTAAAGGTCTGGTAATCACAATTGACAGCGTTCTCAAACTAACTTCAACATTATTTTCGTCTAATGACAATATTTTTTATATTTATGCCAATAAGTTGAACCAAGATCCACTCGAAAATTTATTTGGTAAGTTGAGGGCTAGAAATTCCTCATTTGCCAAAATAATTTCTTTAAACATTCTGTTTAAATCAAAATTTTCAAATTGTGAGGAAGACGATTGTGATTTCCTTCGCCTAGATTGGGATATAGTTTTGCAAAATACTGAAGAAACTTCTTTCAATTTATCCAATGGGAATGAACTATCTGAACAAAGCGATGATATTCAAATTGACGACATTGAAAATAATATGAACGTAGGTAATAACACAATAGCAGTAGAGGTACCTAATATAACCGATGTTGCAACAAGGTACTTTGCGGGGTACTGCATTTTCAAAATGTTCAAAAAAATAGGTAAAAATTGTGAAAATTGTTCTAACGAAATGTTAAAAAACAAAAATAATTATAATTTAACAGAAATTCTTATAAAATTAAAAGAATATGAAACTTCAAACAATTATCCAATTTTATCATGGCCTTCAGAAAAGTTCTTTCAAATATGCCGCTTGCACGTAAGTGTCTTTTCTCAAATTTTCAAAAAACACCGTTCGTACGAAACTTAAAACAAAATATCGTCAAACAATGCGAACAAAAAATAAATTTTCATTTTCCCGATTGGTTTCAGAAAGATAATAGTTGCTATGAACATAGAGTCTTATGTACTGATTTCTTAATTCTAGTTTTACTTTGGAAAAATAGCAAGTGGGTTTTGGACAAGAAACAAAATCAAGTTCAAAATAAAAAATTAAGAAATACAATGCATATTTAATTGTCTGTCCGTATTTTTAGCAATCTGTATTCGTCAGTTTGTCTGTCTGTTTAAAAAAAAATAAAGAATATCAATTAATTTTTGTCTGTCTGTCTTTCCGTGAATCTTCATTCCCATGTGTTTTTTGGTCTGCCTAAGAAAACTAAAAGGAATTTTTAAACTATAATAAAAAAATAAATTCATTTTTAATTGTCTGTCCGTCTGTTTATCTATCTGTACATCAGTCTGTTTGTGTGTCTGTCTAACAAATAATAAAAAACAACTGCTCTTCTGTTTTTCAGTTTAAAAGTACATACATACACATATATATATATATAATGTATTATTATATGATTTTTTCATTTGAATTCATTTGTTTTTTATCTGTCTATCTGTCTATTGTCATTTATCCATCAGTGTGTTTGTCTGTCTGATATTTACGAATGATTAACAGCTAAGAGCTATTTTTTTTTGTTTCCCTTATATTAAGTACATAGCTAAATTTCTTTAATAAATAATTTCCATAAAACATTAAGGCACAGCAATTTGTTTTAAGGTCGTAACTCGTAAGTATATTTATCTATTGGTTTGAAATTAATTATGTTTTAAATTTTGTTTTATTTTTTATTATTTATTTTGTATATATAATTGTGAAATAATTATTTTTAAATTTATTTTTACATTTTTTTTTTTACTTTTTTATTTGTGAATAATTATGATGGCTGTTTTTATTTTTATTTTGAATTGTTTTTTAAATTTTTTTTTATTTAATTTATAATAATAATAAGGGTTTTTTATGCCAAATGGAATTTTATTACATACCTACATTATGTATTTTGAATTATTAATCATTAATCAATAATTTCCACTTGGCTTTTTCCCTTTATAAATAAAATTTAAATTAAAAGGAATAACAATGTAGTTTTTTTATCAAATTTTATAGGTACTTTATTAGGTGCTGAGTGCTGACTACATTTAGAATTTACGCATAATAATTTTACTTAATCGTAGATTATGTATCATTATTTATAGGTGAAGTTTACACTGAATTAAATTCTGAACTTTATTATAATTTTGACTTTTAAAAGAAAAAAATATACCTACACAGTTGTTTCGGCTTTTTTCGTTTTATTAAAAAAAATAAAATAGAAATTGAATTTTTGAGTTGATTGGGTTTTTTTTATTTAGACAAAAGTAAATTAATTTATGGAAAAATTGAAAAAAATTTTTTTCAGATAGGTATCAATTTACTTTTCTCTTAAGTATGTACGCACTCACATATTTATTTTTATTTCTCAACAAAAATCTATTCAGTTTACCTATTAACAATTAACAAACATCTATACCCGGTGTACGGGATTTGAATTTTTCACACTAAATAATCTATTTTGCTCTTATAAAAACTTATAAATTTAGACTATTCTTCAGTTACATTTGCTAGACAAAATTAAAATTCGTTGTTTGTCCTTCGCTATAACTCTATATATATTACGGCAAAGAGATATGCACATACATATATCAAAATCAATAATATATCAAAAATTTTAAAACTCTTATTTTTTTTAAAACAAAGCAAAAAAATTTTATATATTTCATAGTAAAAAAAATAACACAAAAAAAACAAAAACAAAAGCAATAAAAACTATACAACATCCATATAAAAATGGCTTATTAAAAAAAACATATTCATTCAAAAGTAATATTTTTATCTATTTGTGTTTTTTAATTTATAAACACATGCAAATACTTATACCACCTTATACGATGAGTGGTGAAAGTAAAAGGTATTTTTGCCTATGGTGTAATTTAAATAAATTATTTCAATTTTATTTTATTCTAAAACCAATTTTGTCAATTGGTTTCGATCTTAACTAATTTTAATAAAATGTCTTAGATCAATGTCTATTAAAAATTAATGGACCTTAAGAAATGGAACACTTTTTTTGTATGGAATGAGACATCTGTATGTTATTTATTTGTGGTATTACTTTCTTCTTTATTTAAAGATTGAAAAAGCATTTTAAATTTTGAATCGTTTAAATTCGTTTTTTCTAACTGATAAATTTCGACTAATTTATATGGACAACTATTAATAAATTTTATTTCGCTATTATTTATTCTTAACACTTCGTTTTCCATGTATATAATGGCCCCTAATGGTTTAAGTAGGTTTTGACCTATAATGGCATCAAAACTCTTATTACGGAAATCTGTTAATTTCCAAATCATAAATGCATCTTCATTGATTTCTGAAGGTAAATCAATTTTATTAATATTTTATTATTAATGGTATTAAAATTTATAGGTTTAACTAAAATATTTCTTTTATACTGGGGTAATAGTGTTTCGTTAAGAAGTGAATTAGAAGACCCAGTATCTACTAAACATCTAATTTTTGTAATATTAATAGTGAGTAGTACTATTGTTAGGTAAATTTCTGAGGCGGTGATAGAAAATTTACATCTTCTTGGTTATATTCTACTTCCATAGGTATATTTGTGTATCGGATTCGTGTTGAATTTGTGTTATGAGAATTTCTGTCATAATTGTTATTATTATTCTGTCGAGTTTGTATTGTATTATAAAAATTTCTATTGTTATAATTGTTGTTAGTATGATTGTGATTATTATTAGTATGATTATTATTGTGTTGGTTTTGTGTAAAATTATAGTTCCAATATTGTTTATAATTACAATGATTGTTATATTTATTTTTCGCAATATTTATTAAAAGTATTGTTTTTAAAATTTAAATTTACTTTATCTTTTACTAACCCTGAACTTTCTAACAAATCATACGCTTCTCTTAATTTATCAATTTTTCTACTTAGAATTAATGTCGCCAAGTTTGGCTCAATATTATTTATAAATGTTTTTAAAATTATTGTTTCATTAACCTTTGGTTGAAATTCTGTAGGTTTAGATGAATCAAACTCATATTTTTCATTTAATTTTGCTAAAACTATTTTTAACTTATAATAATATTCACTTACGGTTGTTTTCTTTATTGCAAAAGCTTCCTGGTAAAGTTGATGATATGATTCCTTTACTCCGAAGGCGTTCACCAATTCAGCTTTTATTTGGTCCCAGTTTGCATCGCCTAGACACCACAATACATTTAGTGCTTCCCCTTGAATTTTGATTATCCTCTGGATTACATAGTCTTTGATTGTTGGACTTAATGCAAAAAGAGGTAGTATAGTGTCTACTTCTCTTATAAATGAGGTGAGGGCATATTCATTGTCTCCTCTAAATTCGTGAATTCTCTGAGCATCTTTTACTAGATGATCGATGGTCAGAGAATAAACCGGTGCATTATTTTGTGCCATAGTTTTTTATCATTCACTTCACTATTGTTATTATTATTATTATTATTTTTATTATTAGTGGTTTGTGGTACACTATAAACACTTTTTTTTACTTTTGGCATAATTTTTTTTTATTCATATTATTGTTTTTTTTTTTTCAGTCATTTTTTTTTTAATTAAACTTTTAATTAATATAATTTTTTTTTTGTTAGCTATAGTTTTAAATATTTTATTTATACTTTATTTATATTTTTATTTATTTATTTTATTTATTATTTAAATTAATTTTTTTTTTTATTTATTTTGTTTTCGGTTCGATAAAACTGGGTCTAGTTTCTTTTGAGTTAGATCCTACCGACTGCGCCAATTATGTTTGTTCTGCAATATATTTATATATAAAACACAAAACACAAATTAACTTTTAGAAATTAATTTTATTTACTTCTTATTTCTTTGAAGGGAGTCTTAAGACTCAGCTTTTTTTAATTTTTTACAATCGTATTTATAATCAATATCTTAAACTAATTATATGAAGTTTTTCGCAACGAATTTGAGTTCGAATTACAAGTACTTATAATATAATATTGTTCGAACTTAAATTTGTGTACAACATTAGTTTCATATTACATATTTATTTAATTCTTATTTTAAAATGAAATTTACTTATTTTGACATTAATTATAATTTTTTATAAGAAATTATCTTTCAAAACGGCTGGGTGGCACAGTGGTTAGAGTGCCGACTTTCATGCGAGAGGCCCCGGGTTCGAATCCCAGTGAAAGTGAAAAAACTTTTATCTGGTTTTCAACTCGACTCAGCTACCATTCGCCTTTGGGTTCAAATTAATGGCTTAATTAATAATTAATAATTAATAATTATATATCTTTAATAATAAATAAGTAAATATAACAATATAAACAAATACAAAACGTAAACAAATATTTCAATTAAATAATATAACTCACTGATATAGAATACCATATAACTCAAGTACAAAATTATTACAATATAAACAAGAATAGAACTGTATTTATTGAAAATCTAAGACATTTATACATGTTATAAGGCGTAGTACTATCTCATGTTTAAATTGTATGTGGAATTCATTTGATCAGTTCTAATATATGAATATATCTCCCCTGTTCCGACATGCACATATATAGTCAGGCTGTTTAGCCTATCACAGTGAACAGTTAGCACGTAGAGGTGCCGGAAAAAAAAAAAAAAAAAAAAAAAAATTCAGTATCGAGTTACAAAAAGAAAATCACTTATTACAATATGTATATTTGATACCAAATCATCGTGATGAAATTTTTGTGGCATAATTTCGACATATGTCTTTTATCAAATTACTATCATATTTTATTTAAATGAAAAAAAAGGTCAAAAATGTATTTAATTGCATTGTTGTATAAGAATAAAAAATAAAAACAAGAAAAATAGAAAGAACAAAATTAAGAATATTGAGTTGTTCTTATTGTTTTAAATTTTATATTTAAAAAATGAATTCTGTTGAAGGTCAGTTATACTATTTAGAGGTAGGGTTACCAGCTGTGGCGTAACTCGCACTCCAAATCAGTAATTGACCACGTTATTACAGACTTAGTAAAAAAAAATATTATTTCCATGTATTAGATACATGTCTTTCTGACCATCAAATGCTTTTTATTAGTATAGTTCACAGTAAGTATTAGACCTCAATATAAAACAATATTAAATTTTGATAACATTGCAAATGATAGAATAAGGTTAAATCTTGATTCATATACTGACTTTGGCGAAGTTGTTTCCGATCTTAGTTCAGTTATTAAAAACAAAACACAACAAATACCCGCTAAAAACATAAACAAAAAAAAAATGAATGGATCACCGAACAAATTCTAAGAAAAATTAAAATAAGAAATTCATAGTTTAGGTATAAAAAAAATCCTCAATAGAAAATTAATGTGAAAAATTTGCAAATTTTGTTATAGTAATGTTCCGTTTTTTCCTTTATATTTTTTGAAAATTTTGTTTTAATATTCAAGTAAAGTACCTGTTCTATACTTTTTTTTACTGTATTACATAATTTTACTATGATATTAGCTATTAATTTTTTTTAATGTTGATAAATTGTATATCTCAAAGGAGAAGAAAATACTATTTAATTTTGAATTATTATAATAATTGATAAGTTCACAAAGCTCAGGCTCAGGCTTATACATACATATTTTTTATAGCTATTATGTTTGCAAGTAAGGGATGCTTGAGGTTAAAAAATTTGCCTATATCTTTTATTTACTTTTACTTAATTTTTTATTTTCTATTTTTTATTTAATTTTTATTTATTTTTTAGGGAATTCTAAGGTTTAACTAGTATCTGCGTAGGACCAAATGACTATATATAAAAGATAGCTGGTATTTCCAGCTTTCAAAAAATATATAGTTTTAACGGCGCATATTATCCTTTAAGGACGAAAAGGACATTTAAAAGTATCCTTGTTATTTTAGTCTATTTTACAAAAACCGTTATAACTAGCGATCCGTTCAATATATATATTCAGTCAAAACTATTAATTAAGATGACGGTCTGGAAAATATTTTAACGTTTACTTGATGACGATAGGTGCTGCCGTTTTGGAGATATTGCAATTTCAAGTGGAATTTTCAAACAAAAAAAAAAAAAATTTTGAACTTTCGAAAAAACCACTATAACTATGAAATTTTCAAAAACAAACATTTTTTATTATACTGTTAAAGAACATAAATGAAAAACTGACACAACAATTTTATTAAAAAATACTTTTTCATACTTTATTTCTCATAAATTTATTTTGCCTTTTTATTGGGATGGTGTCATAATTCCAAAAAAAAAATTCCAAATTTACAAAATTCCAAAGAAAGAAAAAAAAATAATTCCAAAAAAAAAAAATTCCAAAAATTCCACTTGAAATTGCAATATCTCCAAAATGGCAGCACCTATCGTCATCAAATAAACGTTAAAATATTTTTCAGTCATCTTAATTAATAGCTCTGATTCTATATATATATATATATATTGAACAGATTGCTAGTTATAACGGTTTTTGTAAAATAGACTAAAATAACAAGGATACTTTTAAATGTCCTTTTCGTCCTTAAAGGATAATATGCGCCGTTAAAGCTATATATTTTTTGAAAGCTGGCAACACCAGCTATCTTTTATATATAGTCATTTGGTCCTACGCGGATACTAGTTAAACCGAAGAATAGCCATTTTTTATTTTCACTTATCTTGATATTTTTATTAGAGATTTCTATATATTTATTTTACCTATAAAATTTTTCTTAACAAAACCTTTATTTTTTTTTATTTTTTTCATTTCATTTCATTACAATATTATATTTGGTAAATACATATAACAGTATTTACAAGATATAAGATTAAATTCTGTATACTTTATATAACTTAAAAGAGTAATTAGTAAAAAATAAGTTAAGTTAATGAACTGTGTTGAGTTAATGAACTGTCAAATAGACAAGACGTATTTTTTTGCGCTCCAAATAAAATTTTAAAAATATATTAAAAATTAAAATCAAAATAAAAATTTGTTCAATAAAAAAATAGATTAAGATTATTCAACATAATTATTAAAAAATTTAAAATTAAAATATATTAAAAAATTAAAATAAAATTAGAAAAAGAAAAATAATAATAAAAATAAAAATGGTTACCAAATGCGAAAAATGTGATAAATCATTATCTGCCAAATCAAAGGCACTAAAATGCAAGGTATGCCAGAAATTGTATCATAAAAAATGTGCGACAATTTCTGATGACGCATATGAGTTAATAAAAACCGGGAACATAACATGGAAGTGTCCTTGCTGTCCTGCAGAATTGAATGATTCCCTTGCGGTGCTTGCGGAGGTGGATGAAGCAGAGGAGGATGATTTGATTGCGTTTGATTTGACCGACTGTACTATGGACAAGATGGCACAGTATCTGAAACTCGCAGTGTCGAAACTGAGTAATTCATTGAGTTTTTTGTCAAACAAACTCGATATGACTCTAAAAGAAAATATAATCTTAAAAAAACAAAACGAAAACTTGTCCAGAAGAGTCGAAAATATGGAAGAGTACACAAGGTCTTTGGAGCATAAACTAAATGAATTGGAGGCATCGATGAATGAACCAAACCAACAGCAAAGAAAATGCAATATTATAGTGGCTGGCCTACCATCGGGCTTGAAAAATTCACAATTTTTCAACGTGTTAAAAAAATTAAATGTGAATATTCCTAATTAAGATTCATTTAGCTTAACACCATTAAAAAGAAAAAAGAGAGGTGAAATCACATCAGAAAGCTGCCTATATATTGTGAAACTAAGCTCAGAAGAAGTAAAAAATGATATACTTACAAAAAAAAAAATCTTTGGACCATTGTTTACTGGTGAATTTGATCTGGCGTCTGAAGGTAAAAATAATCAAATATTTTTTCGACAGCATTTATCTCCGCTTCAAAGTAAGCTATATTATGAGGCGAAATCAATTAAAATGTCACAAAAAATGGAATTTTTATAGGTTAAAAATAATAAAATTTTCCTACGAGAAAATAAAACAAGCAAAATTTTTGCTATATCAAATTTTAATGATATCGCGACAATCAAATATATATTTAAGATTTAAACATTTACGTATTTTAACTCACTATTTAAAATTATTTTTTTTTTCTTCTTTGATTAGCTTAAGAATTTTTTTTTACTATTTAATATCCATTTTTTTTGCTTCATCTACTAAATTTAATAAAACAGTTGAACTTAAATTTGACAACACAACTTTAATCTTTCTAATTACATTGTCATTTTTTAACATTAATCTTATTACTAAATTTACATCACAAATTTTTTTAAAAATTTTTAAAATCATTTATCAATTCATATTACATATTAAAACATATGATTTTTTACATAAATTATCTTACTTTTTTCTACGAGCAACAAATATTCTAAAATCACATTTAATACATATTAAACACTTATTTATTACTTATAACACTTATAAATTAAAATTTATTTTAACAACTTTTATATTATTATTGATCATCACAATATCATATGCAACTTTTTTTATGTTGAACATCACAATATTATATAAGCGAAAGAATAAGTACATGATATTATTTGTCCAAAAAGAAATATCTTTGGATATACATGGACTTATCCCTTTACATATTAAATACCGCATTGCTCCACTAACATATCTTAAAAATAAGCATTACAAAAATTTATTTGATTTTTTCACTAAATTAAAAATTATTTTAAAAATTTTTTTATTATTAATATTATTATATTATATTATTATTAAATCGAGCAACTTCCAAGCCACGCACGTAACAATTACTAAATTATTTATTATTAATTTATTTATTCTATTTACAAAAGCCACATTTAAAACCGGTTTTGAAGTTTTAAAACCAATATTTTTATTTATTCTAATTTTTTCTAATTTCTTATTTTTTTTAGTTTTTATTATTTACAACCTATTTTATTATTCGGTTAAAATCTATATATACATATTTGCATATATATAATTTGGTTATTTAATTTTTACATTCATATATTAAAAAAAAAAAAACAATGATCAATCATGATGAAATAAATATTTCTGAATTAAAAAATATTGTACATTTGACAGGGGTTTGCAACCTACCTGCGCTTGAAAAAAATAAGGAAAATTTAAATATTATTTACATTAATATACAAAGCCTTCGAAATAAACTCTATAGCTTAGAATCCCTAATTGATTCGTACAATCACAAGATTCACATCATAGTATTAACTGAAATATGGTTACTCGAGACCGAAAATCAATTTTTTAACATTTCAGGATATAATTCTTATTTTTCAAATAGGCAAGAACCGTACGGTGGGTAGTGTTGCGATATATATTGATGAATGTGTTAATTCTAATTATGTTTCAAAAGAAGAATTTCATAAAAGTAATTTATTAGTAGTTAATTTACCTGAACATAATATAAATGTCATTGGCATATATAGATCACATGAAAATACTATTCCTGATTTTATATGTAAATTAAACTGTGTTACTGCACAATTTAAGAACTCTATTATAATTGGTGATATAAACATAAATTTACTTGATATCAATAATCGGTATGTCTTAGATTACACAAATACGCTTATTAGTAACGGTTTTCTGATTTACAACAAAATGTAAGCACCTTGGATAACACGAGATATATTTAATAAAATTAAGATTAGAGACTCTTTTTATAAGTACTCAAAAAGTACAGAGAAAATACTCGTATTTATAATCTCTATAAATCGATGAAAGCCGAGGTAAACAAACTAATCGTACAAGCCAAAAAAAAATATTATTCAACTGAAGTACAACACGGTTTTCAAAACGGTAAAAGTCTTTGGAATTTTTATAACAAGGTAATCTATAACACTGATTTACCTAAACAAAACCCCGCTATTAAAATGCTATTAACTAATAATATAATCACAACCAATGAGTATGAAATAGCTGACAAAATGAATACATATTTTGTTAATGTGACCGACGAATTAAATATCGCGTCTAATCCAATTGATTATACATACGTCAATAGAATTCAAAGAGCAATCCACAACAACTTTGACTTACATTCCACCAATAGTACTGAAATTGAACAGATTATTGCAAACCTAAAATCTTCCGCAGCTACTGGTTGGGATTGTATTTCGACTAAGTTTTTGCAAAGATTTTCTACACAACTTTTACCAATAATAGCCAAATTAATTAATAACTGTTTCCAAACTTCAATATTTCCACGTTCCCTCAAAATAGCAATAGTTACACCCATTCTTAAAACAGGAAATACAAAAAATCCATCCAATTACCGACTAATATCTGTTTTAACAAGTATTTCTAAAGTTTTTGAATTGGTTATGAAAAATAGACTTAATACTTTTCTCACACATAATAATATACTACATACAGAACAATATGGGTTTGAAAGAAATTCAAACACAACGGCGGCATGTTTAAGCTTAACAAATTTTGTGACAAACAATATTGATAGTGGTAAATATGTTGCTTTAATATCCCTAGATTTTCAAAAGGCCTTTGATTGTGTAGATCATGAAATCCTACTATCGAAGCTTAGAAATCTTAACTTCGATCAAAATTCTATAAATCTTTTTCAAACTTACCTGTCTAATAGAATACAGAAAGTCAGAATCGGATCTTCCATCAATAGCCCGCTAATAATAAAAAAAGGAGTCCCACAGGGTTCCATTCTGGGACCAGAGTTATTCAAAATTTATATAGATGACATCGCTCGTCTAGATCTTATAGGGTCAATCCAATTATATGCTGATGACGCTATATTAAAATATGCGGCTGCTACAGAAAATATTTTAAGAAATTCGATTGAAACTGACCTTGCCAAAATCGAAGAGTGGATAACGCATCATAGGTTACGTTTAAATGTAAAAAAAACCAAAATTTTGCTACTTGGCAACAAAATTTACAACTCTAGGAACTTCTCCTACAACTCTATATCTATTGATAATGTAGAAAATCTCTGTTACTTAGGGCTAATTTTGGATAGAAAAGTTAAATGGATAGATCACATTCATCATATCATACGCAAAATAATGCCATATCTATTCATCTTACGTCGTATTCGAAAATATATTACTCAAAATGCTCTATATTCCATATATTCTTCTTTTATTCAATCTCATATAATTTATCTCAATCCAATTTGGAGTGGTGCAAGCCAACAAATTTTGTACCAGTTAGATATCGTACATAAGAAGGCGATTAAAATAATCCACGGCTATCCGAATATTTTTCCAACGAATAGGCTATACACCGAAAAATATTTAAGTCTCGAGAACATTTGTAAAAGGGAGTTGTATCTTACTGCCTATAAGGTTGTGAATAATAAAATAAAGCACAATTTTATTTTAAATAGAGCAATAAACATACACAATTATAATACGCGAAATAGTTCTAATTTTTATTTGTCCTTATTTAGGACAAATCAACAACAGAATAATTGCTTATTTAAATGTTTAAAGGTGTATAATGAGCTTCCAACAGGCTTTAAACAAATTAATTCAATTGGTTTGTTCAAAACAGAAATAAAAAAATATATACCGTAAAGTTCTGAATACAGTACCCCCCCGAAGAGAGCTGCTTGGAATGATTGGCTTATAAATGGTAAAGAGGAATTTACAAAAAAAGGATACAGGAAAAAACCGACTTATCAAGATATTGTTGATTTTACATCTTCAGCTTTAAAACAAATTTCGCCAGAAATCATTGAAAGATCATTTGAGTGTTGCGGAGTTGGAGAGTTTGGAAAAGAAAAATGTTTGGAAAATTAAATAGTCGCCTACAAAAAATTCTTAAATCTTGCGGGGACGTACATGAATCAAATATTTCTGAAATCCAAACCGAACCAAATAATACAACTTATGAGCTGGTCGGGGTTGATTAAGCTAATGCAAACTTAGCGAATTTTGATGATGATATAGAAACTATTGATGAACGTGTAATTGATAGTCAGACTTCTTCTGATGATGATGAATATATGAGCGAAACTTCCAGTGAAGTTGATACAGAGGAGCTTTTCGAATTGGTTTAAATGGCTAATAAGTAATAGTTTAAAAAATTATTTAAAAAATTTAATCAGACTATATCTTAATAAATGTATCTAGTTTTTCTATTATTAATGCATTAATGTATACTTGCAGATTTTTTTTTATTTTTAATAAGCTATGTATATATATTTTTTTATTTTGAATAAGTAATATAGTTATTTTGTTTTGTGAATTATACTAATTGGTTTAATTTTATTTTCCATAATACATTCCCTATCATATATAATTTGTTTTTGTTCCGAATAGTGTACCCGGGTATAGAAAACTAATTAGTGTACCCGGGTATACTAATTGGATTTATTATTTTTTTCAGAATATTGCCATTTTCCAATTAGAGTACCCGGGTATTGTATTCAGAACTTTACGGTATTACAAGAACATCAAACCCATAGATAATGAAAACCAGTATAAATACTGGATATGTAAATATTTAGTTAATATGTATATAGTGAACCGATGTATTTGTTGCTTTGTAGATAAATGATAATGAAATTGAGTGATTGAACTTAAAAAAATGTGATAATTATGAATTTTGATATTTAATTTTAATTATAAAAATTTTTTTTTATTTGTTAAATTGATTGTATCGTCTTGATTTTTGCAATATTCATTAGCTTTTAAGAATTAAACTTATATTAATATACTTTTTTTTTTTATAAGATCATATAGCTGCTTTAGTTACGATCATTCAACACAAACAAATTTGAATTATATAATTTATACCTTTTCAAAATGAATTAAAATAAAGAAAAAAAAAAAAAAAAAAAAAGTAAAAAATTTCTTAATATAATATAATTAGCAAATAAATAAATATGTGTAAATCAAAGTAAATAGTGAAAAAAAAAAATTTTTTACTTGCTATTACACCTTGAAAAAATTTTAATTGTTTGGAAGAATATTAGAATCATTCTTCTAACTATGCAGTTAAGTAACGAATGATCAATTCCTGTTGGTATTTTTCTATTTTTCTGTGGGGTTATAATATAAGATAATTTTATTTATTTATATTTATGTTTCCATGCACATGCACAAAAGATAAATGTTTCAGTATTAAATAATTAATTATTAGTATTTAGCGTAAGAATGTGTTTTCTATATCTGAGTAATTGGAATAACCAATTTTTTACATTTTTTAAAAATAAATTACAGTTTATAGAGGAGCAGTAACAACAAAAAAACGCGAAAAAAATAGTTTTTTTGATCACAGGTATATTGACAAGTGATCTATTATTTGAATTCGAGCGCAGATTATGTTTTCTACAATCAAAAGGGTGAAATAAAAGTTCATGATTTGAAAATTCCTGTGTGGATGACCTGAATGACACTATTCTAGTTTTTTCACTAATAACAAGTTTGTGAAATGTAAACCATTGCCGTAACAATTGAAAATCTTCATAATTTTTATTAGGTTATCTAGATAAGATTTATTGATGTAAGTAAGCGATATTCCTCTTATCAGGGAAGGCCGTAGTTTGACCATGAAGTTTTTGCCTGATAGAATTAATATAGACTATGAATAACAGAGCCCCATCTGTTACGGGGCTACAGCCCCCCAAGATTGCAAAAAGCATAATATTTAAATTGTTATAACAAGAGGTGTGTTAGATATATTTTCAATCTGAAACGGCAAACGATAGCTGGTTTCATAAACAGGCAAATGTTTAGGGTTGCCATACGGTACTAAAATTTAACATTACACAAAACTCAATTTTTGCAAAATTTTAGACCACACATATCTTCTGAACGGTTCAAGCAAGGGTCTTGAAATTTTGGGGGAAGTTAGATACTCAGAAATTAGTAGGAGTCGGTTAAGCCCCCTATTTAGGAGCTATAAAGGCTCGAAAATTGAAATTTTGCCTATTTTTAAACACCTGTAACTTGAATACCTGTCCAAATTTTTTTTTAGTGATATATAAAATTCAAAGCTCTATAATTATATTTCAATATGTTAAATGTTTTTCTTAAATTTAAAAGCGGTTCCTTAAATTGAAGAAAGTGTCTCTCAGTTTTACCCATTTTTGCTTAGATAATAAAATTCTAAGTAAAATTCAAAATTTTGGTTTAATTCCTAGAAACTACAAAAATGAAGAGGGAGGGGGAGGGGGGGTTAGACGAAGTTAGGTCCTTGAGAAAATTGGCAACCTTCCCCATTCAAGGGCTATTAGGACTTTAAAATAAAAAATTTACTGTTTTTATAACCACCAACGTATATATTTCCTTAAACGTTAATATTAAAGCTTGAACATTATATTCCGATAAAATAATTAGTATGAAACACTATATTATTTTGAAAATGTGCTTTTTTAAAAACCATTGGTTTTTTATCATCACTTGTTTTACATTGCTATTACATTGTTCTAATTTGTAAATATAATAATTATCTCGAGCTTTATCAATCTCTAATTTAATTCTTCGACAAAGTTTTTTATAATAACTTTTTGACTTTGTTGAGAAGCTTATTTTTAAAATTTATAAATTTACATAGATTATTTGTCATCCAAGGCTTAATTCTTTTTATTTTGCTCTTTTTCTTTTTAGTGGTTGTGCACGCGTTTATATAAGATTTTAATGAATTTAAAAACAGTTCAAAAGCAACAGATGGATTATTTTCCGAATATACTGATTCCCAAAATTCTTATATTAACAGATTATTTAGTTTATTTGTTGGATCCGATTTGTTTACATTTTTTATAAAAGCATTGAAAACTATCAAATGATGATCTATAAATTTAAGATCTAAGATGTGTCCCCTAAACCTAAATTATTTTTCCTATTTTCTCTAATAAGTTGCCGGTTGGACTATTTAACGGACAGCCAAAACCATACGAAGACATTAAAGACATATAATGTTCAGTATCAGAATTATCTTTTGAAATATCAATATTTATATCATCTATAAAAATTATATTTTCCGATTTATATTTTCTCAATAAAATTTTCAATTTGTTCGAGAAAGATAACTTTATTTACTTAATGTAAACGATATACACAGTAAAAAACATACTCTTCACCTTTAAAATTTAATTTAATTCTAATTATATCAGCACTTGTCAAAACTAAATTTTTGGAAATACAGAAACACTCATTCCTTACAAAAACAGCTATTCCACCTGAAGCATAAGAATTATTACAATTAGTAAATAAGTGATAGCCTGGAATATTATACAACAATGATTTATATATTTTGGTGTATGCAAAAACAATTACTAACATTGTTATTACTGACTTTGGCACAGTTTTTGTTATTTAGATCAAAAGAATTAGATTTTATATTTTGTAGCATATTAATAGATTACTAGTATCGCCCTGTGCTCGAAATTCGAGCTATTTTTTCTTTTAACATATAAAATTCGTTTTGTGTAAATTACATTAGACTATAATATATAATAAAAATTTGCTTAAAAAAAATTTATAATTTTTCTTAATTATTAAAACGTTGTTAAGTACCGGTTTTTGATACCTATGTTGTACGTATTCTGTATCCTAATTAAAAAACTCTATGAATACATAATATGTACAACAAAATTTAACATATCATAATTCATAAGTTTAGTATTTAGTATTATATTATATTGAAGCTGCCAGAAGTACAAATAAGAGTCAAGTTAACCGAAGTCTTTTTTTAAATCTCAATCTTAAGATTTATAGCAAAAAAAAAAGTTTTTCAATAAATCAAAGAATAAATATTTCCTACCCTTTTTTCATTTTTAAATTTAATAGCTACATAGGTAAATTTTTACTACAAATGTATGCCTATTTAAAGTTCTGAAAACATGCGAAAAATGATTCTGAATTCCTTAGTTTACTTTATACCTTTTTGTCTAGTTTATTTATTTAATATTTCCTAAGTTTTTTATTGACAAAAATATATTTCTATACAATATGGTCATGAGCCATGACTCATAAGTAAATATACAAATAAATATTATTGCTTTTATTCCTTTATGAGAAGTAAACTCTTTTCTACTCTCAACTATTGCCAGCTACTTCAGCCCTTGTAAAAGAGTATATGACAGAGTAGATAAATAATTTCCGGCAGATGGCTTTAATTAAAATTCTCTCGAATAGGTTATGTTAAATCATATTTTTTATTTGATAACCAAAAAGCACTTACCCCCTTCCATTTTAAAAAAAATTCTTTATATTTATATCAGCAATAAACCTTAATTTTTTCACTTTATTAATATTTAAATACTATTAAATATAATTAACTTCTCAAATGACAGGCAGTTTTAAAATGTCAAATATATATATGACAATTAATCTGACAATTATGTACTCCTGAAACAAAAATTAGCGTTCAAACTACGCCTATCTAATCTTCATGTACACTTTTTGATATATAAAATTCGTTCGTTTTCTCAAAGTAAAACTAAAAATAGTTTTTTTTATTATAAAAAAACATTATTCGATGTTGAAAGTGTGAAATAAACTTTTCAATTATTAGAATGAAAGCAAAACATACAACGTACAATTTTTATACGGCAGTACGTCAATACGTCTGTCTACATATCCATTATCGGTAAATCGATACGCTCGTACAATATTTAATTTATCAAAAATATTTATTTGAATGTTTTAATTTAGTACCTACAAAAAATATTTTTAATTTCATATTATAGGTATTTTAAATATAAGATATTTTTTAATAAAAATTATTGTGAAAAAATATTATATTTTAAAACATAATATTAGAAATATAAGAAAAACCAATAATAATATTTTTATACATTTTGTCAATATTTGTAAATTTTAAAAATCCGTATTTTCGCTGCTCTAATGTAAATTTATGTACCTATTTATTTCTCAATTTTTTGACAGAAATTATACGCTGCACGCTTTTATTTAGGTTTGGACGTAAGGGACAAAAAACTTTTTTTGAGAAAGATAATTTTTTTAGTTTTGCACACATATTGTACTGTAGATATTTTCAATTTATTTGAATATTTGTATGTTTTAAACTAAATTATTTAAAAAAAAATGTTATTTTAAAATATTTTATTTTTAAAATTTAATCGCAGCAGCATAAGAAAAATCAATTACAATATGTATTTTTAAACACTTTGTCAATTTTTAAATTTTAAAACTCTGAGGTACAGCACGTCGCGTATGCTTTAATGTAAATTTTTTTACATAACTAATTATTTCAAAATTTTTTGACAGAAACTGAATGCCGTACATGCTGATTTTGGCTGATCCATAAGAAACAAATCATTATTCTTAAGAAATTTTATTTTTTTTTTTAAGTTTCTGCATATTTCAGAATTCGGTTTTTAATTTTAAAAAAAAACTTAATAAAGGAAACAACAATTTACGATTTACAAAAAATTTTTTTTTAGTACCTACTGTATTATTATGGTTCAAAAAAATGGTTCTGAATTCTTTACTTTACTTTATTATATTATACCTATTTGTATTGCAGTGAACCCCTCTTTTTACAGCTACACCACACCGCCTCTTGAAGAATAGTAGATGAAAGGAGTAGATAATTAAATATTTATTTTATCTAAATTAAAGCATACGACGTACAATTTTTATACGGCAGTACGTCAATATGTCTATCTATATATCCGTAAATTGATACGCGCGTACACACAAAAATATTTATTTGAATGTTTTAATTTACAACAAAAAATTTTATTAATTTCATATAATAGGTATATTTAGAATTTTTTCCAATATAAGATATTTTTTAAAACATAATCTTAGAAATTAAAGAAAAACCAAAAACCATTTGTCAATTTGTAAATTTTAAAAATCCGATTACAGTACATCGCGTTACGTGTATTTTGGTTGCTCTCATGAAAATTCATGTACCTATTTATTTGTAAATTTTTTGACAGAAATTATACGTCAACTTTTATTTAAGTTTAAGATTATTTTTTAGTTTTTTTTTGCGAACATATTGTAGGTATTTTCAGTTATTTTGAATGTATGTTTTTTAAAAAAAAAAATAACATCAGAAAAAACAATTACAATATTTTTATACGCTTTGTCAAATTTTAAAATTTTAAATTCCAAAGTACAGTACACAACATACCTACTTATTTCAAATTTTTTTGTCAGAAACTGCATGCCGTACGCGTTTATTCTGATTGATCTGTAAAGAACACATAATTTTTCTTTAGAAATGTTATTTTTTTGTTTCTGCAAACATACTATAGGTATTTCAATTATTTTGAGTATATGTAAAGTATTTTTTAAAAAAATATAGGTATTTGTAAAAACAATATTATTTTAAAATATTTTATTTTTAGAACAAAAACAACATAAGAAAAAACAATAACTTTTTTATATGCTTTGTCAATGTTTAAATTTTAAAAATTCGAGGTACAGTAAGTTGTTCTCATGTAATATCATGTACTTAACTACTAATTTAAAACACCATAAACTTTGATTTTGGTTGTGTTAAGGAACAAATCATTTAAATTGCAAATTATTTTTTTAAGAAAGATTTTTCGTTTTTAATTTTTTGCAAACATATTTCAATTATTTTGAATATATGTTTTAAAAAAAATTATTTTAAAAAAATATTATTTTAAAATATTTTATTTTTAAAATTTAATCGTAGCAACTTAAGAAAAAACAATTACAATATTTTTATACGCTTTGTCAATTTTTAAATTTTAAAACTCCGAGTACGTCGCGTATGCTTTCATGTAAATTTATTTACATAACAACTTATTTCAAAATTTTTTGACAGAAACTGAACGCCGTACACGCTGAATTTGGTTGATCCATAAGTAACAAATCATTTTTCTTAAGAAATATTATTTATCAGAAGTCGGTTTCTTATTTTACAAAAAACTTAACAAAAACCAACAATATACGATTTAAAAAAAAAAATTTTTAAGCAAACGAAAACAAAGTACAGTACTTTTCGGTTATAACGACCATGATGGGACGAAAAATATTCGTCGTAATAAACGAATGCCGTTTTAAAAGAATGCTGTGAATTTTGAAAAATTAGTATAAAACTTAAACATTGTAGAATGTGCTGATTCTAGAATGGACACTTCGAACTCATTTGCTAAAATTTTATTTGATGTGTCAGCCTCAAGCCTATGTATAGTGCTTTTTCTTCTAATGAAATATTTTTTGTATTTTTGATGCGTTATTATGATTTTTTTTATATTCAAAAATAAATAAAAAAATACTAAATTAATCACCAAGCAACATAATTAGATATAATAATTTTAAATAAAAAAAATATCAATGTAATAAAAAACTTTCATTTTTAGGTAAAATTTAATTCTTTGGCAAAAAGTGTAAAGTTTATTATAATTAAAATTGCACCGAGTTCGTTATAAATGAAAACTACTGTATAAACCAAATGTATTGCTTTCATTTCGAAGAGACCTTTTTTTTTTCGTTCACTTTTTAAGATAAAGAAAAAACAAAAACAAAAAAAAAATTATAAAAAAATTTAAATCTCCTTGTTCATTGAATATTGAACTAAAAAAAAAAAAGAAAGAATACATAAGTCGGCGCCTATAATCTTTTGATTTAGATTTAGCTGCGAGTTAAAACCGAAAATGAATTACATTTACACAGAAAGTCGGCGCATAATATTAGAGTCATAAGCTTCAACTTTTAACAGCGTGACCGTTAAATTCAAATTTACGTTAATTTAAAGACGGGTTTTCACCTGAAAAAACGCAATATTCTAAAAAAAAAATATCATTGTCCTATGAAAACAAAAAAAACCTTTCTTTTGGTTGTTGTTTCATTAAAATTGGTCAAATAGTTTGTCCTAAAAAAGGATGTTTCTATTTGTATGGGAAAAAATAAGCCGATTAAATATTATGATGTACATCAGAATTAAATTAATTAATATTTTGAATATTGTCTAAAACTTCTCTTGAACTTATAACAAAAACCATCAGTTTTTCTAATCAAAATTTTAGAACTTGAAAACCATAAATACTTAAACTTTTTTTCCTTTTTTTTGCTTTTTTTGCTTCCATAAATAATGCCATTGTATATTTGGTAAAGTAATTGTTAATGTAAATGTTTTTAATTTCCTTATCGCCAAGTAATGTTGTTGTTAAACTCTTTTTCACAGTAGATTTTGCCTTCACTATTCTTTTTTAATGAATATTGCTAAAAAAATAAGAATTCAGATTTTTAAAAATTTATTTTCGAACGCGTTGCCAATTTCATTAGTGGGTGAGAAATTCATATTAATTATTATACCCGTGCTTACATATATGAACATTGGGTATATTAAAATTACTCCTCCGTTTGTAACGCATCGAATAAGACGAGCTAGATATAGTGTCAAGGGTACGTATAGAATCAGCATCGAAAAGTGAATCGATCTAGCTATGTGTGTCCGTCAGTAGGATAACTCAAAAACTATAAGAGTTAGAGTTCTGAAACTTTCAAAAAGTAATTTTTAGACAATTTGTAGGTTCCCTATTGTTTTTGGTTAAAATCGAACAAAGGCTTCAGCTGCCATATAAATTTTTCGAAATTATATGAATATTTTCAAAATTAATAACTAAATAAAAACCAAATAAAATGTAAAACAAACAAAATGTAGTTAAATTACTAATCGATTCATGGATTCATGGTTAGGACATGCTACTTGAAGCCAAAATGTCTCGGTTCGAATCCAGGCTAGCGAAATTTTTTTTTTTTATCTATTTTCTTCTATTTTCTTTTTAATAACATATATGTATTTATTTTATGTTTGAAAAAATTTTATTTTATAGAAAATTTGACAGAAAACTCTCATTTATATTAAAAATTATTAATTTTTTTTAATATTTTTATAAAAAAATTCAAAACTGTTATTTAAAACAAACAATTGGTAGAGTAAAGCCGGCTAATGTGGACCAGTCGGTTAATTTGGACCACCACAAAATACGAGAAACTAAATACGTATCAAAAAATCTGTGCATGCTAAAACATGCATTATAACCTTAATAATAAAATAAAAAAACTGTATATCGATAAGCTCAGTATTTATGCAACTTTCGAAGTATAAAGTGTTTTTGAAAAAATTTTCGTAAATTTTTAGTGTTTTTTTTTTTTGTGTTTTGTGGTTCTGGAAACCGTTACGAAAAAATTTGAATTTGTATATGTCAACTGAGACTAATTAAAAATATTTGTGTTCAATTTGTTTTTTGTAAGTATTTGTTTTGATAATTTTTAGAAAATTTTTATTAAAAAAAGTACTGTTCTGCTATTGTGGACCACTTTAGTTCGGCTAATTTGGCACAGTGGTCCATATTACCCGGTAGGAAAATTTAGTGAAATTTTTTCAAATTTTCTCCTTTTTAAACTATCTAGAATATGCCGAAAGAAAGAAAAATACGGAATTACCTTGTTGAAAATTTGAAAAAGGCCGCAGAGGAAATCAAAAAAGGTAATATGGGTTTCTTGAAGGCTTCAAAAACATTTGAAGTTCCGAAAACAACTTTACGCCGATATTGCAATTTAGATATTGATAAAGATGACTGGAAACCGAAAACTTTAGGAAGAAATCCAGTTTTTTCGCAAAAAATGGAAGAAGAATTAGTAGAATACATTTTAACAATGGGAGAGCTTTATTTTGGTCTATCACGTAGTGACATTCGTATTTTAGCTTACCAGTTAGCCACCAGAAATGGTATAGCAAACACCTTTTCAAAAATAAATCAATCAGCAGGAAAAGATTGGTTGAAAAACTTCCAGAAACGACACAATGATAAAATTAGCTTTAGAAAACCAACAGGAACTTCTTGAGATAGAGTTAATGGTTTTAATCGGGAAAGTACGAATAAATTCTATGATATTTTGGAAAATGTCTATGAAAAAAACCACTATCAGGCAAACAGAATATTTAACGTGGATGAAACTGGCATTTCTTCCGTGCAAAGTAATCAAACACAAATATTAGCAAAAGAGGTAAACGGCAAATTGGGGTAATGACCTCTGCAGAAAGGGGATCTTTAATTACCATTGTACTATGCATGAGCGCTGGTGGTTTTTTTTTGCCACCTTATTTTATTTTTCCTAGGAAAAGACCGAACATGAGACTGCTTCATAATGCTCCTTTGGACTCTGGAGTATCGTTTCATCATTCTGGATGGATTCAAACCCAGATATTTACAAAGTGGTTTGAACACTTCATGAAGTTTGTTAAACCTTCCAAAGATGATCCTGTTGTGCTTATTCTAGATGGCCATTACTCACATATTAAAAACCTGGAAGTAATTGATTTAGCAAGACAAAACGGGGTAACAATCATTTCACTTCCACCTCATTCTTCACACACAATGCAACCCTTGGATCGTAGTTTAATGGGTTCGTTGAAAAAATATTATAGTGAAGAAGTGAGACAATTTTTGCGTAGAACAGGTCAAAAGATGACAATATATGAAGTTGCTGAACTTTTTGGTAAAGCTTTTCCTAAGGTTCAAACAGCAGAAATTGCTTTTAAAGGATTTCAGTCTACTGGAATATATCCTTTTAATCGTTTTATTTTTACTGATACAGATTTTATAGAATTAGAAAGTGCACCAGGTAAATTTTTATAGTATCTATCTAAATTTATTAAACAATGTTGATTTAATATTTCAGAAATTTTGAAAGAAAATGAAAATCCTTCATCAACTACGCTAACTCCGCAAACACAATCACCTCAAGCAGGTAATATAAACAAGTTAGAAACAAGTAAGATCGATAATATTTTGTCATTTATATATAATATATTTGTCATTCGAGCAAAAGAACTTCCTTCGTCAATACAAGCACAACCACCTCAAACAGGTAAACAAGTCAAATTTCAAATTCAGTGTTTTGTTTTATAATAGATCGATAATAGATATTTTATAATTTATAATCAGGTCCTAGTCGAGCAATAGAACTTGTTTCATCAATACAGGCACAATCACCACGCTCAGGTAAGGATGCCAGATTTTTTAAGAAAAGTTTGCAAGACTCTAATAACATGTTTTCAATTTATATTTAGATTCTTGTAATTCTATCTTGTCGTAAGACCTTGGAATATTTCTCTAGCCACCCAAGTCAAAAAAGTTTCAAGGCGTAAAACAGAAGCTAAAATTTTAACTGAATCTCCATACAAAGACAATCTTGAAAATCAACAACAAAAGAAAACACTTATTACACCAAAAGAAAAAGTTAAGAATAACATTTTCAACAAAAATAAGAAACAAAAAAAGAAAATATGAAACCTACAATAAAAAAGCAAAGAAGATTACGTAAACAAAAACAAAGAAAAATTGAGACTTCTTCTAGCTCTGAAAATGTAGAAAATATTTCGATTCCAGAATCAACTGGAAGTAACATCGACTTTACCTTTCCACCCTCACCAGAAACAATTTGTGAAATATGTTTAAAAAAATTTAAGGAAGATGCTTTTCCAGTGGATTGGATTTCGTGCCTCCAATGTGAATGCAATTGGATACACCAAGTATGCGTTGGAACATTCATATTTATTTGTAAAATGTGCAACGATTTTTATTAGCCTTTATTTCTTCTTAAAGTTTTATTGTTGAATTTTTATTTTATTTTTTATATGAATAAAAAAGACTTATCTATGTTTTTGTTAGAATTTAAATTTTTTATTGTCGGTTAAAATGGACCACTAGTCCACTTTACCATAACTGGTAGTCCAAATTACCCTGCATTTTAAAAAATGAATATTTTTACCTTTTTTACTCTTTTCAACTTAAAAATAAAACGGTTAAACTTAGAAAACAATTTCATATGCACTTTAAATGACAACAAATTACTGCGTCGCTTTTTTTTTTGTGCGATGAAAATTGACGAAAAACAAAAGAGATAGATCCAGAAATAAGATAGGTGGTCCACAATCACCGCACTTACTCTACCATAGCAACTACAATTATTTAAAAAAAAAAATTAAGATAAATAAAAACTCGTTGTGTAGACAAATTTTTAATTGTTCTATGGTGCAGTGGATAGGACATCGGACTAGTAGTCAAAACGTCTCGGTTAAAATCCAGGCTGGGGCAAATTTTTTTTTTTTAAATTCATCTTAAAACTGTCATTTATAAATTATTCATTTTTTTTAATACATTTTTTAAAAAATTCAAAACAGTTATTCAAAGCAACCAATTGATACCATAGCAACTATAATAATTTAAAAAATTTGAGATGAACAAAAAATCGGTGGCTTAGTGGTTAGGACGTCGACCTTGTAATTGAAAAGTGTGGGTTCGAATCTCGTTCAGGGCATATTTTTTTTTTAAATTCTTCTTTTTTGTTAATTCATTTTTTTTTTTATTCATTTTTTTTGTAATTGCCTCTATATTCTATTTCAAATAAATATCTGTTGCTTTTCTATCAATACAACTGATGATCGAATTACATTGTCTGAAAATGAATTGTGATGTGAAATAGCTAAGTCTCGCTAACATATTTGTGTATTAGTACTTTGATTAGTTATTCTTTTAAATAAATTAAACATTGCAATTAAGATATTGTACTTTATTAAAAATATTTAAAAAAATGAATACAAGTATATCAAATTCAAAATATTTCAATTTATGACTCATCTTTTTGTAATATTTGAAATAAACAACGGAAAACCACACCACTTATAAAATGTCTTTAAGTTTAATTTTTTTTTTAATGTAACCTAATCCGATAATATTATACTAGTAACGCCCTGTGCTCGAAATTAGAGCTTTTTGTGCTTTTAAATTTACATAAAGAATCCGTTTTGTGTAATTTATATTAGACTAATATTATATGAAACTTATTTTTTTTTCCTATGCATGCTAAAATTTATGGCAAAAGTTTATAATTTTTTCAATTATAAAAACGTTTTTAAGTATTTTTGAATTTTATTTTTAATTAAATGAGTTAAGTACTTATATAAGTATATAGAAACTGCCAAAATACAAAATAATAGTTAAGTTGACCGAAGTCGAGATTTTTTTTAAAATCACAATTTTAAGATTTATAACATATCTATATTGATGAATTTTTCCTCCCCTTATTCCATTTTTAAATTTAGTAGCTAAATAAGCACTACATTTCAATAACAAAATCTGAAATTTTTACTACAAATGTATGTACATATACAAAAAATGGTTCTGAATTCTTTACTTTACTTTATATTATACCTACTAGTAAAAAAGCCTGTCGGACGACAGGTATAATTTTAATTTCTCTTTTTATATATAATCTTCCTGCTATTGCGCTACTGAATCAATAAAAGGAAATTCGTTATCTAAAGAACATTAAGTTAACATTATAATAATTTGTTTTAGTTTTGTAAGTGATAATAAAATAGAAGTAAACATCCTAAAGTGTTAAAAATTTCTTTATACGTTTTTATTACAATTTTCTGTATCTACCTGTTAACAGATTTCTCATACGTTTTGATTTTTTTTTTTTTCTGTTCATAATTTACATTTTATAAGTTTCATTTTTTCTTTCTCTTTTGTATGTAAGGATTTGTAATTAGAAGTATGTTACATTACATGTGTGAATATTTTATTTTATTTTATTTCATTAACCAAAACAAGGTTTTTACAAACAAAAAAAAAAAGAAAATATCTTATACTATTATTCATAATTTAAAATTTTAAACAGAATTTACAAAAAAAAAAAAAAGTGTAAGAACAATTAACAAAAATTAGAATATTTAGGTCAAATTACAATACAAAGTTTTTTTTTTTTTTTTTTTTTTTTTTTTTTTACTGTACAAAATATTAAAAATTTAAACAAAAAACAAAAAATGCTTACCGAACAAAAACAAAAAAGCAAAAGCACTGTATGAACGTAATTACTTATGATATAATACCATATAATATGTTAATATGCACTTGAACTTGAAATTATTATTAAGTTTACAAAATAGGTTCATTTAAAAATTTTTGCTTAAGTTTATATTTAAAAGTGATTTTAGATATATCTGTTGAAAAAAGATAACTATGTTTATTAAATGTAGTGCAACATCTGTTTATAGGTTCATTATTTGCATATTGAGTTCTGTGAGTATTTTCAATCAAAATTTTATTGTTTCTTGTTTGTCTAACTTCGTTATTTATTCTGACTTTATACGTTAGAAACTGAATATCAATATTTTTATTTAGGATGTCAAAAGTGAAGCAGGATGAAAGAATTTCCCTGCGTGATGCAAGACTTAACATTTTCAAGGTATTTAGTCTTGTAATGTAGCTTGGAAGAGTGGAGTACTCTGAAGGGTCATATTGGTTTCTTAGGGCAAATAAAAGAAACTGTTTTTGAACAGATTCAATTCTTTTAGAGTGTGTTTGAAATGCCGGATCCCAAACAATGTGACCATATTCTAAAGTAGATCGAACCAAAGAACAATAAAGTGCTTTTGTTACTGCTACGTCATTAAACTCTTTGGCCCTTCTTTTAATGAAACCTAGCATTTTATTTGCCTTTGCAATCATGTGTTCGTAATGAAGATTAAAATTTAATTTATCATCCAAAAGAATCTTAAGATCGGTCATGTTATTCACCCTTTCGAGAGCTAAATTGTCTATTGAATAATTGAAAAGTATTGTATTTCTTTTACGTGTAAAGCTTATGACCTTGCATTTCTTAATATTTAGTTCTAATCTATTGGATATGCACCATTCATGTAAAGAATGCATGTTTTCTTGAAGTAATTGAACATCAGAGTTATTCTTAATAACATGAAAAATTTTAAGATCGTCAGCAAATGCAATATGAGATACACCTAATAATTTTTCAGAAAGATTTGAAATAAATACATTGAATAGAAGTGGACCTAAATGGCTACCTTGAGGCACACCAGAAGTAACATAAATTGGGTTTGACAAATGGCCTTGGAATTTTATGTTCTGAGTTCTTCCAGTAAGATAAGAGCCAAGCTATGCCAAGAAAGAACCAGATATGCCGAAAGTTTCAAGTTTCTTCAGCAAAATATTATGATCAACACGATCGAAAGCTTTGCTAAAGTCCGTATAAATTGCGTCAACTTGGTAACCCTTCTCCATTTCATTTAAGATTTCAGAAGTGTAAACTACAAGATTTGTAGTAGTAGAGCGACCTTTTCTGAAACCATGCTGTTGTTCATTTAGTTTCATGTTAATAATAGGTGTGATTTTGCCCACCACAATTTTCTCAAACAATTTTGGGATAGTCGAAAGGATGGCTATTCCTCGATAGTTTTCAACAGAAGCTTTGTCTTCTTTTTTATGAATAGGGGTCAAAAAAGATGATTTCCAAGCAGATGGGAAGGTGCCTGACGAAAGTGATATATTAAATATAATGTGAAGTGGATATGTCAAATAACTAATGCAGTTGTATAAAAAAGAAGGAGCAATTAAATCCGGGCCCACACCTTTTTTAAGATCGAGGTTATTAATTGTTTCATAAATTTCATTTTCCGAAATATAAAAATCTTTTATAATTGAATTAGTATTATTAACCGAGTTTGAAATTGGGATATTGATGGATACGTCAAGCGGACGAAAAACTTTTTGAAAGCAATCTGCGAAAAATTTACAGATTACATTAAGATTTGTAGAGAAAACATTGTCTTTAGACATAGAGTTTGGATACCCATAAGTCTTTCGTTTTGTATTGACAAAGTCAAAAATCTTTTTTGGATCCGTAATTAATTTACTACCGATCTCAGATACATAATTGTCATATGCCAAATTTGATTTATTTTTAAATTCTAAAGCGAGATCCTTATACATATTTAATAAATTAGTATCAGGCTCCTTTGTAAATTTAATTTTTTTATAAAGTTTGTTGCGCTGATTGCGCAAAGTCCTAAGTTCTCGGTTAAGCCACGGTTCTGTGGTCTTATCCTTTTTACGTATTTTAGGTACATAGGAGTTGACTATATGAAATAATAGATACTGTTGAGTCAATGTTCTGTTGTCTTAACAGTTCGTCTTAATTAACAACCGATAAAGCATTATTAATGCTTTGATAATCGGCATTAAGAAAATCAAATACAATATTATTATTGTAAGATTTACAAAAAGTGGCGTGATGGAAGAAAATTCAGAGATGACTGCGTTATGATGAAGTGAGTTGGAGAATAAATTAGCTGTATCATCAGCGAGTTTAACTTCCACTTTATCATATGCATTAGAAAATGCAAGATCTAACCACTTATTATTTTTGTTAGGAAATCTGATAATTTGCTGTAAGTCGTTACCATAAAACTCACTGATAATATCAAAATCAGTTTCGTCATTAAAATTAATTGGTAGTAGCAAGTATTCAGTATTGGGCGGAAAGTAAACGATTCCAAGGTATAAAAAATGTTTACCTAAGTTCACTTTTATAAATTTATGATCGAATAAAATAGATGTCCTAGTATTCAATGGAGTACTAGACAACTCGTTATTAACTGCAAGAAGAACACCGCCTTCACGGGAACAGTTTGTAGAATTGTAATCCCTGTCTTTCCTGTAAATTGACCAATTACTGTCCAGTATTTCTTGATTTTTGAAGGAATCATTTAGCCAGGTTTCGGTAAAAGCTAACACGTTGAATTCACAGGACTTAGCATCAACATATAGTTTTTTTAGCTTACCTCTCATACCGCTACAATTATGATAGAAGATTTTAAGTTTATTATTATCTTTATTTTTATGTACCTTAAAGCTAGATGATGTATGAACTGAAACTAGGTTAGTATTAATGCTATTTTTTCCCACTAAGGGGACGAAAAAAGTCACTGCTACTTTTTCTAATTCTTTGTAAATAATCGATTCTTTTACTTTTAAGGTGACTGCAATAGGCTTGTAGATCTTTTTCGACCGATTTAGAAGAGGCCCCGAAACCTTCATGATATTTAACAAATAATTTCATTAATTCCTTTGGGTTAGACGGTAAACCTTCTTGATCAATAAAAATTTTAATATTGAGTTTGGTTTTACCGTCAACACAAAGGTCATCATCTTCCTTATGCAAATAGGCTAAATAGAGTCTTACATTTTCGTAAATTTTTTGATCTCTAAAACGCGACAGAACATAAGTATGATCATCTTTCGCTAACGCGTTTTTCGTTAATCTAACTATAGGAGGCATTAAAGGATTAACGAAACTTGCATTGGAAGGAGTAGAAATAGATGCTATTGGCGTATTAATACATGAAGTTGTAATGCAGTTAAAATTTGAAATTTGTGTACATGGAGTACCGACTATAATTGTTTCTCCCTGCTTAAAGTTAGGATATTTGTGTTTAGACGTTATTGGAGTTGTTGTGCTAATTAAATTTGAATTTGAATTTGTGGTGATTAAATTTGAATTTGAATTTGAGTTTGTAGAAGTGGTTGAATTGCACATTGTGTTAGTCATTAAACTTGAGTTTGTACTACTAACCGAAATTTCAAGTAAATTTAAATCTGGCTTATTTAGCGAATAAGTAACTAAGTTAGACGGAGGCAAATAGTTATGAAATTTAACTGGTGTTTGAGTTAATAAAATGGGTTGTGTATTGTATGAATTTAAACTATTGTTATTATAATTATTGTTATTATTATTATTATTGTTATTATTATTATTATTGTTATTACTATTATTTTTATTATTATTATTGTTATTGTTATTATTATTATTATTATCATTATTATTATTATTATTATTATTATTATTATTATTATTTTTATTATTATTATTTTTGTGTAAAATAGGCTGTGTTTTGTGTTTGCTTATAATATTTTTTTTATTATTTGTGGACTTAGTGTTATTGCGTGTATTTCTGTTCTTGTTTTTTTCTGTGATTGTTTTGCTATTAACATTATTGATATTAAGTTTAATTTTATTTTTATTTTTTACTGAATCTAATTTACTTTTTACTGAATCTAATTTACTATTGTTTAACTGTTTACCTATATGTTTAAAGATGGATATTTTTGTCCCTTTGTTCCACAATTTAATATTATTTATTTCCTGGACTTTTGTTTCCGGTACGCTAACTTTGAAAGTATGATACTGCGGTTTATATTTCAGCCACTTAGGTGTGATTAATTTACAATGAACCTCTTCAAAATTCAACCTCTTTTTTATGTATCTGACTAGTTTCTCCTCTGTTGTATTAGTGCTAAGGTTAGAAATCCTTAAGTTAAATTTAGGTTTAATTGTAACTTCTGGTGGATCAACTGCTTCTATTTCGATTGAAATGTCGTCACATTTTTCTTTGGTTGATTCAATGTTAACCGTCTTAGCCTTATCTACATCATTTATTTCATCAAATAGTGATTTAGTTGCATTGTTTGAATATAGATCATTCTGATGCGAAGCACTGCAAATTTTAACACCATCCTGAATTGTCTCTATTTTGGCCTTAAGGATATCTAAATCGGCCAATACTACATCTCTAAAGCTCATTGAAATATCAGTTTTATTTATATTTTCTGAATTAGAGATGAAAAGTTGCTTTAAATTGTCCATCGCATACAAAAGCTTGTTATTAATTGGATCTTGTGCTAATGAATTTTCAATAATGTTCTTAAACGTTGAAATTTCCGTTTTTAAATTATTTGTTTCAACTTTAATTAGTTCACTAACACTTCTTTTTTGATCATTTTTGAAATTGTTAAGAGTGTTATTTAGTAGTTCGAAATTTCTTTCCATTTCCGTAAAGCTGGCTGTATTGTTCTTTACAACTTCCAATAATTTATAAATAATAATAAAACTTAACATTAACATAATTAAAGAGCAGCAGCGTCTTTTATTATATTTATACAAAATAAAAACTACATATTGTAGTTAGTTATTAGTTCTGTAAGTAATATTTAAATAAAAGTATGTACACATACTGAAATGTAAAAAATTTCTTTATACGTTTTTATTAAAATTTTCTGTATCTACCTGTTAACAGATTTCTCATACGTTTTGATTTTTTTTTTCTGTTCATAATTTACGTTTTATCAGTTTCATTTTTTCTTTCTCTTTTACGTATTTGTAATTAGAAGTATTTTACATGTGGGAATAACACTTAACATAACATAAGAGCACGGTGGTCAGCAGCAGCAGTTTGTCTTTTATTATATTTAGATTAGGAGTAAACTACTCTTTTTACAGCTACACCACACCGCCTCTTTAAAAATAATATATGAAAGGAATAGATAATTAAATATTTATTTTATCTAAATTAAAGCATACGACGGACAATTTTTATACGGCAGTACGTCAATATGTATGTACGCGCGTAAATTGATACGCGCTTACACACAAAAATATTTATTAATTATTAATTTCATATAATAGGTATATTTTGAATTTTTTTCAATATAAGATATTTTTTAAAACATAATCTTAGAAATACATATAAGAAAAACCAAAAACCATTTGTCAATTTGTAAATCTTAAAAATCCGATTACAGTACATCGCGTTACGCGTATTTTGGTTGCTCTCATGTAAATTCATGTACCTACCTATTTATTTGTAAATTTTTTGACAGAAATTATACGTCAACTTTTATTTAAGCTTAAGATTATTTTTTAGTTTTTTTTTGCGAACATATTATAGGTATTTTCAATTATTTTGAATGTATGTTTTTAAAAAAAAAAATATTATTTTAAAATATTTTATTTTGAAAACTTAATTGTAGCAACATCAGAAAAAACAATTACAATATTTTTATACGCTTTGTCAAATTTTAAAATTTTAAATTCCGAAGTACAGTACATAACACACCTACTTATTTCAAAATTTTTTGACAGAAACTGCATGCCGTACGCGGTTATTCTGGTTGATCTGTAAAGAACACATAATTTTTCTTAAGAAATGTTATTTTTTTGTTTCTTCAAACATACTATAGGTATTTCAATTATTTTGAATATATGTAAAGTATTTTTTAAAAAAATATAGGTATTTTTAAAAACAATATTATTTTAACATATTTTATTTTTCGAACAATAACAACATAAGAAAAAATAATAACATTTTTATATGCTTTTATATGCTTTACAGAATATATTTCAAAAGTCGGTTATTTTATTATTATAAAAAACTTAACAAAAAGCAACAAAAAAACAAAAAAAACATACAGTACTTTTCGCTTATAACGACCATGAATGGACACAAAATATGCGTCGTAATAAACGAATGTCGTTTTAAAAGAATGCTGTGAATTTTGAAAAATTAGTATTAGAACTAAACATTGTAGAATATGCTAATTTTTGAGCGGACTCTTCGAACTCATTTGCTAGAATTTTACATGATGTTCCAGCTTCAAGCTTATGTATATTGCTTTTTCTTCTAATGAAATTTTTTGTTGTGTTTTTGATACGTTATGTTTTTTTTTATATTAAAAAATGAATAAGAAAATACTAAATTCATCACGTGCCGTACGCTTTTATTTAGGTTGGGACGTAAGGAACAAATAATTTTTTTTAAGAAAGATAATTTTTTTAGTTTATTTTGAATATATGTTTTAAAAAAAATTATTTTAAAAAAATATTATTTTAAAATATTTTATTTTTAAAATTTAATCGTAGCAACATAAGAAAAAACAATTACAATATTTTTATATGCCTTGTCAATTTTTAAATTTTAAAACTCCGAGGTACAGTACGTTGCGTATGCTTTCATGTAAATTTATTTACATGACAACTTATTTCAAAATTTTTTGACAGAAACTGAACGCCGTACATGCTGAATTTTGTTGATCCATAAGTAACAAATCATTTTTCTTAAGAAATATTATTTATCAGATGTCGTTTTTTTATTTTACAAAAAACTTAACAAAAAGCAACAACAATATTCGATTTAAAAAAAAAAAATTTTAAGGAAACGAAAATAAAGTACAGTACTTTTCGGTTACAACGACCATGATGGGACGGAAAGTATTCGTCGTAATAAACGAATGTCGCTTTAAAAGAATGCTGTGAATTTTGAAAAATTAGTATAGGACTTGAACCATAGAATTACTAGTACTAGAATGGCAAAAGGATGTTCCCGACTCTTTTCTTCTAACGTGATTTCCTATCCTGAGGTATTCAGACAAAAAAATACATATACAATTTCGTATGCGTATACAAATGGTACGGCTACTTCATTTGTGATTGCTTAAATTTGAGAAAATGAGAATGTTTATTAGGCAGTTTCTCATTAGTTTTTTTGTTTACATTTTTACATAGAAATACATTTGGATTGGGCAGTTCGTATATTTCAAATAAAGATATTTACTATTTGATTTAATTTACTTTTATATATATAATTGAACAAAATATCAAGAAAAAAATTTGAATAATATTTGAAGAAATTGCAGTCAATTATTTTTAAAAATAATGGAATCTCCAACAAGTATATTTTTAGTTTAATTTTAATTTAAACTTACATATCTATTTTGATTTATCTTAAAATTTATCGTAGGTTAATTTATTCATCGTGGAAATGAAAATAAGTAAATCAAAAACAAATCATAATTTTTTGAACAAAGCAAAAAGTATTTATAGTCTTGTGAATATAAAAAACATGTTTAGCCATTTTTAAATATGAACGAACCTCTTGCAAATATGAAATTTACATTTATGTTAACCGTAAGGAGGGTTTTGATTTCTGTTTCAAATAACTTAATGTTTCCGAATAAAGAATTAAAAGGTTTTTTCTTTACCCTTTTTTATCCAATCAAAATTTTACTTATTATTTAAAAATTTTAGCATTACAATATGATTTTCAAATTGATTCTATTCGAAAATAGACAATGTTTTGGTAAATTTACAGAACGTTCATTTAATAATAATGAAAAATGGAAAGCAGGAACCAAAAGGAAAATACCTTTAAAATAATTTAGAAAAATCGGCTGAAATTTGTAAAACCTCAAGAAATAAAAAAGATTCTTTAAGCAACACTTTCTTCCCATCTTAATAATCCTTTATTTAATTTAATGTTCCTTAAAAAACTTGAAAAAGCACAACAACACACAAATTTTTTGAATAAAATATTTTCTAATTTGTTTTCATTTACTTTTAAGTTTGAAATCTTACTTAAATCGTACTTAAAAGATTCTTTTATATTTCACTTTCAAAATGAAATAAATCGCGGAGAAACTAGTAAATACATACAAACGGTACACGTAACAATTTTTGTAATTTGTCTGAAAATTTTTTCTGTATTGCCATTCTAGTACTAGTAATTCTATGACTTGAACATTGTAGAATCTGCTGATTCTAGAATGGACACTTCGAACTCATTTGCTAGAATTTTATTTGATCTGTTAGCCTCAAGCTTAAGTATAGTGCTTTTTCTTTAAATGAATTTTTTTTTGTATTTTTGATGCGTTATTATGATTTTTTTTTGTATTCAAAAATAAATAAAAAAATACTAAATTAATCACCAAGCAACATAATTAGATATAATCATTTTAAATAAAAGAAATATCAATGTAATAAAAAACTTTCATTTTTAGGTAAAATTTAATTCTTTGGCAAAAAGTGTAAAGTTTATTATAATTAAAATTGCACCGAGTTCGTTATAAATGAAAACTACTGTATAAACCAAATGTATTGCTTTCATTTCAAACAGAACTCATTTTTTTCGTTCACTTTTTAAGATAAAGAAAAAACAAAAACAAAAAAAAAATTTAAAAAAAATTTAAATCTCCTTGTTCATTGAATATTTGCACTAAACAAAAAAAAAGAAAGATATACATAAGTCGGTGCCTATAATTTTTTGATTTAGATTTAGCTACGAGTTACAACCGAAAATGAATTACATTTACACAGAAAGTCGGCGCATAATATTAGAGTCATAAGCCTCAATTTTTAACCGCGTGACCGTTAAATTCAAAATTACGTCAAATTTAAGACAGGTTTTTACCTGAAAAAACGCATAATTCTTAAAAAAAAATATCATTGTCCTATGATAAAAAAAAACCTTTCTTTTGGTTGTTGTTTCATTAAAATTGGTCAAATAGTTTACCCAGAAAAAGGATGTTTATATTTGTATGGGAAAAATAAGCCGATTAAATATTATGATTTGTTGTGTACACTTTTTGTTTTGATTTGAAAAATCTGTGAAAAAATTTAAGCAATAGTCGCGTTAAGAATGAAGAAAAGTTGTGCTACACTGAATGGCAGCGGTGCAGCATCTAGCGCTAAATTGAGGTACTGACAAATTTGCAGGAAAATGAAATGACATTTGATTTTGAGTGACTTTTGATATATTTTTATTTTAAAATTTCTATGATATTCAAAATCATTTCTATAATTATAGAACTATTTCTATCCTTATTATTTTTTTATTTAAAATATTATTGAAACTAAAATTTATAAAATTTATAAAATTAATCAAATGAGTATGTTTTTTTTAATATTATATTTTTAATTTCTTAATCAATTTATATTTTTAATTTTATAAGAAATGCTTTACTTTTTTTTTTTTTTTTTTTCTTTATTTTAAAATCTTAATAATAAATTTTACAATAGATTTACAATTTATATATAAATTAATTGTTTGCGTACGACCCTGGCTGTGGGTCTAATAGAATTATAAATAGTTTTTTTTTTTTTTTTTTTTTTATTACATTATTATATATATTTAATTAATTAGTTTTTTTTCTAACCATAGCCTAAGTAAGCCATTTGGTTGTATAGATTAATATTATTGTCAAGCAATTTTAAGTATATCTTTTAACAATTTGTTATGATTAAAATAATTTTTTTTTTTTTTTTTTTTTTTTTTTTCTTTTTTTTTCTTAACTAAATGTAAGAATTTATATTTTCCAAATCATCTGATAATCCATTATGATATATTTATAATAATATATGAGCATTCTACCATTTTGTTATTTAATTTAGGGTTAAAAGCAAATTTTTTATTTTTTTCTTAAATAAACTATAAGAATTTTAACTTTCCAAAATTATTCCAAAATTATAAAAACTTTCCAAAATTATCAGAAAATCTTGTATATAAACACTTTTTACATTAAATGTAAACACTTAAACGTCAATCGAAATTCGCTACAAAATACAATAATTTCCGTAGAAAATTTTATCGTACGAGTTATGTTTTTATTTTAAATGAAACAACTTAATTGTTTGCAATTGGTCTTAAGACTGATTTTATATTATATCCTATATTTTTTAATTCCCATAAAAATTTACAAAATTATATTTATTGTCAACATAAGCATTTCTTAACATAAAAAATAACATTACTTAATATTAATTTTTGAAATGCTTATGGATTTGTTTTTATTAAAATAATTTGTTAATTAAAAGTTAGTAAAGAAATGCTAAATTGCATTTCCTGTTTTCAATTAATTATTAATTCATTTATCAAAAGGTGAATTAGTTTTACATAATTTTAAATTAATGACAAAAGACTCTCCTGAGTCGTTAAGTTATTTTTTATTCAATTTTTTGTTTATTTATTAGTACATTTTTTCTTTTTCTAAATTTTGTGATAATAAAAAATATTACAATTATATACTTATACATATTTTTATTTGTTTACTATTTATGGAGAGTAATATGATCTTAAATTACTATGATTTATATTCTATTGCAGAAAATTAGCCTTATTTAGTCAAATTATGTTATAGAAAAATTGATAAATTACCATAAATATATAAAAATTTACAATTAAAATATAAAAAATAGGTAGTATTATAGGTACATTTTTTTTCTATATTCTTATATTGAATCATATCTCTTTTTTTTAGCACATTTTCAAAAAATTTTGTAAAAATGTGCCTATATAGCTTCACTCTGTCCGTCCGTCCGTATGTTTACAAAAACTTTTACACCGTTTGAAATAGAGAAAAGAAATTTTAACCATGCGTATTTTTTGCAAAAAAAATAATTTCGTAGAAGAATTTTTTTCTGTAGCCCCACCTGTTACGGGGCTACAGCCCCCCAAAGTTGGAAAAAGCCCTATATTTAAATTGTTATAACAAGAGTTCTGTTACATATATTTTCAATCTGAAAACGGGAAATGATAGCTGGTAACTTTATAAATTTTTACAAGGCAAATGTTTAGGGTTGCCATACGGTACTAAAATTTAACATTACGCAAAACTCAATTTTTGCAAAATTTTTGGCCACACATATCTTCTGAACGGTTCAAGCTAGGGTCTTGAAATTTAGTGATAGACAAAATTCAAAGCTCGATAATTATATTTCAACATGTGTTAAAGGTTTTTCTTAATTTTGAAGGGTGACGAAGTTACAGCCCCTGCAAATTCCAAAAAAGCCCTATATTTAAATTGATATAACAAAAGTTCTGTTAGGTTTATTTTCAATCGATAAACGGTATTAGAGAGCTGCTTTTATAGGCTTTACAAAAATATGTCGCTTAAATGTATAGGGTGTCCATACGGTACTAAAATTTATCATTATATAAAACTCAATTTTTGCAAAATTTTTGGCCCCACATATCTTCTAAACGGTTCAAGCTAGGGTCTTGAAATTTTGGGAGAAGTTAGATCCTAAAAAAATAGTAGGAGTCAGTTAACAAAATTTTTTTATCAAGCCCCCTGCTTAGGAGCTATAAGGGCCCGAAAATTTAAATTATGCTATTTTTAAGCACCTGTAACTTGAATACCTGTCCAATTTTTTTTTTTATTAATATACAAAATTTAAAGGTCCAACATTATGTTTTAACATATGTTGAAGGTTTTTCTTAAATTTAAAAGGGGTTCCTTAAATTGAAGAAAGTGTCTCTTAGTTTTACCCATTTGTGCTTAGATAATAAAATTATAAGTAAAATTCCAAATTTTTGTGTAATTCACAATTTAATTCCTAGAACCTAAAAAACGAAGGATGAGGGGTGGGGGGGGGAAGTTGAAGTTAGATTCTTGAGAAATTTGGCAACCTTCCCCATTGAAGGGCTATAACAACTTTTAAATAAAAAATTTACTGTTAGCAGTAAATTTTATAAGTCAGTAGTAACTATTTCCAAGTAAATATTTCCAAAGTTAAACTCAGTATGTAATACAATATAATTTTGAAAATGTGCTTTTTTAAAAACCCTTGGTTTTTTTTCATCACTTGTTTTTTTTGTACAAAAAATTTGTTAGATTTTAAATTTAAATTTGTTACTTTTTATGTATGAACTTAGCAACATATGTAGGTACATATTGTTTTCTTTTACATTTTAAGTTTTATTTTAATTTATTATTATTATTTATTTAATTTGTTTTTTTTATTATAAATTTCAGGTTATTAAAATGGTTTTACATGATACCTACTTGATTAAAATTAAAAATTTAATACTTAGAATTATGAATGACCAATATTTTTTTCTTTTTATTTATTGTTATATTATTTATTTACATATGTATTTATACATGTACATAATTCATAAACAGATTTCCGACCTATCCTAATAATTAAAAAAATGAACTTGAACTTGAGAAAAAAACATTTTTTTATAATTAGTTTATTCTTTATTACTTACTAAATTAGAGTATTAGAGTATACATATTATTTAATAAAGAAACTTTGTTCTTTATTTGAAATTTAGATAACACCGTATTTTTGTTTAACAGTTTCTATATTAATTGGGTTTGATGTTATTTCATTTAGGAATTTTTTCAATAGGTTACTGTCGCTATTTTAATTTTTTGTTAGTTTAACGCTAACTACATTTTCATTTGTTTTAAAATTTTCTTGAATTTGTGTTGAACCAATTTTAAATATTTTATAATATCTTAAATAATAATGAATTAAAACTATTAGGGTTACTGTTGTTGGTGTTTGAATGGGGGGGAGAACAAGTCTCCCTTACACCTAGGCCTTGCGGCCCGTTGTGCACCCCTGCTCTCAGAGTCGCTTGTAATACTTACAGCTCCTCATTGAGCCATTCAATTCCCTTTATGAAGCTCAACAATTTACCTTGGTCTAACTCCCTTACCGTGCTGAAGTCATCCCAGTACGTTCCTCCTAAGATTCTCAATCTTAGGTTTTCTAGTGTTACACATTGGCATAGGACGTGGAGAACAATTAGGGTTACTACTATTATTATTATTATTACAAAAATCGTAAGAGTAAAACTAAAACTAACATTTTTGTGTTCTGTTAATTCTTTTATTTCTTTTATATTATTTTCCTGATTTATTATGATTTCGTCAAAAGTTAATTTTTGTTTTGTAACTGTTACATTGTTGTTTTACTGTTGTGGTATTACAAATTTATCAACAAATATTATAGTTTTGCTGTTATACCTGTTATTATCTATTTGAATAGTGAAATTATGAAAAGTTACGAAATAGTTTCCGTTAAGTATCGGAACTCTTTCTTCACAAGTACTATTTAATTTCTTTTGGTTCATGTTTATTGGAATTTCAATATTGTTTTCTATTTCTATGTATTTTACTTCTTTTTTTGTGATAATTAATTTACAATTTCCTTTAAGAACACAATTTTTACTTAATTTTAGTTCTGTTACTGATTTACCTTCTTCGAAAGTGTAAGTTTTATTATTAATCCTAACTATATATTCCATTTATACATCAATTTGTTTATCTTTTGAATTCGGAAGAGGTATTAACAATTTCTTATTAAAAATTTAAGTTTCGGTTGGAATTTTAATGGCAAATATAAATGCATTATCAAGATATTTGGCTACACCTAGTCTTATATTTAGAAGTTTCTTAAAATCTATATCATAACTATGTATTTCCTCATTTGTTAAAATGTTCGGATGCAATACTCCTAATCTAGCCGAGGCAACATTATTTTGAATGTGTTCTACCTGATCCTTAATTAAGTCTAATTTAAGCATAAGTTGTAAGAAAAAGGTTTCTTCTAAAGATTCGTTTTTTATAGTATCTATTTGGTTCAACTTTTTATTCTATCTAATTCTATTGAATTTTGTATTAGTTTTAATGTGTTATTGAAATTTTCATTTATTTTAACCTGTTGATTAATCGTTAGGATGGAAGTATGACTATTTTGTTCGACGATCTTTAGGTTTTTCAATATTTTGTCTATCTTCATCGTCCATATTTCCAAACAACCGTTTTGTTTCAGAACCAACGAAGTTGATTAAACCTCATTTTTGTCTATGAGGTAATGTAGTTTTAATTTTATTTTGAATGCTTTTTATTTTATTATTGGCAAATTCTTTGTTTTTTTTTGAATTCAGAGAATTTATTATGGTCTCTAAACTATTAGTCATTTCTAAAATTTCTGAAAGATAAACAATGATATCAAATTTACTTACTATCTCTACTTCATCAATTTTAGCTTCTACATAACCTAATTCAGAGTCCATTTGTTCTATGATCAATGTTGGAAATATCATTGGAAGAAGCCACAGGATTACTAACCAGGTTAATATTACTTTCATCTGTAAATTTTAAACCCCTTTTAATGTTATTTTCATGCACATTTTTTAGTGAGTATTTTCTAAATTTAGGTTGTTCTTTGTGACGTAAACTAGCATAATTTTTTATATAACCTACATTACGAGTTTCATTGTAATTTTCTCTATTTTTATTTAATTTAATATTTTATTTTTCATTGTTTTCATACGATCTTTTACCTTATTGCTATATATTTTATTATTTTCTACATTGAATGGAGTAGATTTGACGGTGGAGTGATAAGTATTATTATAATAATGAATGGCTTTTAGTATTTGATCTTTAATATTAATTTTTTCTTCCAAGTTTAATATTCTAACTTTTTCTGTAAGGGTGTTATTTAATCTTTCTATGTCTGCATTTGCTGTGTGATTATTAGGCTTAACAAAATGAATGTCTATTTTTTCTTCTTAACAAAATTGTCTATTGTTTATGCTATTGAATTCGTTATCACAGATAAGTTTTTTCATTTTACCTTTTATAGAAATAAATTGGCGAGTTTTACTTATAAGTGTCTGATTATTTCTATCCTTTAAATAGAAACTAACTGCAGGTTTTGAGAATTTATCAATAAAAACAATAAAAGAGTGTTTAGAGTTGACGTAAATATATACATGAACTATGTCATTTATTTGAGATGGCGTTTCTGTTATTTTAAATGTTTTTTTTATAGGATTCCTATCGTATTTGAAATTTCATTACAAATTTCACAATTATTTATTACTTTGTTAATTAAATGTTTCAGATTAGGATAATAAATGTGATTTTTAATCCCTTCATAATTTGCTATTATACCCGAATGTCCCGATTCTCTTTTATGAAACAGAGTAATTGTTTTAACACTTCATTTTCATCTTCTATGTCTCTTGCAAAATGACTACATTTTACAAATTATTTTTTATTTTTCTATTATTTGAGAAGAGTTATCTATTAACTTTTGTTGTAATTGGTTATAAATGGAGTCTCCTAGTTTTGAATAAATTGCTATTTTACTGTAGTGGACATATCTTTGGATTATATCGGATACGTTATTTGGTATAGCATTTATATCAAAAAAAAAATTTTCTTCAGCAGGGAGAATAGAAGAGAAACTTTTTTTTTCTACTAAAATTATTTGGGTTTTTCAAGCGATTTACAACAGTGTCTAGTATAGGGTATGTGATCATTAAAATTTTCTTCTTAGGAATGAATTGTTTGTACTTCTATTGACTCATTATCATTTATTTCATTATTTAAATAGTCATTTTCTTTAAACGTATTTTCTAAGCTGATACTCAAATTTTCAGTATCATTCCCCCTGTTTTTGTTTTTGGTTGTCTTAATCAAATTGATTTCGTTAATACTTTTATCAATCCTACTCAAAAAATCGGCTAACTTATTATCTTTTCCTTTTATGTAATCTATTTTTATGTCATACTCACCTAGTTGTATTAACCATCTTTGAAGTCAAGGGTTAATCTTTCTTTCTCAGAATTTTTTGCCTGTAACCATTTTATAGGCTGGTGGTCAGTATGTAAATCGCACTCTTTTCCAAATACAATTCTTTCTCGGTTGTCGAATAATTTTTTTCCTGATTATTTAGGGTACGGGAAGCAAAAGAGATAGGGTGGCCATCTTGAGTCAAGACAGCTCCTAAAGAAAAATTGCTAGCATCTGTGACTAACTTAAATCTTTTATTAAAATTTGGATATCTCAGAACTGGATAATCAGTGATAATCTCTTTTAGTTTCTCAAAAGCATTTATATAGTTTGGGTCGTTTATGTTTTTTTTGCAACCTTTTTTTAAGTACTTGACTTTTAAGTATAAACTTCCTATAGTATCCAGTTATACCAAGGAAAGATTTAATTTGTTTTATTGTTGTAGGAAGTCTGAGATTTCCTTTTCTAATTGTGTCTATTTTTTCTGGATTTGGCTTGATGCCTTGTGGGGTCAATACGTGTCCAAGGTACTCTGTTATTTAGATAAGAAATTGCATTTATCAATTCTCTTAAAACTGAATGCATCAATCTTTGAAATGTGGCTGGGGAGTTCTTAAGACCAAAGGGCATTCTGGCAAACTCAAAATGGCCAAATGGAGTGGAAAATACTGCCTTTGTTCTGGCTTCAGGTTTAACTAAGATTTAATGAAATCCCTTAACCAAGTCGAGGGTGGTAAAATATTGTGATTTTCCCAATTTGTCTAATATCGTGCCAATATTATGAATTGGAAATTTACTACTTACGGTGACTTCATTCAGTTTCCTGTAATCAATTACGATTCTCCATTTTTGTTTGCCTGAATTGTCCTTTTTCTTAGGAACATTGCAAAGTGGACTGTTATAAGGAGAGTTGCTCTCAGTAATAATCCCTTGATCCAGCATTTCTTTAATTTCATGCTCAATTTCTAACTCTTGAATTTTTGGATAGCGGTATATTTTCGAGTATATGGGGTTATTTGAATTTGTTATTATCTCATATTTCATGAGTAAAAGTTAGTGAATCCCCCTCTATAAAAAATAAGTTTTCATATTCTTTTAAAAGTTTAGTAATTTTTATTTTTTCCTCGTCATTTAAATGTTCGAGATTTATTTTGTCATATAAGTGACCATCAATTGGTTGAAGTGTATTAATAAATGTATCAATATAAAAAATGGATAACTATGATCAATAAAAAGTATTTTATTCCCTTTTACTTCAATATATTTATGTTCTAAATTAATTTTCGTTTTGAATGGCAGTAAAACATTTTGCCCTATAATGGCGTCATAATTTCTACCAAATAATTCTACTACTTTCTACTTTAAGAAATAGTTCTAGAAGTATTAAATTGTTTTGGTATGGGAGTAACTATTTTATTTGTTACTTTATTTGTCCATTTATTGCACTATAAAACATAGTTTTGTCGAGTGTTTCTTCGTTATAGTTTTTTAAAATATTTGGTCTTATTACACTTGTTGTAGAACCGGTATCAACCAGGCATTTAATTATTTGGTTTTCGATATTTAAAGAAATTATGGGGAGGTTGAATTCCGAGGCTCGCTTTGAAAATTTACGGCATTATCCATGTAAATTTCCGATTTCCATCGAATCTGGCTTATTACTGAAATAATTACTATATCGTCGATCATTAAATTGAATTCTTTATTTACTTTGTCCAGAATTACTATTAAAATTGTTAGGTGTTCTATAATTATTTGGATTGTTATTAAAATATCTACTTTTGGTTTATTTCTAGAATATTAGCTAATTTAAGCTGAATTATTCCCCACTGTAAAATTGTTATTATTACTGTATTTATTTTTATTATTATTATTACTTTTATTATAACTACTATTTCCTAGAAGATTGGGATTTTTCTGAGTTGGTTTTTGAAAAATTTTAATTATTGTTATATCTATTATTAATTTTCCAATGATTAATATCTATAGTTCTTACATCATCTATTATTGGTATGCCGTATCCGCCTTTTTTGCACTATCGGACTTAATGATCTGTTTTAAGATTTTTCAATAAGATCTTTTCAAATCTGTAATCAGTTTTTAAAGGTCTCAGTTGGTTTCTGAGATATTCCGTATTACTTTGCCGTATATCCTCAACTTTCGTTTGATTTAATTTTCGGTATGAAGTATATTCATTGGAACCTGTTCATACCGCAAAAAATACAAACATTACCCATATTTTTTTATTGTTGAATTGTTGTGCTGAAAAATTGTGCCCAAAAATATAATTATTTTTTTTGTTTTGCTTCAACTTTATACATGTTTAAGTATACTGTGCATTTCTTTATTACGTATTGCATACATTATTTCAGTTGTTTTTTGGACGCCGTTAAGCTAAGACGTATTTGTTAAATTTTTTCCGTCATATAAAAAAATGTCATCTCCAGAACCAGAACTATGTCCAGTTTTGTTAAGGTAAGAGACTTTTTCAAATAAAAATGTTATTTAAATTGATTCAACTCTGTTTGCACAAAATTAGTATGCAACACGAACTATGTTCAAGAAACAGTAGTGCAGATACTGTGACAACATTTGATGACACCGATGGAGATCCAGATTATGACTTTACCAACCCGAAAATATTACTGGCTTGGTTTACCAACCCAATCTAAGTACCCAACCTTCTTCTTCCAATGTAAGCTCGGCTGATTTTAATATACGAAATTTACCGTCTAATTCCAACTCAGAAGGTTAATTAACACTACACATTTTTTACGGTTATGTACATAATATTATATAATTTTTTTAGAAAGTGAAACTAATAGTCCGAAAGTATGCAGAAAAAGAAAAGGACAACCAAACATGTGGAGACAAACATTACGGCAAAATTTACGGGAAAATATACAAATATTAAAGGAATAGAAATGCGTGAACGTAAAGTGAAACATGCTCGTACACATGTTTCATTTATGCTCGAAAAAATTTTCTGAGCAGGATAGAAAGGCAATTCATAAAGAATTTTGGTCGTTAACGGATAAAGAAAACCTCTATTTTATAGCAAATTTGTATTTTAAACACTAATCGATATAGACGAAAAACGTTTTTATCATTTTTTTAAAAATAACATGGATAAGGAGACTGAAATTCCTTTGATTTCTAAAAAGGGTAAAAATACAAAACGAGTCACTTCGCAAGAGAAAATAAAAGCAATCCATGATCATATTCGAAGTTTTCCTATTGTTAGTTCACATTATTGTAGAATTAGTACCAACAGACAATATTTAGATAGTTCTTTAAGTATTACAAAAATGTATACTTTGTATCAAGAAGAGCAATCATATCTAGTGTCTTTTAATGTATACAGAAGTCAGTTTTTACATGAATTTAATCTATCTTTTCTCGTGCCAAAAAAGGACCAGTGCAACATTTGTTCAAAATTTTAAATTAACAAGCCATCCACAGAAATTGAAAAAATTAATTTTGAAAAACACAATGAATGAAAAACGATATTTGAAAGCAGAAAAACAAGTAGACAAACAAATTATCGATCCAAAAATGTTATTAAAAATGATGGATTTACAGAGTGTATTGTCAACCCCTAAAGGATTTGCGTCAAATTTCTACTACAAAAAAAAAAGTAATTTGTATAATTTTACAGCCACGGTTATAGTGTATGAAAAACCTAAAACTACGTACTGCGCAGTTTGGAATGAAGCCCAATCTGGTCGAGGGGCCAATGATTTAGCAAGTGCGGCATACAAAGTTTTGAAACAATGTTTAATAGATTGTTCACACACTGAGCGTATTATAATTTGGTCCGATTCATGCGTACCTCAAAACAAAAATAAAATTATGAGTACGGCAATATTGCAATTTATTCATGATTTCCGCCAAGTTTTCTCCGTGGAACAAAAATTTTCAGTTCCAGGACATTCACTTCTTCAAGAGGTGGATTGTGTCCATAGCGCTATTGATAAACATTTTAAACACCTTGAAATTCATAGTAAGTAAGTACTTTTTCAAGTAAAATATCGAATATTTTGTAAGGATTTAAATTTTATTCTGATATCATTAAAACGATCGTCAAAATATCCCAAGATTCTGCCGACACCAAAAAATTTATTTGCAAAAGGATTAGTTCAAGTGCCGGCCGCGTGTAAATTTTTCGAAAGAAAAAAAAGAAGATATTAAATATTTACTGCCTTTTCTTCATGAAGAAGATAAAACATATTTTAAGGCTTTGTTAAAAATATAAAATATGTATGTGCGTTTTTTGTTTCCAAATTTGAGGCTGTGAAGTAAAATAATGCCTTACTTTATTTTAATTTATTAAAAAGATAGTATCTACTTTATTATTTATAAATTTAATTTTACATTTCCAATAAAATAGTTTTTAATGGCGTGAATAACAATTTTTGTTTTATTTATGTTTTTTTTTAAATAATAAATGAATTAATTAAAAATTTTACACTTGTTTGAATATTTCTATTGATTTTGTATAATACAAAACAATATTTTATTGGTTTACTGTTTCGACATATTTGCCGTATGTGCATATACTTAAATACATTTGCATTTTTTTTTGAAACATACGGCAAGCATAATATAATCATTAGTCATTACCTAATAACCTATGAGTTTATTGAGTGCGGTGCGTGAAAATTATTAAACATAAAATACTATTCCCAGTTCTGTACTAAATAAATTTTCAGACAATTCTATCGATCAGATTTTTTTTTCAATCTTTGAAACTTTAACATTGATTTTCCAACATGTAATTTTGGGTATATACAGCATACCAATACTCAGTCGACGATATATAATATAACTTGCGTTGCAACTTGCACTTTTCTTGTAATGCTAGATGTTAATATTTTTTTCTGTATAAGACAAAAGTACAATTTTATTTAAATTTACGCTTATTTGGTTCGATTTTAGTATAACACAACGAAAATATATTATAATTGATTTATCAATTTATAAAACGCCAAATTTGGAACTGTTTATGTTTTTCCAAAATTAAACGCTAACATTGAAGCTCCAACATTATATTTCGCACTTGGTAACAAGTTTTCTTGAGAGCATTATGATTATATTCTAAGTATCTATTGATTTCACTATTATTCATAATTAATAAATTGATGAAATAACTAAATTTTAATATTATTTATTTTTAAATATATTTTTATAAAAATAAATAATAAAATAGTCAGTTAGAAACCCTATATAAGTTAGAAAATGTGTTTTTTAAAAGCCCTAGGTTTGTTTTCATTACTTGTTTTATTTTCTGTGCCTCTGTATACAACGCCTGATTGTATTTTATCAAACTGTGATTTATGCAAATATTCCTATCCTCTTCCTTCCCTATAATTGAAGCTCTTAGTTTGTTTTTAGCACCTACTTTTGATTTCATAATTTTTTGTTTCACTTTAGAGATGGATAATCGTAAACAGGTAATGTTTTCCTTATTTTCCTTATTAATAAAATTCACACCTTTAACATAACATTTGTCTGTTAAGTTATCTTTTATGTTAATTTTTAAGCCTTGATTTAAAATATTCTTTGTTATAGATAAAACATTGGTGTTGTTTACATTTCTTACTCCGCTTATTTCTATTTCGTTGGTTTTTTCATTCTGATTTAAAAAATTAATTCTGCTTTCCAAACTGTCAACTCTGCTTTTTAGTTTTAAATTATCTTCTTTAAGCTCATTTATACATAAAAGAAATTCACAGTTGATTTTTTTTAAGTCTCTTATTTCAGTAAGCAGGAGTAAATTGAGAGAGTAAGTCATCTTGATGCTGACTTTGTTGAATTAGATGAGAACTTGATTATGTATTTGTTACTACCACTGCTGAATTTCTGCTTAAATCATCATTAACGTTTGTATGAATTTTATAAGAACTTGATTAAGTATTTGTTACTACCACTGCTGAATTTCTGCTTAAATTATCACTTACGTTTTTATTATTTTGAGTGGTTTGAACTACTGAATTATTTTCAATTTATATTGATTGGCGTCTGAGCTTCATACAATCATCACATCTGTATTTACCGGTACCCTTATTGAAGAATAGCAACTCATCTTCTGTAATATCCACATACACACAGTGGAACAAACGCAACAGTTAAATACAGCTATAATGACACTTAAATATTACATTCAAACTTATTCACAAAACCTGACAGCGAAGTAAACCAATTTTTCCTTGTGAAAGACTACAAGTAAAATTAGAAGGTTGGTTATTCGTTCAGCCGGTCTTAAATGGCGCGGAGCAATCAAGAAAAAGTTTAAATATTTGCAAATCATTTATACGAAAACTTCAAGCCAAACAACATTGAATCTGTCGAACTATGTCAAGTAATCCACAGGAAAGAACTTACTTCGAGATCGGCTAGAAAAAAAAATTACTAAATTAAAAAAGGAATTAAAACCAAACAAGGAGCTTTGGTTTCGATGTAATTACAACAAATATATTGTAACATCTGCCAAAGAAAGCTGTAACTTTTTTAACTCACATAATTCATGCAGCATTAAATTTAAAATGTTTCTAGTACATGGAAAGTAGCCGAAATAATAATTATACAAAAACCTAGTGAAGCATCAACTGAAACTAAGTAATAAAGGACAATCTTACTGTTACCAGCAAATTCGAACAGGCTTGATCTAAAACAAAGAACCGTAAGGGAAAACGACATTTGCTCTTCAGTGTTTCTTGATGTTTCACAAGTTTTCGACAAGGTATGGCAAACTACATCGCTACCTACCGAAGCGAAAATCTTATAGTAACTTACACCAGTAGTATTTCAAATCCAGGCTCAGGAACTACGATTGTAGCGACGTTTGCAGATGATACTGCGTTAAAAATATGTAAAGAAACAAAATGCCGTTGCAACCAACTTAGTACTACCCTACACCTGATTGGTTCTAATTAAACTAAAAATTTTTGTCATTTTAAAATCATAAAATCTTTATTGGTATATCGTAAGCCATAATTAATGAAATAAATCTATAATGCTAAGAACTTTTTAATTAATCTATCCAAAAATATTAAAAAATTCTTATTAATTTATCTATTTAAAAAATTACAAATTTAGAAAGTTTTTAACAATTCAATTAAATTTTACACACTTGTAGTAATTACTACTATTCAGAATTATAAATTTTTGTTTTACTGCAGTTATTGTTGAATATTTGGTTCCTCTAATTAATTATTTATATTTTAAATAATTTTTAAATTTATTCTCTAATATACTTATTTTTTAATGTTATACATAATTCAATTTTTAATAGTTTAATTCTTTTAAATTGAATTTGCACCAGCATTGATTTGAATTATTATAGTTCACTGCGGTAAAACAAGTTAACGTTTGTTCCAAAAGCTCATTTACTTAATAAAACTAATTTTTTCGCTCTCCTCAAATAGTGCAAAAGCTAAATGAGATATTTGGGATGCGATATAATAACCTAATAACCTAAGTGCACGATACCTAATGAATTTTTCTAAAGTTTTATAACAATATTTTAAAACTCTAAAAATTTTAAATGCAAATTTCTAATATTAATAGTTATAAAAATAAAGCTAATAATGAACCAGAATAAAAATATCTTAAATTTATGAAACATAACATTTTCCATCTCTTGGTTTTTTTGCAAGTATTTATTTTTTACCTACTTTACATTTATTGTTCTTTAAAAATAGATTTCACTGTCAAAATGCAGTTTTGTTTTTTTTCTAATAAAATTTAAAAATCAAAAAGTTTGATTTCGTATATTAACCTTAAATACATAATATTATAAAACTTTTTCCAAAAAAAAGCCTACCGTAAAGTTCTGAATACAATACCCGGGTACTCTAATTGGAAAATGGCAATATTCTGAAAAAATAATAAATCCAATTAGTATACCCGGGTACACTAATTAGTTTTCTATACCAGGGTACACTTATATATGATAGGGAATGTATTATGGAAAATAAAATTAAAGCAATTAGTATAATTCACAAAACAAAATAACTATATTACTTATTCAAAATAAAAAAATATATATACATAGCTTATTAATAATAAAAAAAATCTGCAAATATACATTAATTAATTAATAATAGAAAAACTAGATACATTTATTAAGATATAGTCTGATTAAATTTTTTAAATAATTTTTTAAACTATTACTTATTAGCCAGTTAAACCAATTCGAAAAGCTCCTGTGTATCAACTTCACTTGAAGTTTCGCTGATATATTCATCATCATCAGAAGAAGTCTGATTATCAATTACACGTTCATCAATAGTTTCTATATCATCATCAAAATTCGCTAACTTTGCATTAGCTTCATCAACCCCGACCAGCTCATAAGTTGTATTATTTGGTTCAGTTTGGATTTCAGAAATATTTGATTCATGTACGTCCCCGCAAGATTTAAGAATATTTTGAAGGCGACAATTTAATTTTTCCAAACATATTTCTTTTCCAAACTCTCCAACTCCGCAACACTCAAATGACCTTTCAATGATTTCTGGCGAAATTTGTTTTAAAGCTGAAGATGTAAAATCAACAATATCTTGATAAGTCGGTTTTTCCTGTATCCTTTTTTTGTAAATTCCTCTTTACCATTTATAAGCCAATCATTCCAAGCAGCTCTCATAAAATTTTTAAATGGATAGTTAATTGAAACATCAAATGGTTGTAAAAATGATGTAGTTTTTGGAGGTATTATGATTGACTCTGCAATGCATAGCTTCTTTAGTTCTTTTGTCACTTCATCCATTAAATGGCAACTATAAGAATTAAAAGTAACTTTTCAATACCAAAAGAACTGTTCTCCTTATAGAAACACGTTTTCATCCAACGTAACATTAAATCTGTGGTCATCGAACCACCCAAACTAACACAAAGATCGATGTCTTTTTTTTTTATTTTTAAATTTATTTGCGAAAAAACAAATCCAATTAGTGTACCCGGGGTACTGTAATTGGAAAAATGTTCCAATTAGTGTACCCGGGGTACTTTATTCGGGGGGGTACTGTATTCAGAACTTTACGGTACAATTCCTTCAAAAAATCATAAAAAATGAGGAAGAGTATAGTAGAACTTTCAGTTAAGTTCAAAACAAAATATAAGTTAAAAAGCAGCATATAACAACAGAAAGCAAAAATACAATTTGTAAATTGTGCTGGAATAAATAAAAAACGAAAATCGACAAAAGTGTTTTAAAAATGTTTGTGGATTTTCTAAATTTTTTTAGATTCATCATCATCCCAACATTGGTTAACAAATATCAAGTCTACTAAAGAGTGAACTGCGTTGTTTAACGGTAACATCATCATCATTATCATTGTCTTGCAACCCCATCCGTGGGGCATACGGCGGAAGTAAATTCTTCCATCGGCTTCTATCTGCGGCTAACCTCTTCAGTTGTGGCCACGTTCTTTACTGGGTGCTTGCTTCGGCTAAGACAGTTGTTCTTCACATTTTTCTCGACCTTCCGACGCGACGTGTACCCTGAGGATTCCATTCAAAACATTGTTCGCGATATTGTTGTCAGGTTTCTTCAAAGTATGCCCGATCCAACGCCATTTCCTCTGTTGGATTTTTACTTCTATTTGTGTTTGTTTCGTTTTTTGCCACAGCGTTCTGTTGGAAATGGTTTGTGGCCAACGAATGTTTAGGATGCACTGGAGACATCTATTTATGTACGCTTGGAGTTTCCTGGTGATGTTTACTGAAACTTTCCATGTTTCGCAAGCGTACAGAAGAACAGATTTTACACTAGCGTTGGATATTCTTATTTTTGTGCGCAGAGATAGGTTGCTTAAAATAACAGTAACACTTATATAAAATTTGCAGGCAATCAGTCATACCTATTTTATTTTACAACGAAGTTTGAAAACTGTTCCAACTTTAAGTCTAGAACACACCCCGTACCCTAAAACCTTTATATAAAAATTTTCATGATAATTGACTGAGCAAGTTTGGAGCCTATCTAATATATATTAGAATAATTCTGAGAGCCCGGGGGTGACATAGGCTATGTCATATTATTGTAAGTCAACCGGTTGCGGCTCCAAAGCCGTTTTAAGCTTTTTCGTTTTTTTAATGTCGAGCCAAAACGGTTTGACCAATTGACTTGAAATTTTGCACAAATGTTCCTCTTAGCAACCTGTATAAATTTGGTTGGAATGAATTAACCTATTTCAGCGTGGCGGGCTCTAACAATATTTTTCTTTCCGATTTGTGTCCAATTTTACATGGTGCTTTTGCAAATGAAATGTGAGGCTGAAAAAAATTTTTGTTGAGTTCGGTTAACCCGTTTGGGCACGAGGGCGCAATGAAGCTTTTTCAATGTTTTTGTTGTCGAGCCGAAACAGTTTGACCGATGGACGTGAAATTTTGCATAAAGGTTCTTCTTAGCTAGCGAAATTAGTTGTATTAAGTTGGTTGGAATATATAAAACTTTTTTGCAAAATGTTTTTTAAAGTTTTGGTTTCGCAATCGGTTAAAAGAACTCGAGAAAACATTTTTTTAAACATTCCCCAAATTTGGCCGAAATTTGCTTTTTTACAATTTACACGCTTCCGGGCAACGCCGGGTAAATATTCTAGTATTTAAAATAAACTAAAGACATTCATGCTTTTATTAGATAGCTCTTTATCACATAATTTACGATATCAATTTTTAATAATTGAAAATAATTTAAATTTTTTTAAATTTTTAAAAATATTTTATAAAATCAAGTTATATAAAATCGATTTTAATATATCCCATTTTATTATAAATAATACAATCATAATTATGACAAATTGCCTAAAATATTTATGTTTAACATCATCATCATAGCTGGCTCGGCGATCCAAAATGAATCTTGGCCTCCCCTAGAAAATTTCTCCATTGCTCTCTGTCTCTAGCTATCATCCGCCAATTTCTCGCGTTTATACTCGTTGTACTTTTTTCAACGTTGTCAATCCACCTTAGCTTTGGACGACCTATGTCTCTTCTACCTTCTGGTCCATTTATAAATGTTTTGTACGTAGATCTGTCACGATTCATTCTTATTACATGACCGGCCCATTTAAGTTGCTGTATTTTTATCCGACTACTCAATGGTGGTTCTTTAAACTCCTCAAAACATTCGTTATTGTAACGCAATCTAAATGATCCATCTTCATCTCTAATTGGACCAAGAATGCGTCGGAGTATTTTACGTTCAAAAACATCAATTCTATTTTCATCTTGTTTTCTCACTGCCCAAGTTTCTGAGCTGTACATAAATACTGGTACAACCAGTGTTTTGTATAGCCTAAACTTTGATGTTTTTGATAGTAAGTTTGAGCCAAAAACTTTGTATAGTGAAGCAAACATTTTGTTTGCAGCTTTAATACGCTCATCAATTTCTAATTTACAGTCGTTTGTTTTATTCACTGTTGAGCCAAGGTATTTGAAATGATTTACTGATTCGAAATTGTGGTTACTAATGGTGATATTTTGTCTATTTGCATTTCTAGAATTACTCATATATTTGGTTTTTGTCTCGTTAATGTTTAATCCAAAATTTTTTGCAGATTCTTCAAATCTATGTTTAACATAGTATTACATATTTGTATCTCTTAGTATATGTAACAAATATAGTTTACATATACTATCTGTTACATATACTAAGAGATACAAATATGTAATACTATGTTAAACATAAATATTTTAGGCAATTTGTCATAATTATGATTGTATTATTTATAATAAAATGGGATATATTGAAATCGATTTTATATAACTTGATTTTATAAAATATTTTTTATAAATATCCATTCAATAAAATACTTCAAAGAGATGTATAAAGCAATTCAATTCATCCGGGTAAATATTCTAGTATTTAAAATAAACTAAAGACATTCATGCTTTTATTAGATAGCTCATTATCACATAATTTACGATATCAATTTTTAATAATTGAAAATAATTTAAATTTTTTTAAATTTTTAAAAATATTTTATAAAATCAAGTTATATAAAATCGATTTTAATATATCCCATTTTATTATAAATAATACAATCATAATTATGACAAATTGCCTAAAATATTTATGTTTAACATAGTATTACATATTTGTATCTCTTAGTATATGTAACAAATATAGTTTACATATACTATCTGTTACATATACTAAGAGATACAAATATGTAGTACTATGTTAAACATAAATATTTTAGGCAATTTGTCATAATTATGATTGTATTATTTATAATAAAATGGGATATATTGAAATCGATTTTATATAACTTGATTTTATAAAATATTTTTTATAAATATCCATTCAATAAAATACTTCAAAGAGATGTATAAAGCAATTCATATAAATATTCAAGTTTTGCGAAAAGATTTAGAAAATATTTAAAAAAAATATATACATACTCGTATAAATACCTGATATAATAAAAAGTAAAAAAAAATTAAATTTAGTCTTTTATTGAAAAAATAATTCATTTCTTTTGTTACTTGTATCATACAATTGCTTAAATCAAGCATCAGTAAATGTTGCTCACTTAGTGAACCTTCACAATAAAATGAAAATCATAATTTACAAGGATTAGTGTGGCAGTAAAATGATGCTACTCTACTATTAAAACTATAAAATAAAGTTAATTAAATTAAGTTATTAATTTAAATAAACAACAATGAGCATAACTTTACATCTGCAAGTTAATTTACGAATGCTAGACCAGTCATACTAACTAGAACTACTCATGCTTGCGTAAAGTTTTACTCTAAATGTTAATTTGTTAACTTTAGAATCAAAGAGCTCAAACCTTACGTTAGTCTCTCTTAACATAGGCGAAATTGGCTAAAATTTACCATAGTATGTAGAGTGGTGTGAGATGTTAAAGAGCTTGACCGATCCTAAATTATTAAAATTTTCCCTAAACCTTATTTTTGTTCACGAGTAACAGGTCACTTAATTTCACCACGAATAATTTGCTGAAGAAATATTATATTCGCCACCAGACGGCGTGGCTGAAGGGAGTTCATATTATAAAATTTGCAGGCAATCAGTCATACCTATTTTATTTTACAACGAAGTTTGAAAACTGTTCCAACTTTAAGTCTAGAACACACCCCGTACCCTAAAACCTTTATATAAAAATTTTCATGATAATTGACTGAGCAAGTTTGGAGCCTATCTAATATATATTAGAATAATTCTGAGAGCCCGGGGGTGACATAGGCTACCTACTATCAAGGATGATTCAAAAATCAGAAGCACGATCCGTTCTTTTTATAGGTTGATCGTTTATATTGTTATCGTTTTTGATAGTCAAGTCCGCTCTTAACCTTGAAAAGCTCATAATTTGGCATTTGTCAACGTTATATACCAGATTGTTTTTCCTGCACCATGAGCCAAATTTATTGAAATCATACTGTAACAATTCACAATCACGAGGTGAGGTTATAGTTTTGCAGATTTTGGTATCATCAGCAAAACTAAGAAGATAGAAGTGGGATAGATTTTGGGGTTACCTTGCGGGACTCCTGAGTTAGCGACGTAAGTCACTGAAGTTGTAGATCTAAAAAGTCACTGAAGTTATAGACCTTTTATAGGGGATCAGGGGATCAGATCGAAGGCCTTACTGATATCAGTGAATACCAAGTCCACCTGTTTTTTTGGCTTCCATGATGTTTAATGTATCAGAAACAAATTCGGTTAGATTGATAACTGAAGACCTACCCTTTGAAAGCCATGCTGTTCTGGTGGTATAAATTGTTCACAATAGTGAAAGCAAATTATTTTTTCCAATAATTTAGGAATGGATTATAATTGGTCTATAATTACTAACATCATCACGAGCCTCTTTCATGTGGACTAAGAAGAAAAAAAAAGGAAAATTTCCATGACTCGGTGAAGTAGCCACATTGATTGAACAGATTAAATAGTTTAAAAAGAGGTTACACCAAGTGTTGGGCATATTGTTTAAATAATATTGTTTGATGGAACCCAGTCGGTGCCGTATGAGAAGTCTGCTTTTAGAGCCAAGAGGTGAGGTATTAAAGGGTATTATAGGTCTTCTGTTATAGGAATACTCTTAATGTCAAAAGTTGAATGAGATGGAGGAACTAAACTATTAAAATACGACTGATTCGGCTAAAAACTCCATTTTGTAGGTTTTGGACAAAAAAGTTGCAAAAAGGTTTTTAAACTGCGAGTGATTTGATGTTGCATTTTCGTATCGCAAAGCAGATGGATACCCATCAGTCTTACGTTTACAATTAACAAAATCAAAAAAACTTCGTGGATTAGAAAAAAGTTGAGATTTAATTCTTTACAAAAAATCTTTATAAATAATATCTGATAAATACTTGAATCGATTATAGATGTCAAGAAAAATATTATAGTGGTCAACGGAATTAGTTTCAATGTATTTTTTTCACACAGAATTTTGTTTGTTCCTCAAAGAATGCAATTCGTTACATGACCATGGAACTAAGGAGTTAGACTTTTTTTGAGATTTTATAGGAATTGCTAATCGAAAACCTTCTCACAAAATTGTTTTAGGCAGGTGTTTATTTTTGATGAAGACAACATTGATTCCACATCAAGCGAATCAAGAAAGTTTAAGTATGTGAAAGTTGTTTTAGCAAAATCAAACTTTGGATAATTCTCAGAAGGTTCATTAGATGGATTTATATTGAGAGTTATATCTATTGGAGGATGATTATCATCTTTATTTGTGAATTTACTATGGGATGCCCAACAATTTTCTTTGTCTGACGAAAAGCAAGGTCTAGTTGTTTGCTTAACTTATAGTAACAGAATTGATTTGTTGCAGATTTGGACTATAAAGGCCGTCAATAAAATTTGATTCAAAGTGGAATGAGACATTATCTGCAATTAAGAAATTATTTGTATCAGACCAGAACCATTTCAAATTTGGAAAATTAAAATTACCTAGACTGAAAGATTATCAAAAGTTGTGAGTTTGCAATTGATGCTGTTAATGACAGTAATGAGCCTAATATAACACTGAACTTTATTTAGATTACTGGGAGATATATAATTGCCAATAAATTGAATAAATTACCTTTTGCGAGACTAAAAGAGATTTCGACACAAATCACTTCAAATAGGTTAAAATACGAAACTGCTCGTTACTTTTGTATTAACAGCTAACAGAACCCCCACCGCCACGTTGGCAAAGAGACTAAGAAATATTTATATCTCTACGAAAGACTAAATAATATTTAAGGAGTAGTTCCTCACTATTGAAATTGGCGTTGAGCCAGGTTTCCGTCAAAGCTAAAATGTCGTAAGGAGAGTCATAGAATAAAACCCAGAGTGCACTTTAGTCCGAAGTCCTCTCACGTTTTGGTAGAAGATCGAGAGGTTCTCAGGTTTTTTGAATTGTGTAATATTTTCTAATTCGAATTCATTAAGTAGTATTCCAGGATTCCTTTATTATTTTAAAAGATGAGCACCATTTAGTTGCTATCTTGAAGATCGAAACACCATCTCAAATACAATCAATACTGACCATGTTAGATAGGTGGTGATAAATATCACAAGGTTAAGTATTCGGGTGTAAACGGGAGACAAATATGAACTTGTTATGTGGAACTAGTTGTAAGTTGGAAGAATTACAAGTAGTATCATTACTACCAGGTAAACCAACACTATTGTTATTATTATTATTATTATTTTTATTATTATTATGATGATTATTATTATAATTATTAATATTATTATAATTATTATTATTAGTTCTACCATTATTATAATAATTGTTATTAATATTCTACGATTAATTGTTCTATCGTTGCTAATCAAGGAATTTTTATTGTTGTTATTATTATTATTGGTTCTACCATTATTATTAATTTTACTTTTACCATTATTTTGTTAAGTTATAATATTTCCACAGCTATTAACTTTACAATTATTATTATTACCATTAATATTTCTATTATTACTATTATCACTATTTTTGTTACTATCATTATTAACAATATTATTATTAGTATCACCATTCTTACTATTACTACTTATATTATTTATATCACTACTATTATTATTATTGTTATTACTACTCGTCCCATTAGTATTATTAGAATTATTATCAATATTAGTCTTATTATTATTAATATTATTTATATTTTCAATTAAGATATTTTCTACAATAGCGTTAGAATTGTTCGAACTCAGATTCGAATCCATATTAATAAGTGCGTCCGTAAAATTATTTACGTTTGACTGAATTGCAAGAGAGGATTTCAATTCAATTAGATTAACAGGCTGCGTGCGAGATTGCAAAGTCTTACATTTCAACTTATCGAAATCTCCTGTTAAGGATTCGAACGTTGAAATAAAAGAAAACTAAAGTTTTTTCATTGATTTAATTTTTTTTTCAATTTTTAACATTGACATTTGTATTGTGCCGGAGAAGTTGTACGGCAAGTCTCGCAGTACCACAGTAAACCTTGTGTAATTTTTATTTTATCCGCTACAGCAGCTGTGATATCCATGCATGTTGGGTGGAATAACCCTTCACAGCCACCAGAGCAAGCTTTTGTGTTATGTTTCATATAATATGTTTCATATTGAAATTTAATCACCTTTTTAGCCTTATAAAAACATAAAAGTATTAATTTAAAGAACAAATAAACAGAACATTTGTCACAAATTTCAGATTTCTATGGTTATAATTTGGAAGATATGCTTGTTAGATCTTTGGAAGAGTGTGGGAGGTACATGAACCAGCACTTCAATTAACCCACATTGTAAGGAACGTATTGGGAATGAAAAAATAGACTCTTGTACAAAATTTAAAATTTCTATCTTTATTAATTTTGCAAATATGCTTGTTAGATCAAGGTAGGTGTTTGGGATATACACGGATTACTACTCCAATGGATCTCAAATTTCAGGAAAATGAGGCAAAAGTAAAACAACACACTTTTACACAATTTGAAGGTTCTATCTTTAGTTTTAGTTAATATCTTTATTAGCTTTGAAGATAAGCTTTTAAGTTACGGGAGGTGAAAAAAGGTACCTTAACAAGCACTCCAATTGAGCCCAAATTTCGGAAACACAAAGGAAATAGTAAAGGATATCTTTATACCAAATTTGAAGCTTCTATAGTTGTCTCAAGTTACTTTCTTTTAAAATTTCGAAGATATGCTTTAAAACCTTCATATCTAGCTCTCTAGAAAGGAGGCAATTCCGAGGGTTTCGAAAACCATACCAAAGTTAATATACCCTTTTAGCTATTTTACAATTATTGTAGTAGTGTATAACAATATTTAAATAAGGCGGAAGCAAAATAAAAGAATCTTAAGGTAATCGTAATGAAACAGAATTTTACTAACAAAATATTAGTTAATTCTGATAATATACACTATTATATGCTAATAGTCTTATAAAAAAGTGCCCAGGTTTTGTAATTAATGTGGTGCTATAACCATCACACGACCACAACATTGATTTTTTTCATTGTAACTTAATGTTAATAATATTACCTTTTAAAAAAATATTTTTTGTAATTCATTAAATATAGGTTTGCATAATTTTTGGAATTGAAGACTGATTATCTTCAAAAATTTTTTTTTTGCATCCTTAAATCTAATTGTTTTTTTTCTTATTTTGATTTACAGGAATCGTTTCATATACAGAGTATTTATTTCTATTATCTATTTTAACAAGTAAGTAGAAGTGAATTATATTTAGTTTTAGAGATAAAAATAAAATTTTTAATTTAAAATATAATCCTTTGGAATTCAAAAAATTTGATTTAGAATATTATTTTTATTATTATAGGTATATATATTAACCCAGTTCGGCCAAACGGGTTTTCAAAAATTTTTTTGTTTTCGATTTGTGTCCAATTTTACAGGTTGATTTTGCAGTTCAAAAGAGAGACGAAAAAAATTTTAGTTAATTCCGATTAACCCGTTTTCCAAGACGACGCCATAAGTTTCCTATAAATTTTATTTGTTTAAACGATAAGATAAATTTTATTGGAAATTTTGTACCAGCATTTTAACTATAAAAACCCAACGGGTTAATTTGACTTTGAACTGTTAACGCGTTATGCACAAAGATTCACTAAAATTTTTAAATTTTTTAAATATAGCGTATTAATGCAAATTAACCTTTATTCCAAAAGCTCATTTAATTAATAAGATTCATTTTTTGCTCTCCTCAAATAGTGCAAAAGCTAAATATGATAATATTAATAATAAAAATAAAGCTATTAAAGAATCCGAATAATAATATCCTTAATTTAAATAATATAACATTTTTCTTCTCTACATTTTTTCGTAAGTCTTTGTTTTTATCTACTTTGTAGTTTTTGTTCTTAAAAATAGATTTCAGTGTAAAATTGCAGTTTGAAATCTAAAAATAAAAAATTCGGTTTCGTATATATTATGCTTAATTACATAGTATTTTAAAATACTTTTTCCTAAAACGAAGCCTACATTTCTCTTATCAAATCATAAAAAAACGACGAAGAGAACTAGTAGTAGAACTTTCAGGTAAGTACAAAACAAAATATTAGACCATCGACTATATTTTATTCAAACGTTGGCAATTCAAGTAAACTACTATTTATATGGTATAATGACATAATGGAAAATTTAGTATACCCAAGTTAACATATATCACACACCGAGTGTACAGGTGATTTAAAGACACGCACTTTTGCTTTGGGTCTTTTATTTTGAGTTTAAATAAAACTTTTAAAATGAAAGTAAAAAAATTTTTTTTTTTTTTTGTTTTATTTTTCTATTTTTTTTTCAGGTGTTATCGATTTAGGTAAAATCGTACAATAAGCATTTTTCTTTTTTTTTTTCTTTATTTTTGTTCTATTTAATTTTAACAAAATTATCAACTTTAACGTTAATTTTTGTAGTATTCGCGGTTTACAAGCGAACTTCCATGCCGTTGAGAGCCATCTTAATTCAATTATGCTCTATGTGAAACGCAAGTCAGTAACCAAAATGTTAACTTCAATATTAACGGTTACTCACTTATTTCACACTTCGTTCCCAAAGGAGGCATCGCCATCTACATAAAAAAATACATTTCTTTCAACAATCTTGTCAAATATAAATCTTCTAGCCCAATTTTCAATTATATTTGGGTCAAAAACCATGTTGGAAAGCATATTATACATTTGTGTTTTCTATACAGATCACCCAATTCAAGTGAACAGGAAACTGTTATGGAAATTGAAACCCTTTCAAACCAGATCAATGAAATTCTCGATTGTTATCCTGAGACTGAAATTGTTCTGGCAAGGGATTTTAATGTTCATAGCAAACACTGGCTTCACTTTTCCAGTAGCTCTTCTCCGAGTCAAAACTCGATTGGGAAACAAGTTGAATTATTTTCCACTCTATTTCACCTTTCTCAACTTGTTAAAAATGCCACTAGAATCCCTGACCGTGCTGATCAAGAAGGTAACCTCTTGGATCTGTTTCTAACCACACACCCTGAAAAGCATATGGTGTCAGTTGGTTGTCCCCTGGGGGACTCTGATCACTGTTTGGTCAATACAAGCTTCCAGGCAGGCTCGCTGTCCAACCAAAGGTCCCTTCCCAAAAAAATTGGTATGGCGTTATAACCGTGCTAACTGGGAAGGTCTGAACAATTTTTACAAAACCTTTGATTGATCACTGTGCTTCCGGCGTAGGAATGTTGGCTTTGCTGCGAATGCGATAAGTGAAACTATTCTACTTGGAATGAGATTATTTATACCTCACTCCATTAAATCTATTAAGCGGAAACCCAAAACTTGGTTTAATCGTATTTGCAAAGAAGCCATTTTATAAAAAGAAGTTCAAAAAGTACCGGGACAGTGGTTTGGAGGCTTACAGGGCCAACTTTATAGTGGTTCGGAACAGATGCAAGAGAATTATCAACAAGCAAAAATTCTTGTTCAACCAAAGATTGAAACGTAAACTAATACACATGCCCAAGAATAGCAAATCCTTTTGGAATTTTGCAAAAAATTTAAAAGAAGACAATAGCGGGTCTTCTTTTCCTCCACTTGTTGATATAAACAACCTTATCGTGGCAGGTTCAAAAGAAAAAGCGAATTTGTTTGGGAAACAGTTCGCTTCTAGCTCGTCACTGCCTCAGTCAACTCAAAGACCTCCATCTGTTCCAGAAGTTGGCTGCTCCTTTGGCAGAATATACTTTAGGACGCGAGCAGTGATGAAAATCTTGAAGAATTTTGACACAAAAAAATCAGCCGGTTCGGACGGTATTACAACAACCGTCCTCAAAAACACATATACCTCCATTTCAAAACCTCTGCGGAACCCTTTCCATCTTTTCTTTACTTCGGGTATTCATCCTACCCAATGCAAGATTGCACATGTTTTTCCAGTTCCTAAAAAAGGCGATAAAAGCGATCCCTCTCTCCAAAGTAACGGAAAAAGTTATTAACTATAAGCTTTTGAAATATCTAGATCGTAACGTTTTGTTTCGTGATCGACAACGTTTTGCTTCATGATCTGGCGAGTCTGATAATGTGGCTTTGGATATTTCTAAAGTTTTCGATCGAGTTTGCCATGATGCTGTATTAGCAAAATCCAGGGCTTTAGGTCTAGGTGGGGTTTTCGGTAAATGGATTGGAGATTTCCTTTCGAATCGCACGATTCATATTCTTGTCGATGGATATTCATCCAAAGATTTCAAAATAAATGCTGGTGTCCCTCGGATCTATTTTATCCCCCAGTCTTTTCCTAATATTTATAAATGACCTACTATCAATAACCCCCAATCCAATCCATAGCTTAGCAGACGAAAGTACCCTTGTTGCTTCCTATGAATTTCATAGGAACATTAATCGCTGGAACATTAATCACCAAATTAATTCAACTGCAAAAAATTTCACTATAAGTGAATTAAACAAAGATTGAATTAAAATTCAAAAATGGGTTGAAATGAACAAAGTCGATTTCAACACCAAAAAAACCCAATGCTGTCTAGTTTCGCGAAATAGCTCCAACTATTCCGAACCTTTCTTTTCATAAAGAAGCTTTGCACCATTCGGAAGACTTGAACATTTAGGCGATTGACCTAAACCAAAAATTGACTTGGTCAAATCATATTTTTGGAGTAGCTAAGGACGCTGCTAAATGTTTGGGTTTCTTATATCGCTGCAAAACTTACTTCTCATCCTTTGATCTCCTTAGCATCTATAAAACTTATATTCGGCCGAAAATGGAGTATAATGCACATATTTGGGCTGGTGCTCCTATTACGGCGCTGGAATATCCTGATTAAGTGCAAAATAGAGCTATTCGTCTTATAAATGATCTCAGTGTTACCTCAAACCTCACTCCACTCAGCCACCGTCGTACTGTTGGGTCACTAACCTTGTTTTATAGATATCTTGTAGGGACTAACACCTGTTCTAAAGAAATCAAACAACTTATGCCTCCATTCAAGATTTTCCAACGGGAAACAAGGAGGGCAGCAGATGCCCATCCCTACACAGTTGAGCTAGCCAGATGGCGTAACACGGATCATAAAATTTCGTTTGTCATGAGCTCATCTCGTTTATGGAACCATCTTAGACCAAATGTGTTCCCCAAAGTTTATAATGTATATATGTACGATTTAACCAAATTTAAGAAGAACATTAACATCTTTCTTCTAAATATCCTATCCAATTTTCCCCATCCCCCATAATTCAGATATGCCAAATAACTTCCACCATAATCCCAAATCCTTCCATATTCTCATCCCTGTACCCAAACTGTACATTTGTATTACAGGCTCCCTCCTAAAGTTTGGTTCAAAAAGGGTGTAGTTTTGGTGTGTTAAAATCATACACTACCCAGCGAAACACCGCATATTTTAAATGGGTGGCCTTCGAGCTTTCCAATCCCTCGTAAAAAAAAAAAGCTAAAGAAAACAAAAATTAAATTTTTTATCTTGAATATAGCAATACAAGCTAACTTACCATCCTCCTCTATCCCCTTCCCTACTTTAATACCATATTGTATTTTTTTTCATTTCAATTTTTTATGTCATTTAAATTAATCTAGCAGATTTACCCGGCGTTGCCCCTGCATGCAAATTGTAAAAAAACACGTTTCAGCCAATTTTTTGAAGTACTGCTTTGATTAAAAAGAAAGCCTTAAAAAAATATTTGTGGAGTTCCGTTAACCCATTGTGGCCCAACAGCTTTTTATAGGTTTTTCGTTACTGTGCTATAAATTAGAATGGTTTAACCGATTGACTTCAAATTTTGTAAATGTGTTTCTCTTTGAGAATGGAGTTCACTCTATTTAAAGACTGAAATTTGTTTACCATTGTCGCCCGACAATTGCCCAAAAAAATATTTTGGGAAGGATATTCCGTCCAATTTAGCGAAAAATACGTCCAATTTTGCGTTTGACTATAGATCAAAAGGGTATAATAAATTTGCAATTATGTCATTATACTATGTGAATTGTAATTTACTTGAATTACCAACGTTTGAATTAAATATAGTCTATGGTTTAGAAAAGGTTTAAAAAGCTGCTTTTCAACTTACATTTTTTTTTGTACTTACCTGAAAAACAATAGGTCCATATGACTATAGGTCAAAGGGTATAATAAATTTGCCATTACGTTTGTAACCCGTTGTGCTTTTATAATTAAAATGGTGGTAGAAAATTTTCAATAAAATTCTTTTAATCGTTTAAACAAATAAAATTTATAGAAAACTTAATTACGTCGCCGTTGAAAAAGACTTAATCGAACTTAACTAAAATTTTTTCCAGCCTATCGTTTGGACTGCAAAATCAACCTGTAAAATTGGATACAAATCGGAAACAAAAAATGTTTTGGAAGGCTGCCGGGCCGAAATGGGTTTATATATTCCAACCAAATTTATACAACTAATTCCGCTAATTCCGCAACTAATGTGCCTGTTAGACATTTTTACGAAATTTCAAGACGTTCGAACAGTTTCGGCTTTAGAATTTTGAAATACACACAAAGTCATTTTTAGACAATTTCTAGGTTCCCTATTGTTTTTGGTTAAAATCAGACCAAGGCTTCGGAGAGCTGCCGTACAAATTTTTTCCACTAATATGAATTTCTTCAAAACTAATTATACTACGAGGGTGAAAATTACACACGGTTAGTTTTATATTGAATCCGGCACTTGTATGAAGTTTCAAAATGTTACGGCTCATTTTCGGGGGGCTGCTTTACACCAATTGTTTGCACCACTATGAATTTCTTCAAAACTAATTATACTACGAGGAGAAAATTACACACGGTTAGTTATATAATGAATCGAGCACTTATATGAGGTTTCAAAATGTCACGGCCCCATTTTCGGAGGGCTGTTGTACAAATTCTTTGCACCAATATGAATTTTTAAAAACTAACTATACTTGGAGGATGAAAATTAAACACGGTTAGTTATATAATGAATGAAGCACTTATATGTACAGCTACCATACAAAGTTTTCAATCCAATAACTTAAATGAAGCTACGAGGTTAAAATTAAAAATGGGGCAGGTAAAGTAATAGGAAAAGTTACTTGGCAAGTTGGACATCACTTGGACCACCGGGCTTTTAGGGTGGGCCAATTTTTGTTTTTTTTTTAATGAACGTTCGTCTAATTTGATAATATTGGGTGATTTTAATTTTGACGTATTAATCAATAGTGAAGAGGTTTATAATTATCTAAACTTATACTTGTGTTCGTAAATAAAGTCAAATTTTAATGAAGTTTTTGTTTTATCCCATAAAGACATCGTCTTCATCACTAATTACCAACTAACTTTTTTATTTTTCTTCGTTTTATCAATACTTAAACTAAATTTAAAAAAACGAAAAAATAAGCATTTCTTATTAACTAAGTTGCTAATGTAAAATTATAAGTTTTAACAACATTGAACTTGAAGAGTTCAAGGTTTTCTAATTTAAAACAGAAAAAAAAAATCAAAAATAATCTAGAGTCAGCAGTTTTACATATTTGCGAAATTTTTCATATGAATATAAATTTTTTAATTTTAAATTTGCCTCTGCGGTAGGAGAATAGAATACTTCCGCAGTATGAACTGCTTGTCGTAAAAGGCGACTAAAAGTTCAAACAAAAATCCCAATCCGACTGACTCGGAACGAGTGGCTCTCTGGTCTGCGTCTGATCCCTGAGAGACGACAGTTAAACTCCTGGCAGTAGGTAAAATGCAACCAATATATAAAATAGAAAACATGAATAACGATAATTAAGAAATAAATCCGGTAGGGATATCTACCAAAGTGTCGGCAGAAGCCACGGCTGTCGGCGAAGGCTTTGCTGATCTTATTAGAAGGTCAGAGGAGTCGCCAGTTGCTGAAAATTCAAAAAATAATATAGCGGACTCATTTAAGAAGAGCGGAAAAATTAACAGATCACCACCAATTAGAGAACTCCAAAATGAACATGCACTGTATAACAAATGGCAGAAGGCTGTCGATGAAACAACACAACTAAAGCAGTTGATAAGCAATATGGAAAAGCAAATACAGCATCTTAAAAATGAAATTACTAATTTAAAGATACAGAAACCACAAGTTCTACAAGTTTCACAAGTTCAACATTTATCAAAGTCAGAAAACAGTAAAAAAATAGTATACTCTACAGATGAGGAAGAATTAGCGAAAGAGACTGAGTGGAAAAGAGTAAAACAGAAACAAAAAGGAAGTTAAATGACTCACTTACCCCTCCAAACGCAATAAAGATGGACTGTTAAACCACTCCAAATAAAGAAACTACTCCAAAAAAGGTTATTTCGCCAAAAAAAAATAACCGATCCGGAAAAAGTTAAGAAAAAACGAGGAAGAGTGTGGTAGAGTAGACTGTGTCAACTCTGGGATACCCGTATGACCGTAACATATACATTATATCATCCGGCTAATTACTTTTAGCAAAATTTCAGACACCCAGCTTCATTAGGTGTAGTGTAATGCTCATATAAAAGAAGGAGTTGTATGGCAGCTACTCGAACCCTTTGCCGTAGACCAACAAAATTTTGCATTAACTTTGGCCATTACACTAAAATATTTTTTGCAAAATTTCAGACACCCAGCTTCATCAAGTGTAGTGTAAAGCTTATATAAAAGAAGGAGTTGTATGGCAGCTACTCGAACCCTCTGCAGTAGACCAACCAAATTTTGCAGTAACTTTGGCCATTATACTAAACTACTTTTGGCAACATTTCAGACACGCAACTTCCATAGGTATAGAGTAATGCTCATATAAAATTAGAAGTTGTATGGCAGGTACTCGAACCCGTGGACCAAAATGGCTGAATTTAAAACTCGATTCCGTTTTTTGCATAAAAACGAATTTGTGAAAATTTCATAATCCTAACTCCTTTACTTTTTGAGTTATCGTGATGACGGACGGACGGACGGACATACATAGCTAAATCGATTTATTTTTCGATTCTCATCCGATCCATACACTTGAGTCTACATCTCCCCCCCACTCTTTCTCTGCGTCACAAACGTAATGGCAAATTTATTATACCCTTGGACTATATAGTCATACGGGTATAACAATCTCCACCGCCAATAATTGTGGATGAATTTAATAACTAATGAATTCTGCGAGAGAGTAAAAAAAGTAATAACAGAAAAACAGTTTGAGATGAAACTCCTTGGAAAAAATTGTATAAAAATCAATTTGTTACATAAAGATGCTTACAGAACTTTAACAAAAGCGCTATCAGAGTATAGATATAGTTGGCACTTATACGAAAGCAAACAGCAAAGGCCAAAACGAGTTATGGTGAAGAACCTGCCTCACTCGTGTAAAACAGAAGAAATAATTAGAGATCTTGAAAATAGAGAATATAAAATAATAGGAGCTGCAAATAAACGTAACTGGAAGAATAAAGAACCATTAAACATGTTTATGTTAACCTTCAAAGCGGAAGAAGATATTAGAAGAATATACGAGCTTAAAAGTATTCTAAAATGTATTGTGAATATCGAGCCCCTAAGAAAAAATAAGCTTGTAGTACAATGTAAATCATGCCAGGCATATGGTCACACACAAAAATATTGTGAAAAACCCCAAGATGCGTAAAATGTGCAGGTATTCACCATAACAGGGAATGCTTAAAACTTAAAACTGAACCACCAAAATGTATTCATTGCGGAAATCAACATCCAGCTAATTATAGTGCCTGCATAATCGCAAAAGAAATGCAAAAAATCAAATTTAAGAATATGAACCCAAATTCACAACAACGGAATATTCCACAATACGCTAAAAAGCAAATCAGAAACCATCTGCAAACGTCGCAAGTGAAGCAAGATTTCCAGACAAATAGAAGCAGTAAAACTTATGCCCAAGTTGTTGCGGGTAAAAAACTTAATAATAATAGCGAACAAGAAAATGATTTAAAACAATCCATTCTGCTTATACTAAAAAAAGTAACCAAAATAGGAAGTTCTATGGTCGATACGGATTGTAGAATAGGAGCACTAGAGGGCAGTACCAAAAACCTGCTTCGAAATCGAAAAGATGAATAAACTAAAAATTCTTTCATGGAATGCCAATGGACTGCTACAACACCAACAAGAGCTACAAGCAGTCCTTGACATAAATAATATAAATGTTTGTCTTACAGCAGAAACACACTTTATCAAACAAACGCATATTAATTTTCATGGTTATAAAGTTTATCATAGCATACATCCAGGTAACTCTGCTAGAGGAGGAAGTGCAGTGATTATAAAACAAAGTATACAACATTTTGAAGAAGCCAAATTTGAAACCGAAGAAATACAAGCTATGGCCGTAAACGTAAAATGTAAAAACTGCTTTATTGTAGTAGCAAGTATATATTGTCCACCTAAGTACTCTCTGAAGAAACATCATTATTTAAATCTTTTTCAGAAACTAGGAAAAAAGTTTGTTATAGGAGGTGATTTAAATGCCAAAAATTCACACTGGGAATCACGGCTAACAACAACCAAAGGCAGGGAATTATTCCAAGCAACAAGCGAATTTGGGTGTGAAATCGTATCAACAGGAAAACCTACATATTGACCTACAGATCCAAATAAAATACCTGATTTAATAGATTTTTTCATAGTTAAAAACATTTCGAATAATTTCATACAGATAGAAGATAGGCAGGAAATAACACTCACCAATTCTGCTAACTGTAAGTGAAAACGCTATTGAAAAGCAGAGCATTCCGATTCTCGCCAATAAATACACTGACTGGAAAAGCTTTAAAGTATATCTGGAAGAAAAAATACAACTAGCTATACTGTTGCAATACAAAGAATAATTGGATTCGAACTTCTGCTCTATAAACAAATATTTAAACCAGTATGGTCATATAGCATCCAGCTATGAGGATGCAGCAAAAAGAGTAATAGAGATGTTATTCAGAGGTTTCAGAATAAAGTTCTAAGAAATTTTGTGAACGCGCCCTGGTTCATCAGAAACTATGACCTACATAGAGATATGCAAATAGAATTTGAAGACAAAGAAATCCAAAAGTTTGCAAGAAGTCACGAAAAAAGACTTCAAAACCATGTAAATGTCGAGGTAGTTCAGCTTCTGGATAATACAAATATAGCCAGACGACTCAAAAGAGTAAAGCCTTTTGAGTTAGTGTAGCTATAATAAGAGAAAGAAACAGTTAGATAGACATCGATGGATGGAATCTACATTTAAAACTAAAATAAAGCCAGAAAAAAATTGGTCATTAGCCCTATAGGACTAGATCGCAATAGAGGAAGGGTGGGCTTTAGTGGGTAAGAATCCCACACGAAATGGCAAGCTACGGGGCTCATTGTGTCTTTTGAAGATTCCATTCCAACCTACGTAAAAAAAAAAAAAAATAATAATAAATTAAGTTTCGCAATAAAGAAAAGCAAAATATGCTAGAATTAATTTGTTTTGTTTTAGCTGCAATCACAACTTCATGGTGAAACTTGAGTTGACTCAGCTAACGTTACATTAGGAGGCTCATACATAATCCGCATGGGAGTTGCGTTCTCGTCTCACTGTTCACTTCCACATTTGAAGTTTTTTGTTCTATTTTGTGGCAAAAAAATATATTTGAATATAAATTTTCGACAACAAGCAACTAGAAAGTTGGTAATCAAGATGGATATAAAATTTGACGGTAATATTTTGTATATTGTAGTAAAATTGATATTTTAAAAAATATAAATGTAGATTTTACTACAAAATATTACTGTAAAATTTTATATCCATCAAGACTCCACTACTTGTGCAATATTATTATTTTTAAGTATTAGAAAATATTTTAACATGATGATACTTGTTTTAAAGAATTAATATTAAATTTATTTAGTTTTGGTGTATTGTTTGTATTTTTGGAACACCATATAATGTAATGTAGCACATTCGTACATGTACATAATATATAAAAAATTAGCTTTTCATAGTTAAATTTTGGGTCTAGTACGAAATCTCGACATTTTTAATTTCGCCTTATAAAATATCGCTTTCCAAAATTTAGCTTTATCTATTTGGTGATTGGTAATTCTATTTTTAAAAATATTTATGTTGTTGCTACTCTTTATGTGACCCAGAATTGAATTATAGATTCTACTTTTACGATTCTGTACATACACAGTTGATTTGTAGTTTTATATAAATAGTCTGTAGGTATTCTCGGATGCATTTTGAACAATATTTTTAGAGACCTGTTCATGATGATGCCAATTTGGTCAATCAGAAACTTGGGGCCTTAACTCCAGCAGCATAAGTTGTATCTTATTTTGGAGAGGATACAACCGTTGTAAAGGAGTTTCGCTGCATTTTTTGTAAAACCTCCTACCTGCTCTTTTAATTACTACGCATATCTATCGCTCTTATCGCTCTTTTAATTTCTATGATGTGTTTGTCCCATTTTAGCGATTCATCTATGATAACTTCTAAATATTTGATATGTGTAACTTTTTCGAACGTTTTGTTATTAATTTTGATATTGATATCATTTAATGTTTTGTTTGGGGTTTTAAATATATTATATTTTGTTTTATCGGTGCTCATACTTAGTCTATTTCCCTCTAACCATATTTGGTACTTTTTTAGATCCTCATTGATAATTTGTTCGAGTTCTGTTAATGATTTCGCTGATGCTATAAAATTTGTGTCGTCTGCATATATGTTGTATGACGATTTGAAAGATATTTCGTTGATATTCTGAATATATATCAGATATAATAACGGTCCAAGCAAGGAGCACTCCAATATCCATTTTTAATTCATCGTTGGGTGTGTTCTATTACTCAGATAGCTACTTATTAGGTTGTTTGCATGTGCACTTATCCCTAAATCTTAAATAAAATTCTTATATAAATATGGCTGATATCTATGTCCTTTACCTATTTCTTCGTAAACTCGATATCTTGTAGCTATAATAGTGGATTCTGTGCTGCTTTTTTCCAAAAAACCATTTTGATTTGCAGCGAAGCGATTGGGGTTTAATATGATTTTCTAATTCCTTGATTTATTGCTTCTTCAAAAATTTTCCTTACTGAGTTCAATATAGATATTGGTTTGTAGTTATTGCAAATATTTTAAGACCCAGATTTAGGTATTGGTACAATTAATGTATTTTTCTAGCAGTCAGGAAATACCCCGCTTGTAAAACATTTGTTTATTAACTCGGCTAGTGGTTTCTTAATAACCGAAACTAAATTTTGTAGATCTCTGACTGTATCAACGCCACCTTTAGCAACATCGGCATAGTTCAGGGACGTTGTAAGTTGATTTTTTCCGACTAAATTAAAAAATTAATTTATTGTATTCGCCGTTGTCTTATCATTAGATGATGCATTCCCATTTTCCATTAAATATTTTTTATATCGTTACCCATAATATTTGTACCATTTTTTAGATTGTCATTTATAATTTTCCGTATTTTCCTGTCGTTACGTACTTTTTTTTTTCTTTATTTATTTAAATATCTTCAGTGTTAGCCTAAGCTGTGTGATGTTATAATTTAGCATATATCAAAGTGTTGTGTTAGGTAGAATTAAATATATTACTAATATGAATTAAAAACAAGTAAAGAAACAGTTCGTAGACTTAGAAATACCCTACACCTATTTGGTTCAAATTTAATGGGAAGTCCATGAGGTATTTTAAAACCATAAAAGCTTTAATTAATTTGATCGTAAGATATGGCTAACCAAATTTACTTTATAATACTAAAAACATTTAGTAATTGTTTTATCAATTCAAAAATATCAATAATTATTACTAATTTATCTATTTGAAAATATTTAACAACAAATAAACTTGAGATAAATGGATTCGTAAAATGCAATTAAAAAATCACATATTTAAAACTTTTATCTAATTCAATAAAATTTTACACACATGCAGCAATTACTTTTTTTCAGGATTTTTAGCTGTAGTGCATTTACTGTTGAATGATTTAGTGACCTTGATTAATTATTTCTATTTTCAATAATTTTTGAATTTATTCTCTTAATTTACTTATGTTACAATGTTTTATATAATTAAACTCAAAGTTATTCGAAAGAAATATTAATTTGTAATAATATAAATATAAAAGTTTATATAATTCATGGTTTTTAATGTTAGTTAAAACCATTAATGCTTTCATTTGCTTTTTATCATAAAATTTAATAATCAAAATATGCCATTAATGTATTTCTAAAATACAATGACAAATTTACAACTGTTCATATAATTAATTTAAATATAAAAATAAATTTTAAAACTTAAGTATCGTATACAATTTCTTAATTATATATTACCTATGGTAATAATTCAACAAAATATAGATATGAATTAATAAAAATTAAAAACAAAAATAATTTTGTCGTATTAAAAAAATATTTAGTTTTTAATTTATAAAATATAATACATAATATGTTTTATAGTAAAACTCTTAGCCTTTTAAAAATATAAAAGTGTTAAATAAGAACGGAAATAGGAACTAGTGTAACCAATTTGATTTTTGTATCATTATTAATTTCGAAAATATTATGCTTTAAGGTCTTGGGAGTAGTGAAGTGGTACGCAAATCGCTATTCCAATTCATCCAAAATTTCACAAAACAAATAAGAAGAAACACCTGATTATACTATTTTGACCTCAATTCGATCAGAAGCTTCTAGAATCCGAACTCGACCGGAACCAATTCCCATGATACTTTCATTACTTGTATCCGAGAATATAAATTTGATCCAAATAGCGTAATTAGTTTCTGAGTTTTGGTGTTTTTAAGATATATGTTTGTTAGCTTTTGAACTTTTCAAAGGTTCCAGAACCCAAACCATAGTACGATTTCACCAATATTCAGTACTAGTCATACTTTCAATACTAGCTAACCCTTGTACACAATTGTAACATTCTACATCAACTTTAAGTTACTATTTTTAGTAATTTCGATTATAAGATTTTAAACTTCGGGGTTCTAAAGGAGGTATTGTACCACCACTCCAGTTGATCCAAATTTATGGGGACGCGCAAGAAATAGTAAAGAACACCCTTGTGCCAAATTTGAAGCTTCAACCTTTGTACCAAGTTACTTTCTTTATTATTTTCGAAAATATGTGTTAAGGTCTTCGAAACTATGTGGATGGTCCCCGACCCACCATTTCAATTGGTTCTAATTTTCGAAGGCACTAAGGGAATAGAAAGGGACACCCTGATACCGAATTTGGAGGTTCTAACATCTTTGAATTCGGAATCATGCTCGTTTGGCCCTAAATTCGATGAAAAAGTTCCAGGATCCGAACCCATGGTCCGAGTTCGATCGCACGCAGTCCCGCCATAGTCTCATTACTAGTAACCTAAACAATAAAATGCATGATCGTAGTGCCATTAGTTGTTGAGTTATCCTTATATTTTTTATATGCTCCTTGGCCTTCAGAACAATTGAAAGGTCTAGAATTCGAACCCATGGGCCGATTTCGCCCACATGCAGTCCCCGTCATACTTTAAGTCCTAGTAACCTACAGTTAAAATTTCATCAAGATAGCTCCATTAGTTTTTGAGTTATCGTACCTAGGGACGCGCGGACAAAATGTTGATTTAGTCTTACAAAACATGGACAGTGCAGTTTCAAAAATAATGAGTACCTTAAGGAATATAAAGAAGAATTTGAACGTGCAATAAAAAAAAATGAAAATGAAGTCGTTGAATTACTTAAGGCTATTGAAACTAATTACACGAAGAGATTGGAAGAAATTAAAGCCAGCCAAAAAAAAAGAAATAGAGAAAATGCAAAAATTTACTGAAGTCTTCAAAATTGAAACAGAAAAAGTGAATGAGTCATTTGTTAGTGCAATTAAAAAAAATTATGAGGTCTGCAAAAAAATTAATGTCACAAATAATATAAATTCGAATATGGCTCAAAGAGTGTCATTTGCTGATGTAATTAAAAATACTAAAGCAAGTGTAAATTTAAAAATGAAAAAAGAGTTACCCTTAATAATAAAACCGAAGAATAAACAGAAAACTGCAGAAAACGAGTGTCAAATGTCAGTCGAACTGAACGGACGTTAAATTTTTGAGCGGAAAAAATAAAATAAAATTTTTTTTTTTTAAACGCAAAATAAAAACAAAAAAAGAGAAAAAATTAATAAATTTTAAAAATATATAAATAAAAACATTAACTCTAATAAAATAAGTAAATTAAACATTAAACTAATAAATTTAACATTTCAAAATAAAATCTAAATAACAAAACCAAAAAAAAAAAAAAAAAAAAAAACAGAAAATAAATCTATATTGTACTTCATAATTCATTTGAACTATTTATCTTACTTCTAAAAATAAAAATATAAACAAAAAAAAAAAAGAATGGTTAATCAATGCAACATTTGCGATAGAACACTCGTAGCCAAGTCAAGGGCGGTAAAATGCAGGCAGTGCCAGAAACTGTTTTATTCAAAATGTGCTAAAATTTTAGATGAAACATACGACCTGGTAAAGTCAAGGAGCTTGAACTGGAAATGGCTAACTCAATAAAATTGGCCAACTCAATTAAATGAATCGCTTCCGGTATTTCTGGACCTGGATGAAACAACGACAAATGAGGCACCACACTCCGTACCAATTTAGGATAAGTTAGTATCAACTAACAAAAAACATAAAAGTTTTCCAGTAAGTGTTGAAGTGGTTGATCAACCAATACCTATAATAAGTGATTTGGTTACATTTGATTTATCCAACTGCACATTGGAAAAAATGGCACAATTTCTGAAACAAATCAATATCATTTTTTGCAGAAAAAATTTATATAACGATTAATGAGAATGCAGTTTTAAAAAAAGAAAACAAATTTAGTAAGAGAATAAGTTATATTGAGGATTATACTAAGTCTCTGGAAGAAAAAATAAATAAATTAGAAGTAATAACAGATGAACTGAAACAGCTTGAAAGAAAAAATTATATTGTGATTGCCCGGCTACCACCAGGACTCGATATGAGCATCTCAAATGCTAGGACTCAATATTAAAAATATCTTAACACCTAAATTCCACTTTAACAGAAGATGAAATCATCAGTATAAAAATAATTGACCAGTGCATAAATTAAACATTCTTGTGTCAAGAAACACAAAGACCATTTCTTTTAAAAAAAAAAAAACAAGTAAAGCAATTGTCAGTCGGTGCAACCGACTTAGAAATACCCTACACCTATTTGGTTCAAATTTAAGGACATATCCATAAGTCGTTTTAACACCAAAAGAGCTGTTATTAATTTGATCGTAAGACATAGCTAACCAAATTAACTTTATAATACTAAAAACATTTTCTAATTACACTATCTATTAAAAAATATTACAAATTCTTACTAATTTATCTATTTAAAAATATTAAAACAAAAAAACTTGAAATAAATGAAAATATATTTATTCCAATTCAATTACAAAATGAAAAAATTTGAATTATTAAATTTTGTGATAAAAAGCTAATCAATAATTAAAATTTTTCCAAATTGCAATTATTTTAAACGGCTTGTTTATGTACCTATTAGAAAAGCTTTATAAATGCAAAATATGCAATAAATGTATTTCTAAAATACATATACAAATTTAGACCTTATCATATAATTCATTTAAATATAAAAATAAATTTTACATAAATGCAGCAAATACCTTTGAACATAGCTGAACCACTACAATTAAGTCAAAATTTCGGAGACACATAGGAAATAGGAAATATATTCTTTGGCTTCGAAATTAAACTCGACCAGAACCAATTCCCACGGTACTTTCTTTACTAGTAACCTAGAGTTTAAATTTCATCAAAATAGCGGCATTATTTTTTGAGTTATGGTGTTTTAAGATATATGTTTGTTAGCCCTTGAGCTTTTCAAGGGTTTCAAAAACTCGAAACCATGGTACGATTTCGCCCATATGCAGTCCCCGTCATACTTTCAATACAAGTTAACTCTTGTACACTATTGGAACGTGTTATCTTAATTTTAAGTTACTAGTTTTATTAATTTCGATGGTAAGCTTTTACACATTGGTGGGTCTAAGAGAGGTGCTGAACCACAACTCCAATTGATCTAAAATTAGAGGGACACGCAGAAAATAGTAAAGAACACCCATGTGCCAAATTTGAAGCTTCTACTTTTGTTTCAAGTTATTATCTTTATTAATTTCGAAAATATGCTTTAAGGTCCTCGGAACTGAGTGGCTGGTCCCCGACCCACTACTCCAATGGGGCCCAAATTCTCAAGACACTTAGGAAATAGGAAAAGACAACCTGTTACCAAATTTGGAGGTTCTATCTTCATTGGTTACGGAATTATGCTAGTTTGGCCTAAATTCGATCAAAAAGTTCTAAGTTCCAAACCCATTGTCCAATCCTCACTGCGCGCAATTGCCGCAGTAGTTTCATTACCAATAACCTACAGCACAAATTTCATGAAGATATCGTCATTAGTTGTTGAGTTATCGTGATGTTTTACATATGTTCGTTAGCCCTGTAACCGATTCAAAGGTCCAGAATCCGAACCCTTGGGCTGATTTCGGTTTTATACAGTCCGCGCTGTACTTTAAGTACTAGTTAACCCTTGTACAAAATTTGAACGTTCTATCTTAATTTTAAGTTACTATTTTTAGTAATTTCGATTATAAGCTTTTAAAACTTGGGAGGTCTAAGAGGGGTACTGAACCACCACTCCAATTGATCCCAAATTAGGGGGGCAAGCAAGAGATAGTAAAGAACACCAAATTTGAAGCTTCTACATTTTTTCAAGTTGCTATCTTTATTAATTTTAAAGATATGCTTTAAGGTCTTCGGATATGTGTGGCTGGTCCCCGACCCCCAACTCCAATGGGGCCCAAATTTCAAAGACACTTAGGAAATAGGAGGGGACACCCTGATACCAAATTTGGAGATTCTATCTTCATTGGTTTCGGAATTATGCTCGTTTGGCCTAAATTCGATCAAAAAGTTCTAGGTTCCGAACCCATGGTCCAATCCCGACCTTACGCAATTCCCGAAGTAGTTTCATTACTAGTAACCTACAGCACAAATTTGATGAAGATAGCGTCATTAGTTGTTGAGTTATCGTGATTTTTTATATTTGTTCGTTAGCCCTGAAAATGATTAAAAGGTCCAGAATCCGAACCCATGGGCCGATTTCGCCCATATGCAATCCCCGCCGTACTTTCAGTCCTAGTAACCTACAGTTAAAATTTCATCAAGATAGCTCCATTATTTTTTGAGTTATCGTGCCTACGGACGGACGGACGGACGGACGGACATGGCTATATCGACTAAGGCGGTCACGCTGATCACAAATATATATACTTTTCCATATCTAGCTCGCTTCCTTTAGGTGGTTACAAACACCATACCAAAGTTAATATACCCCTTTACCTATTCTATAGGTGTAGGGTATAAAAAATTATTGGATAACAAATGAAATCATAAATGCTATAAAAATACGAGATTCATTTTATAAATATAAAAGGAAATATAATAACGATCCGTATGAAACCGAGTTATACAATTTTTATAAAAAGAAAGTAGAAAATTTAATAGTTGAAGCCAAAAAGAAATATTGTACTGACCAAATTGCACAAGATCCAAGTAATTGCAAAAAATTATGGACAATAAAGATCCCAAAGCCTCCTCCTGCCAACTAAAGGTTCTAAATATAGGTAACAAAAATCTGAAAAATTAAACCGACATAGCTGAAGCAACGAATAATTTCTTTATCAATGTGACCAAAGAGATTAATGTCTGTCAACAACCTATAGACATCGTGTACATAAACAACTTCACACAAACACCGAATGTAAGCTTCCATTTAACGCCCACAAACCAACAGAAGTAGACTCCAATATCGATAATCTTAAACTAGCAGTAGCCACAGGTCATGATAACATTTCCGCCAAATTTGTTAAAAAATATAAAGAAAGGCTATCTCCAATCTTAGTTCACTTCATAAACATCTCTTTTTCTACATTTATCTTTCCAAATACACTAAAGACAGCAAAAGTTACGCCTATTTACAAGAATGGTGACTCAACTGACTTAACTAATTATCGCCCAATTTCCGTGCTAAGCTGTTTATCGAAGATTTTTGAAACCGTAGTAAAAAACCGGTTAGATAACTTTATTGAAACAAACCAAATTTTAAGTTGTAAGCAGTTTGGCTTCGAAAACAAATCAAATACTACAGCGGCGTGCCTAAGTTAACCGACTTTATCTCCAAAAAAATGGATCATGGTAGATTTGTTGGCTGCCTTTTCTTGGACCTGCAAAAAGCATTTGATTGCGTGGACCACAAAATACTGTTACTAAAACTTTCAAAGATTAATGTTAATACTAACGAACAAATGTACTTCGAATCATATTTAACGAAACTTAGTCAAAAAGTCCGTATAAATAACACGCTTAGTGAATCAAAAGAAATGATAAGAGGTGTGCCTCAAGGTTCAAACGATCTTGCAAATATAAATTTGAAAGGCACAATTCAACTATATGCGGATGATGCTGTAGTTAAATATGCAAAAGGTGACGGGAATGAATTAAGGAATGACATTAAATCAGACCTGAATTCTATTGAACAATGGCTTACAAAACACAAATTACGTTTAAATGTCAAACAAGTAAAGAAACAGTCAGTCGGTGCAACCGACTTAGAAATACCCTACACCTATTTGGTTCAAATTTAAGGACATATCCATAAGTCATTTTAACACCATAGAAGCTGTTATTAATTTGATCGTAAGACATAGCTAACCAAATTAACTGTATAATACTAAAAACATTTTCTAATTACCCTATCTATTAAAAAATACTACAAATTCTTACTAATTTATCTATTTAAAAATATTAAAAAACAAACAAACTTGAAATAAATGAAAATATATTTATTCCAATTCAATTACAAAATGAAAAAATTCTAATTATTAAATTTTGTGATAAAAAGATAATCAAAGCATAATATATTTAATAATCCAAATTTTTAAAAATTGCAATTATTTTAAATGGTTAGTTTATATACCTAATAGAAAAGCTTATAAACTCAAAATATGCAATAAATGTATTTCTAAAATACAATTAAAAATTTACACCTTTTCATATAATTCATTTAAATATAAAAATAAATTTTACATAAATGCAGCAAGTACCTTTGAACATAGCTGAACCACTACAATTAAGTCTAGATTTCGGAGACACATAGGACATAGGAAATATATTCTTTGGCTTCGAAATTAAACTCGACCAAAACGAATTCCCATGGTACTTTCATTACTAGTAACCTACTGTTAAATTTCATCAAAATACCGGCATTATTTTTTGAGTTATGGTGTTTGTAAGATATATGTTTGTTAGTCCTTGAACTTTTCAAGGGTTCCAGGACCCGAAATTATGGTACGATTTCGTCCATATGCAGTCCCGTCATACTTTCAATACTAGTTAACCCTTGTACACAATTGGAACGCTCTATCTTAATTTTAAGTTACTAGTTTTATTAATTTCGATGATAAGCTTTTACACATTGGGGGGTCTAAGAGAGGTTCTGAACCACCACTCCAATTGACCTCAAATTAGGGGGGCACGCAAGAAATAGTAAAGAACACCCTTGTGGCAAATTGGAAGCTTCTACATTTGTTTCAAGTTACTATCTTTGTTAATTTCGAAAATATGCTTTAAGGGCCTAAGAACTGAGTGGCTGGTCCCCGATCCACTACTCCAATGGGGCCCAAATTTCAAAGACACTTACGAAATAGGAAGGACACCCTGATACCAAATTTGGAGGTTCTATCTTCATTGGTTTCGGAATTATGCTCGTTTGGCCTAAATTCGATCAAAAAGTTCTAAGTTCCGAACCCATTGTCCAATCCTAACCGTACGTAATGACCGCCGTAGTTTCGCTGCCAATAACCTACAGCACAAATTTCATGAAGATAGCCTAATTAGTTGTTGAGTTATCGTGATTTTTTATATATGTTCCTTAGCCCTGACATCGATTAAAAGGTCCGGAATCCGAACCGTTGGGCTGATTTCGCCCTTATATAGTCCGCGCTGTACTTATAGTACTAGTTAACCCTTGTACACAATTTGAACGGTCTATCCTAATTTTAAGTAACTATTTTTAGTAATTTCGATTATAAGCCTTTAAAACTTGGGAGGTCTGAGAGGGGTACAGAACCACCACTCCAATTGATCCCAAATTAGGGGAACACGCAAGAGATAGTAAAGAACACCCTTGTGGCAAATTGGAAGCTTCTACATTTTTTCAAGTTGTTATCTTTATTAATTTTAAAGATATGCTTTAAGGTCTTCGGAAATGTGTGGCTGGTCCCCGACCCACTACTCCAATGGGACCCAAATTCACAAGACACTTAGGAAATAGGAAGGGACACCCTGATACTAAATTTAGAGGTTCTATCTTCATTGGTTTCGGAATTATGCTCGTTTGGCCTAAATTCGATCAAAAAGTTCTAGGTTCCGAACCCATGGTCCAATCCCGACCTTACGCAATTCCCGAAGTAGTTTCATTACTAGTAACCTACAGCACAAATTTGATGAAGATAGCGTCATTAGTTGTTGAGTTATCGTGATTTTTTATATTTGTTCGTTAGCCCTGAAACCGATTAAAAGGTCCAGAATCCGAACCCATGGGCCGATTTCGCCCATATGCAATCCCCGCCGTACTTTCAGTCCTAGTAACCTACAGTTAAAATTTCATCAAGATAGCTCCATTATTTTTTGAGTTATCGTGCCTACGGACGGACGGACGGACGGACGGACATGGCTATATCGACTAAGGCGGTCACGCTGATCACAAATATATATACTTTTCCATATCTAGCTCGCTTCCTTTAGGTGGTTACAAACACCATACCAAAGTTAATATACCCCTTTACCTATTCTATAGGTGTAGGGTATAAAAAACTAAAATCATTCGAAAACAGAAAATTTTCAGATATTAATTTTTATGTAAAGGGAAGTATAATCGAAGTTGTGAGAAATTTTAATTATTTAGGAGTATTATAAAATAGCAAAATGAAGTGGAATAGAAACGGAAACCATCGAAAATCGTGAAAATATCAAAAAGGAAGTAAAAAAAAATATTAAAAAGAATTATGATATTAAAATACCTGTGGTCATTAAACCTAACATAGAAATTGTGCACATGAATAATAAATTTAGTGCAAATGATACTGTGGAAAAACTTAAAAAACAAAATTCTTTTCTACAAATGAGTGAACTTAAAGTATTAAAGATAATATCCAGTGAAAAAATACAAAAAAGAAATGTTTAATGCAATTATAGAAGTGCATAAGGAATCATTCTAAAAAATAATAGCTAACGAAAACTTATGTATTGGATGGGAAAGGTGCAAGGTCTTTGATGCCATAAAAGTCTCTAGATGTTATAAATCTAAAGGATTTAACCATAGGGCTGCGGAATGTACGAATAAAGAAACATGCTTGAAGTGCCACCAACAACACAAGACAGGTGAATGCCAAAAAGAGGAAATTAATAAATGCATTAATTGCTTAAAATCGAACGAAAAATTCAGTTTGGGGTTAGATGCTAATCATAAAACTTTTAGTAGATCATGTCCAGTGTATAAAAATAAATTAAGTATAAGAAAACAAAAAATCGGATACCAGCAATTAAGGAAAATAGAAGAGGAAGATAACAAATTAAATATAAATGTAAATGAAAATAAAAAATATGATTCTGCATGCAGAAGTAATAATGTTAATGATAATATTAATAATAATAATACTAATGTTAAACCAAGTATTAATAATATGCGAGACACTAACAGTGATATAATTCATATAAAAAATGAAAATAATAACAATGAAAATAATAATAATAGTGATAATAATAATATTAACAATAACAGTGAAAAGACTAACAAAATTGATTATAATAAAGATAAAAAGAAGCGTAGCTATATTCTTTCATATTTTCCAAAATAATGGTCAAATAAAAACACTATCCTTAAAAGTATTATAAAAATAAATAAAACTATTAATAGTAATTCGAAAAGTAGCATTAAAAACGATAAAATTAACCAAAAAAATGATAATAATAATACAGAAAATGATAGTACAAGTAAGATTAAAACGATAGAATTCATCAAACCAATGATAATGTAAAAAGTAAAATTGAAAACGATAAAATTAACCCAAGCTATGATAATAATACAGAAAAAAGAGAAAATGATAGTATTAGTAAGATAAAAAATGATAATCAAACCAATGATAATAGTAATAATAATGTAGAAATAAAAGACTCCAAATACCCAAACTGGAATAAAGGCGAAACAATAAATCCACAGAACACAACTGAAACAAAAATAGGTTACTCCAAATTCCAAGATGATAGCAAAAGTTTTGTTGATCCCATGTCACCCCCAATTGTAAGGCTTACAAAAAGAGCAATAAAAAAAGGAGATAGTGTATATTCTCTTTCTAGATTAAGGGATTACAGAATATATAATGTGCGATTATATTTAGCATTTTTCCACGATCAAAATGATATTTGCTTTGATGGTATAACACAAACAAATGTACAGCTTTTATTTATCCGGAACTTCGGAGAATATATGACAGATACCACGAAAACATAGAAATCTGCAATAAAGATGTTTCGAATGATCTAGCTACATATAGACGACATGTTTCTAACAAATATAGGGAAAATCTTCAAAAGACAAGAGAATCTTGGCAAAATTACCTGATCGGCATATAATAATGGCAGAACAAGAAAATATAATGCAAATTGGAGATCTAAAGATATTGTATTTAAATATATGTAGCATTAGAAATAAAATACTGGCACTGGAAACATTAATTAATGAATAAAAAGAAATAGACATAGTAAAAATTACAGAGGTTTGAATTTATGATTATAAAAAAGATACCTACAACATCCCCAATTATGAAGCAGTTTACAACTGCAGAAATAAAAAAAGAGGAGGTGGGACTGCCATTTTTATTAAAAATAATATCAGTTTCAAAGAATTAGTAAAGATGAAAAATATAACTTTACTGTAATTGAAATCCTGAACTCAAAACAAAAATTAAAAATCGGTACATTTTATAAAGCTCCAGTGGAAAACAGCAACCTATTTATGAAGTTTCTTGAAACTAAACTGGTAGATAAGGCAAATCATATATTTTTTGCAGATACCAATCTAAATCTATTTGAGAACTCCAATATAATTATTAAGTATAAGGATATTATAGCAACTTCTGGATATAGCATAGTTAATAAAACGGAAAGTACAATAAATACAACTAACTCTAACATCTTAATTGATCACATAATAACAAACATGAATGGCAATTATGATGTTAACTATATAATAGAAAATAACTGCCTATCGGACCATCAATTGGCAATAGTAACTTTAAAGCAAGTAACATTGAGAAGTTACCAATGAAAAAGTACAACATAAACAAAATCATTTATAATCAAATGCGTTCCATAGTAAAATACAAAATAGAAAATAATAATATACCAGAAATCGAAACCTTAGTAAAAATTATACAAGAAGCAAAAAGATTATATACTAAGACAATACCAATGAGAACGAGAAATAATAGCTGGATAACACCTTTTATTCATGACAAGCTGAAAGTACGATAAGCATTTATTAATCAACATAAAAATGAAAAAAAAGGTAGAACAATTAATAAAATAAGAAAAAAAAAATTATATTAATAGAAGTATTGAAAAAGTCGGGAGCGATTCTAGGAAATTATGGAAAATATTGAATAATTCTATAAAAAATACCAATGAAGACAAACTGAAAAATGTTAGTCATGTTATTAAAAGCAATGGTGAAAAAACTTAAAATGATGATGAAACTGCAAATACTCTCAATAATTTTTTTACTGAAATGGAGAACGTATTAAATAAAACATTCTAAATACCAACGATTTTACTAACTGCTCACAAAATCTATTTAATAGCAACTCGTTGTTTCTTATTCCAGTTATAGAACCAGAAATCGATCCAATTATTATGGATTTAAATAAAAATGCAACTCCAGAGTTGGTCAATATTATAATCCCATCTTTAGTGAAACTGATAAATGAAAGTTTCACTAATGGTATATTTCCTGATTCGTTAAAAAAAGCATATTTAGTTCCTATTCACTAAAGTGGGTCAAAAGAAGACTGTGGTAACTATAGACCAATTTCAATTCTAAACTCAATTTCGAAAATATATGTTATTAATTCAAGAATAAGAAGTTTCATTACTAAAACCAATTAAAGTTAATGAAGTACTAAATGATGAACTAGTAACAAAAAAAGGCGTACCACAAGGTTCATTACTGGGGCCTTTATTATACCCTTTGTATATAATGGACTTACCTAAAAACAATATTAAGTCAACATTTATGCGGATGACACTAACCTTATAACAAAAGCGAAAACATTAGAAGAGCTTCAAAATATACTAAATGATGACTTAAAGATATATAGCAGCTGGCTGGGCCTCATATGTATAAATGCGAAAAAAACTAATTATATGATATTCAAAATGCAAAATAAAACAAATGATAATATTACGCTTAAGGTAAAGGATAATATAATAGAACAAGTTGATAATGTTAAGTACCTGGGAATTATAATTGATGAAAACTTAAGGTGGGATAAACATATAAAAATTATTAAAAAAAAAATTATTCCTATAACAATGGCTGTCAGAAAAATGAGGAGTATTCCGATTTCTGCTGCTAAACTTATATATAATGGCCATATATTATCAAAAATTAGGTATAATATATGCAGTTGGAGTCATTGTTCATATTTTCATAAAAATCAAATGAGAGTGGTAATGAAAAGAGCCCTCAAAACTTTATTTAATTTGATTATAAGAACCAGAACCAATAATTTATATAAAATACACTGGATACACTGGATATTAAACAACTAATTTACTTTGAAAAATGTAAATACATTTATAATATCCTGAACAATAATATTAAGTCAAAAGTAAAACTTCAAAATAGGGAGAATATTCATAATTATCTAACCAGAAACAGGAAAAATATCGAAATTCCTAAAGCCAAAACAACGTTGAAACAAAAAAGTCAAAAATGCAGCGCAATAAAACTTTTCAACTCGCTACCGGTAGAAATTAAAAGAGTCAAAATTTAAACATATTTAAAAGTAAACTTAGAAAATTTGTAAAAAATATTAGAAATTAATCTTTAAAATTTGAAAATTAAAAAAAAATATAAAAAAAAGAAAAATCTAGAAATTAGAAAAATTGTAAAAAATCATAAGTTATTAAATGTTAGTTTAAGAATTACTTAATTTCTTATACATAATTTTATATATTAAATTATCTGAAATTAAATAAAAATTTAATAAAAAAAAAAAAAACAAATTATACCCGTTCATACATATCTGTTGGAAAATAAAGTTTTGAAATATTCGGATTTGAACTTTCAAAATTGTTTTTAAATAAATCGTGAGAAAACTAATAAAAACTTTTGATTTTTTTTAACGTTGTTTTATTATACTAAAAATTTTTGATATATTTTAGTTAGTTCTAATTATTGTAGATAAGTTAAAAAACAAAACAAGTAAAGAAACAGACAGTCGACTTAGAAATATCCTACGCCTATTTGGTTCAAATTTAATGAGATAACCATAAGTCATTTTAACACCATAAAATCTTAATTTGATCGTAAGGCGTAGAACCAAATTAACTTTATAATACTAAAAACGTTTTCTAATTACACTATTTATTAAAAAATATTACAAATTCCTACTAATTTATCTATTTAAAAATATTAAAAAACAAAAAAACTTGAAATAAATGAAAATATATTTATTCCAATTCAATTACAAAAGTGAAAAAATTTGAATTATTGAATTTTGTGATAAAAAGCTAATCAAATATATTTAATAATTCAAATTTTTCAAAATTGCAATTATTTTAAATTGTTAGTACCTATTAGAATAATTAGAATTAATAGAATTGCAATAAATGTAATTCTCAAATACAATTACAAATTTAGAACTTTTCATATAATTCATTTAAATATAAAAATAAATTTTACATAAATGCAGCAAGAACATTTGAACATAGCTTAAGTATCGTACACAATGTCTTAATTATATATAACCTATGGTAATAATTCAATAAAATATAAGATAAAATAAAAATTATAAAAAGGGAATTTAATCGTTTATTAAAAAAATATTTTGTTTTTCATTTATAAAATTATGTATAATATTTTATGGTAAAACTCTTAGCCTTTTAAAAATATAAAAGTGTTAAATAAAAATGAAAATAGGAAAGAAGCCTCGTGCATCAAATTTAAAGTTTCTATCTTTATGAATTTCGAAGATAAGCTTTTTAATTTTGGGATTTCTTAGGAGGCACCTGAACCACCACTAAAATTAAGTCTAAATTAAAGGGACACATAGGAAATAGGAAATATATTCTTTGGCTTCGAAATTATACTCGTTCGGCCTGAAATCGATCAAAAGCTTCTAGAATCCGAACTCATTGTCCAAACTCGACCAGAACCAATTCCCATGGTACTTTCATTACTAGTAACCTAGAATTTCAATTTCATCAAAATAACGGCATTGTTTTTTGAGTTATGGTGCTTTTAAGATATATGTTGGTTAGCCCTTGAACTTTTCAAAGGTTCCAGAACCCGAAACCATGGTACGATTTTGCCCATATACAGTCCCCTTGTATACAATTGGAACGTTCTATCTTAATTTTAAGTTACTATTTTAATTAATTTCGATGATAAGCTTTTAAACCTTGGCGGGTCTAAGAGGGGTACTGAACAACCACTCCAATTGGTTCCAAATTAGCGACACGCAAGAAATAGTAAAGAACACTCTTTGTACTTTGAACACTCACTCTAAATATCTCAAAGTTTCCGAATATATAAATTATTAGTGGCGATGGCACCATCTAGCGGTCGAAAAATGCATTACAAAATTTTCCTAAGATTTTGTAGCGTTTTTATTAAAATGTTATATTTATCCTGTAAGACAATAAACTGGAACCAACATCTTACAATATTGTAGGGCATGATATTGTCTTTCATAAACATTTTGTTTCATCTGAATCGGTGCTACAATTTTTGAGATATTGCAATTTCAAGTCGAAAATTAAAACAAAAAAAAAATTTTGAACTTTCAAAAAAATCACTATAAGTATGAAATTTTTTATGATACTGATAGAAAGGTCTTTTGGCATTCTTTCCAACGGTATATAATAAGTATGGTATATGTTGACAAATAGCTCTACCAGAGAACATAAATTAAAAACTGACACAACAATTTTATTAAAAAATACATTCTCATACTTCATTTTTCATAAATTTATTTTGCATTTTTGTTTTCCAGTTGAAATATGTATTGTAAAATGTAAGAATGCACTTTTGACTTGGTTACAATATTGAGTTTTGTTTTGGTATTTTGTTTGAAGGAGTTTTTTAAGGTGGCAGCCCAGTAGTTTAAAATTTTTGTTGTTGAAATATGTATGTAAAACTATAATTATATATATCAATATCTCAAAAATGGTAGCACCGATTCAGATGAAACAAAATGTTTATGAAAGACAACATCATGCCCTACAATATTGTAAGATGTTGGTTCCAGTTTATTGTCTTACAAGAAAAATATAACATTTTAGTAAAAATGCTACAAAATCTTAGGAAAATTTTGTAATGCATTTTTCGACCACTAGATGGCGCCATCGCCACTAATAATTTATATATTCGGAAACTTTGAGATATTTAGTACCTTGAGATATTTATTATACTATATTGATTACGTACCCGCATAAGCTTTTATTAGTTTGATATGATATATAAAAATAATATATAAACAAGTAAAGAAACAGTCAGTCGGTGCAACCGACTTAGAAATACCCTACACCTACTTGGTTCAAATTTAATGACATATCCATAAGTCATTTTAACGCCATAAAAGCTGTTATTAATTTGCTTGTAAGACATAGTTACCCAAATTAACTTTATAATACTAAAAACATTTTCTAATTACCCTATCTCTTAAAAACTATTACAAATTCTTACTAATTTATTTATTTAAAAATATTAACAAACAAAAAAAACTTGTTATAAATGAAAATATATTTATTCCAATTCAATTACAAAATGAAAAAATTCTAGTTATTAAATTTTGTGATAAAAAGCTAATCAAAGCATAATTTATATTTAATAATCCAAATTTTTCAAAATTGCAATTATTTTAAATGGCTAGTTAATATACCTAATAGAAAAGCTTACACTCAAAATATGCAATAAATGTATTTCTGAAATACAATTACAAATTTACACCTTTTCATATAATTCATTTTCATATAAAAATAAATTTTACATAAATGCAACAAGTTCCTTTGAACATAGCTGAACCACTACAATTAAGTCTAAATTTCGGGGACACATAAGAAATAGGAAATATATTTTTTGGCTTCGAAATTATACTCGTTCGGCTTCAAATCGATCAAAAGCTTCTAGAATCCGAACTCATTGACCAAACTCTACCAGAACCAATTCCAATGGTACTTTTATTACTAGTAACCTAGAGTTTAAATTTCATCAAAATAGCGGCATTAATTTTTGAGTTATGGTGTTTTTAAGATATATGTTTGTTAGCCCTTGAACTTTTCAAGAATTCCAGAACGCGAAATTATGGTACGATTTCGCTCATATGCAGTCCCCGTCATACTTTCAATACTAGTTAACCCTTGTATACAATTGGAACGTTCTATCTTAATTCTAAGTTACTAGTTTCATTAATTTTGATGATAAGCTTTTACACATTTGGGGGTCTAAGAGAGGTCCTGAACCACCACTCCAAATGATCCCAAATTAGGGGGCACGGAAGAAATAGTAAAGAACACCCTGGGCCAAATTTGAAGCTTCTACATTTGTTTCAAGTTACTATTTTTATTAATTTCGAAAATATGCTTTAAGGGCCTCGGAACTGAGTGGCTGGTCCCCGACCCACTAGTCCAATAGAGCCCAAATTTCAAAGACACTTACGCAATAGTAAGGGACACCCTGATACCAAAGTTGGAGGTTATATCTTCATTGGTTTCGGAATTACGATTGTTTGGCCTAAATTCGATCAAAAAGTTCTCAGTTCCGAACCCCTTGTCCAATCCTCACCGTACGTAATCACCGCCGTAGTTTCATTACCATTAACCTACAGCACAAATTTGATATAGATAGCCTCATTAGTTGTTGAGTTATCGTGATTTTTAATATATGTTCGTTATCCCTGACACCGACTAAAAGGTCCAGAATCCAAACCCATGGGCTGATTTCGCCCTTATACAGCCCGCGCTTTACTTATAGTACTAGTTAACCCTTGTACACAATTTGAACGGTCTATCTTAATTTTAAGTAACTATTTTTAGTAATTTCGTTTACAAGCTTTTAAAACTTGGGAGGTCTGAGAGGGGTTCTGAACCACCTCTCCAATTGATCCCAAATTAAGGGAACACGCAAGAGATAGTAAAGAACACCCTTGTGGCAAATTGGAAGCTTCTACATTTTTTCAAGTTGTTATCTTTATTAATTTTAAAGATATGCTTTAAGGTCTTCGGATATGTGTGGCTGGTCAAGACACTTAGGAAATAGGAAGGGACACCCTGATACCAAATTTGGAGGTTCTATCTTCATTGGTTTCGGAATTATGCTCGTTTGGCCTAAATTCGATCAAAAAGTTCTAGGTTCCGAACCCATGGTCCAATCCCTACCTTACGCAATCCCCGAAGTAGCCTCATTACTAGTAACCTACAGCACAAATTTGATGAAGATAGCGTCATTAGTTGTTGAGTTATCGTGATTTTTTATATATGGTCGTTAGCTCTTCGATCGATTAAAAGGTCCAAAATCCGAACCCATAGGCCGATTTCGCCCATATGCAATCCCCGCCGTACTTTGAGTCCTAGTAACCTACAGTTAAAATTTCATCAAGATAGCTCTATTATTTTTTGAGTTATCGTGCCTACGGACGGACGGACGGACATGGCTATATCGACTAAGGCGGTCACGCTGATCACAAATATATATACTTTTCCATATCTAGCTCGCTTCCTTTAGGTGGTTACAAACACCATACCAAAGTTAATATACCCCTTTACCTATTCTATAGGTGTAGGGTATAAAAATTGAGTGAAAATAATTAAGTTTGTATTTTTTTTAGTTTTGATATTTATTATCTTCTCACATATGATAGTAGTTATAGTAGTTATCATATGTGAGAAGATAATAAGTATCAAAACTAAAAAAAATACAAACTTAATTATTTTCACTCAATTTTATTTTTTTTATTTTATTATTTACGTAGTGTAAATTAAAATAAAAAAAATATTTAGTAAGAAAAAAATTTTTTGGTTAAAGTACAAAAAACAATGAAAATTAAGAAAGATATTAATTTGTGGATTATCCGGTTCAAAATTGATCCGATGTGAAAGTTCTGACAGTTTAATGAACTTACTCTATAATTTTTCAACACGTACAGTGTTGACAGTAGTAGTAATATGAAGTTTCTAGGTACGTCAAAATCAGTTGATTGTGTTTTTGACAGTTGTTTGTGTCTTGGATATAGTATTTATTGTGTTGTTAATAGGAAATAGGTAGATGTCGCTATAAGTGAATGAATATTAATTGTGTCTTGAATATTCTTATTTATTAAGTTGTTAATAGTATAAAGGTAGATGTCGCTTTAAATGAATGGGATTAATAGGAAGGTGATAATGAATTAATATGATTTGAAAGGGAAGTTAATTGGAATTGTTTAGATGGTGGGGTGTTGGTAGATGTCGCTTTAATTGAATGAATGAATGAATATCGCACATCCCATTCTACTATATTGTATGTCGAAAATGTCATTTTGCAGGAGAACGATTTAAAGTTTTTTAAAATTGTTTCACTTCGTTCTTCGCTTGTGTTGAACTTAGAAAAACGCTTTTTAAGACAAAACATAGAAAATCTAACCTAGTTTGAATAAAACAATGACAGCCCGCTCAAAGTTTTGAAATTAAGCTGTATTTTAAAAAATAATTTACTAGAATGGAAAAATATAAAAATATTATGTTGTATGTCTAGTTATAGCAATATTTCGTATACAATCTTCGAGAGAAAATATGATAAGTCTAGTTACATTGCAAATCACTGGATATTTTTTTTATAATCAAGTGTGTAAGTAGTAGTTATAATAAATACGTTTGGAGATGCAGAGTTAAGCGGTCCGTTTCAAAAAGACTTACTAGAAAATGTAAAAAAATTATGAATGTATTAAAAATATCGAATAAGTACTACTTCATTTATTTTATTATTAAAAATATAAGAATTTACAGAAAAATACATTTTTTCATTTAAAAATTAAAATCTTCTTCCATGTCTTCTACGTCTTCAGAATTTGAAGCTGTATTTGTATATGGCAAATTTTTGTAAAACCCTCTATAATAAGAAGGCATATAGCTTGTCAAATGGTTTAAATCGTCATATTTTTGTTTGGAAATTTTTAACGGTTCTTTATATTTAATTTCTGGTTTTTCATTCGGCAATTCAAAATATTTGCGTTTTCTTTTATTTTTAATAGCTTGTTCGTTGCATAAAATAATTGTCGAATACTCTTCCGATTCAAAGCTATATTTATAAAAAAGTTTATTAGGTTGTGTTTTGTCCACCTTTATCATTCTGATATTACTCCACTGAACTTTAATATTGTTTTCATTTTTATTTAAATTAACAATATCTACTAAACTGGAAAAGTTTAAGAATTCATTAATTGTCATTTCGTTTACATTGTACTTCGGTTCTGAAACTTTGCAATTTCTAATCAAGGCATACCATTGCGACGGAGTATATAACTTTTTGTTTTTCTTTGTTCTTTCAATTAGAGAATGTATTGAATCTCCTTCGTTTTGGGTATGGCCCTTTTCCAGAAATATATGGTTTATATTAACTTGCATTACTTTACTAATCCAGACATAAAACGCAAATATACATTTATTTTTGTTCTGTCCAGGGCAATTGTCCGAATAAAAGTTGAAAGTTCGAACACAATTTTGACTTTGCTCTTCTATGAATTCTAAGAGACAGCTAGTCACTTCATTTGATCCCCTTTTACCAACAACTTCGTCCCAAACGAAGCAATGACCTTTGTGAGTTGCTAATTCAAACAAAGTAAAATTATATAAGCAAAGTTTTCGCTTATAATAATAAATGCTTGCATCTTCACAAGGTACATTTAGAATATTTTGAAAATCGAAAACAGCTGTTACAATTGTTTTATCTTCTGCGGCTTTTATTTTATCCTCATCTTTTAATATTCTAGCCTTTTGTTTTGAAAACATATGAATGTCATGATCTGATTTTAGTTTTAACTTTTCCTCTACATTTGAGCATTTCTATTGAGTACAGGTATTGCATTTATCCTTTTTAGGAGTATAGAAACTGATATTAAAGCATGAATTGAATATATCTCTATATTGCCTCTCCTTTACGGGGTTTTCATTAACATAATTTTCTTTTATCCATTCTAAATACAATCTGTGCATTTTTGCAACGGATAAATCTCCATCTATGAATTTACGTGTAGTCTGTTTCCTCAAGTAGTGGGATTCTATCGGAGCAAAAGAATTAATGTGATCTAGAACTAATTGCTTTTGTTTCTGAGCCACTTCTGTTATTTTTCTTGAAAATTTTCCTCTTTTATCTCCACATAAATTCCCATCAGCAGCCATTAATTTTGAGAAAGCCGTTTCAACCATTTGTGTTGATATTTTTAAAGTATTGTAAAATAATTTTGAACATATGTTTATTTTTCTACTTTCACTGAAAGATGTTAATGAATAAATGTATGTGCATGTGCGCCGACTCTGACCTCCAGAAATCTTAGTTACTTTTTTATCTACTTTTTCAACGTGGTTAACAATATATTTCCACTTTAAAATGTTATTGTCAAGCTGATAGAATTTTAAAAAATTTTTTGTTCTGTCTGATTCAGTAATTTTATTAAAACATTTTTTGCGGCAAGTTGGGAAACAAGATGGTCCCATTTCCTTTTCTGGCACAGTAAATCCAGTAATGGATGAAGTATAGCTTAAACCGTGGAGTCTTGCGTATTTTATTTTACTTTTCATCCAATTTTTAACGTTTGCTTTTCGTTTTTTTGCTAGTGGTGTAGGGTCTTCTTTAGTTTCGTGAAAACGAGCTTGCTTTCTTCTTGGCGTAAATAAACTTCCGGTTGGTGCGCTAACACTGGATGTTGAACTTGGTTTATATTCGCTTCCACTATCAACAAAGTCTGGGCACGATTCCAAGTCTGTTGGCAAAGAAATTGTATTATGTGTATTATAAATAATATTATAAAATATTTTTTTTTTTTATTAAGAAAAGCTATTACCAAGACATAAAGATTGAAGTGGTGAACCGTTATTGGAGATTTGCGTTTCAATTTGCTTTTCTTCCGTCATAACAACTTCATCAAAATTTAATTTTTTCTTCATTTCAAGCTCTATCAAAAGAAATATTTTAATATTCTGTCTATAATCTATATTATATTTCGAAAAAACATCTTACCTTTATCTCTTTGCCTTACAGCGTTTACCATCAAATACCCGCGATACATAATATTAATTTTTATTTTTTATTTTTTATATACCTAGGTATTATATTTAAACTTTTTAATATATTATGTATGTACCTTTTAATTTTTTTTAAAACCGTTGACCATTGAATTGATGTTTAATTCAAAATCTTTAATATAATAATAATTTTTTCACTTGTGCATACTTATACTTACTGCATACATAAAATTTTTTTAAAAACAAACAAAAAATCCGTTACGTTTGTTTACTTTTGCTTTATACAAATTCCCAAACATGTGTATCACAACTATACTTACATCAAAGTATAATTCACTTTATGACAATTTAAAATATTATAACTAATACATACAAACAAAAACAAAAAAAAAAAAACGACGAGACGACATGATAAGTTGACTTACGAAACAAATGTTTATAAAATCTACGATCATAAATATCGTATGTTTACTTACAATAAAAAATATTTTGAATTTTACGTTCTAGTATATTGTAAGTTGAGTTATATTATACACGAATGGAGAAATAGTAAAACTAAGCAAATATTGTAAGTCTTTTTCTGCTTATAACTTTTAAAGGAGGTAACGAATCGTTACAAAATTTTTACAGTAGATGTCTCTTGTTATTAGCTTTCTAAAGAACATTATCTTTCTAGTATATTGTAAGTCGAGATACAACATACTAGAATGGGATGTGCGTTATTGTTTGTGTCTTGAATATTATTATTTATTATGTTGTTAATAGTGTCTTGAATGTTATTATTTATTACGTTGTTAATAGTATATAGTTAGAATATATCGCTTTAAATGAATGGGATTAATAGGAAAGTGATAATGAATTAATATGATTTTAAAGTGAAGTTAATGGAAGTTGTTTAGATGGTGTGGTGTTTGTAGATGCCGCTATTTTGAGTGAATGGGATTAATAGTAAGATTAATGGGAATATATTCTGATCATAGTAGATGACACTATTTGTCAGTATATAGTTGTTAATAAATAATAAGTATGGATATTAATATGAATTTACTGGAAAGAATAAAAACCAAATAATTAAATAATGAAAAAATTAAAAAAGGAGTGAAAAGATCAGTTTATTATTAAAAGGAATAAGAAAAGAATGAAAATATGAGTTTAATATGAAAAAGGAGATACTGGTTGTTATTGTTTGTGGAAATAAAAAGGGTTGAAAACGTTAAAGTAAAACTATCAACTTTTTAATGTATTGTTGTTTTTTAAAAGAAAAAGTTCGTTATATTTTTTACAGGTAGTTGTGGTTTAACTTTAATATTATATTTTGCTGCAAAATAGTACATGATAATTTCTTTAACTATTTTGAAATATTATGCTCCTACTAGTTTTAAAACAAAAAACAGTTAAAATGCAAAAATTATGTAAATATGATGGAAAATATAATATATATATATAGGATAGGATTTCTTCTTCATAAGATTCGTAATACTATATAGTTTTTTTTTAATATGATTAAGAGGAGGTATTAAATTTCGAGATCATATCTAAACATTTTAACGGTTTTTCACATATTTCACCTGATTATAGATAAAGGAAAATAGGTACAAAACATTTTTGAATTCAAATTTGCGGTTAAAACTTTTCATAAGGTTTACAAAAAAAATTGGTCAACAAATAAAAAGGGATGAAAACGTTAAAGTTAATTTTGAATTAAAAATTATCAACTTTTTAATGTATTGTTTTTTAAAAGAAAAAGTTCGTTATTTTTTTAACGGTTTTTCTCATACTTCATTCAATTAAACGTATAGGCAAAGGAAAATAATAAAGTAAAAACAAAAAATTTGTAGTAAACGTTAATTTATAACTTATGAATTAGTTAGTTACTATCCTATTTGAAACGATAACATTTCTGTTTTATTGTTTTTTAATGTAATAGGTACTATAAATAGTAGAATATTTTCCTAAAAAGTTATTAGTCAGCAATCAGATAAAAGACAAACCACTTCAACAGAACAAAACAGTTAAAATTTAAAATGAAACGAACAGCCAGTACAGCTTTCAGCGGAAATAATAATAAATAGTGCGCGAATTGTAAGACAGAGGTCCCAGTTAATGAATGGATGTGTCATATAAGAACTTTCAAACATAAGCAAGCAAGCGCAATACCTACTGATTCTCCAAATATAAAACTGTTAAGGAGTATTTTTAATGAACGCCTAGAAACTTTTATAGCGGTAAATAATGATGAAAGTTTACAGTCTCCAGGAGAGTTTTTAGAAAGATAAAAGTAAACATTATTAGTTTACTTAAAAATTTACTAGAAAAACATCTTTCATTTAAATTTAATTTTGATCTATACAGTGAAAACATTAAAGTAGTACAAGCAAATAATGATGATCAAGAAGATGATATTGTATTATCAATAAAATCTTTTAATACAAAAATGAGAACCATAACATTAGCATCAAATATATTGGAAGCTTACGAAGAAGCTGAAACGGTAATTGTAACAAAGTGTGATGAATTTCAAGAAAGAGATAGTGGATGGTCTCTTTTTAGAATAATAAACTTAGAAGTAAACATTAATCAATATAAACCTTTACGTGGTTCGCAATATCTATCTTTACCACCATGTATTAAAAAAAAAAAACCATGTATAAATATTTACAATTCTGATGAATATTGCTTTAAATGGTGTGTAAGAGCAGCTTTACACAATGGTGCTGGACATCTACAAATAACAACGACTTACAAAATTGGAAACATACAATCAAACAGGATACATTTGGAAAATGGTACAACATTAGTATTTGATCATCTTGAATTTCCGCTTAAAGTAGCTGATATTGAAACATTTGAATTACAAAATCCAGCAATTAGTATTAACGTTTTTGGACTTGAAGAACTGATATTGCCTTTGGGCGGTGTGTATTCTCAAATTGTGGGATCGTATTATTATACAAAACAACAGAAAGATAACCATATCAATCTTCTGTTAATAGAGAACGCAGAGAGGACTCATTATGTTTGGATAAAAAATATATCAAGATTAGTAAAATCACAAATTACTAAATGTAGAAATCGAATATATTTATATAATAATTGCCTGATACATTTTTACAATGAAGCAGCTTTAAAATCACATGAAAATCAATGCTTAGAGGTAGTTACAACAATGCCAAGTGAAAATGAAAATATTTTAAAATTCAAAAATTTTCATAAAAAAATGGATATTCCGTTTACATTATATGCTGATTTTGAGTGTTTATTTAAAAATATCAACACATGTTTACCAGATTTAAATAACATATCATCAACAACAGATATTCAAGAACATATACCGTGCTCTTTTGCATATTTTATTAAATCCAATTTTGATGAGAAGTTGGACATTTTCAGAATGCATACTGGTCAGAAATGTGAAGAGGAGTTTATAAAACAATTAATAGAGGATGTAACTGGAATAGTACGTAAGTATATTAGAAATGTAATTCCTACACAACCTTTATCAACTTTAGAATTAAGTAAACACTTAAATAGCGATATGTGTCATATATGTGAAAAAAAATTAGATAGTTTTAGTAAAGTAATAGATCATTGTCATCTTACAGGGAAATATCGCGGAGCTGCTCATAATTCTTGTAATTTAAATTTTTCTATTCCAAATTTTATACCAATTTTCTTTCATAATTTTTCTGGTTATGATTGTCATTTATTTATAAAATTTTTATCAAAATTTCCGTGTCAAATAAAAATTATTCCAAATAATAAGGAAAACTACATTTCTTTATCCAAATGGATAGAAGTTGATGAAAAATCATCTGTTGAATTAAGATTTTTAGATTCGTTTAGGTTTATGTCTTCTAGTTTAGATTCATCAGCTTCAAATTTATCTGATGTTGATTTAATTAGTGTAAGAAATACATTTCCGGATAATGATAAATTTTTACTAATCAAAAGAAAGGGTGTTTTTCCTTATGAATATTTAAATTCATGGGATAAATTAAATGAGAGCATATTACCTTCTCAAGAATGTTTTAATAGTTTATTAACAAATAGTGAATGTTCAAATGTATAGTCTTCAGAAAGTGTGAAAAACTTTCAATTGTATAACTCTTAAAGATTATTTAGAAATTTATTTGAAGACAGATAACTTCTACTTTTACTTACTGATATTTTGGAAAACTTCCGGAAAGTTTGTAAAAATATATATTCTTTAGATCCTTGTCAATATTTTACAGCTCCTGGTTTAGCCTGGGATTCTATGCTAAAAAAAACAAAAGTTGAGCTTGAGTTATTAACAGATTTAAATATGTTTAATTTTTTCAAAAAAGGTATAAGAGGTGGTTTAACACAATGTTCTTTAAGACATTCAATAGCAAATAATAAATATATGTCGGATTTTAAAGAATCAGAACCATCTACGTACATAGAATATTTAGATATAAATAACCTTTAGGGTTCAGCACAGTCTCAAGTTTTACCACATTCTAAATTTAAATGGGTAAAGGATATTGAACTCGATGTATTAAACATACCTGACGATTCAGATACAGGTTATATTTTAGATCCAGCTTCTATTCATGATGAACATAGCGACCTTCCATTCTGTGCAGAAAACAAGAAAAATATTCATATGAAACAAACAAAATTAATTGCAAGCTTGGAACATAAAAGTTGTTACATTATTCATTACAGAGTTTCAAAACAACGCTTAAATCATGGTTTAAAATTTAAAAAAATACATAGAATCCTAGAGTTTAAGCAATTGTGCTGGCTAAAACCATTTATTGAATTAAATAATTCATACAGAATGAGAGCCACAAATGTATTTGAAAAACTTTTTTAAATTAATTAATAACGCTACATATGGAAAAACCATGGAAAATGTTAATAAGAGAAAGGATATAAAAATTATAACTAGTTGGGAAAGTCAAGGGAAAAGATTAGGGGCACGCGAAATTTGTATTTATAAAAATAAAAATTTGTTATTTTGTTTTTTATACCCGTATGACTATATAGTCAAAGGGTATAATAAATTTGCCATTACGTTTGTGACGCAGAGAAGGAGGGGGGGGGGTAGATATAGACTCAAGTGTATGGATCGGATCAGAATCGAAAAATAAATCAATTTAGCTATGTATTTCCGTCCGTCCGTCCGTCTGTCCGTCCGCACGATAACTCAAAAACTAAAGGAGCTAGGATCTTGAAATTTTCGCAAATTCGTTTTTTTGCAATAGCCGTCATCGCTATTTAAATCCAGCCATTTTGGTCCATGGGTTTGGGTAGCTGCCATACAACTTCTTTTTTTATATGAGCATTACATCTGTACCTATTACAGCTGCGTGTCTGAAATTTTGCCAAAAGTAGTTTAGTTTTATGGCCAAAGTTTCTTCAAAATTTGGCTGGTCTAGTGGAGTGGGTTCGAGTAGCTGCTGCCATACAACTTCTTATTTTATATTTGCTACTCTCCACCTAATGAAGCTGGGTGTCTGAATTTTTGCCAACAATTGTTTAGTGTAATGGCCAAAGTTTCTGCAAAATTTGGTTGGTCTGCTGCAGAGGGTTCGAGTAGCTGCCATACAACTCCTTATTTTATATGAGCATTACTCTCCACCTAATGAAGCTGGGTGTCTGAATTTTTGCCAAAAATTGTTTAGTGTAATGGCCAAAGTTTCTGCAAAATTTGGTTGGTCTACGATAGAGGGTTCGAGTAGCTGCCATACAACTCCTTATTTTATATGAGCATTACTCTCCACCTAATGAAGCTGGGTGTCTGAATTTTTGCCAAAAATTGTTTAGTGTAATGGCCAAAGTTTCTGCAAAATTTGGTTGGTCTACGATAGAGGGTTCGAGTAGTTGCCATACAACTCTTTATTTTATATGAGTATTCCACTACACTTAATAAAGCCAAAAGTAATTAACCGGACGATATAATGTATATGTTACGGTCATACGGGCATTCCAGAGTTGACACAGTCTACTCTACTATGCTCTTCCTCGTTTTATTTAAAATGTAAATTAAAACAAAACGGTTTATTTTAATGTTGTTGTTATATTTAATTTTTATTGGACTTTTCTGTTCTGTCTTTTGTACATAACTAAACTTCTTATTTCTAAAATTTTGTAACTGTACTTCAATATTTTCGATTATCAGCAATATTGATCATTTTATAAAAACTAAAAAAATACACATATTGAACGGTGAGCAATATATTCATTTTGATAATATTCTGTACATGTGTTTTTAAGTGGATATTCCATATACATATTTTTAAGTATACAAAAAGTATTTCATTTCAATAATGCTCAATAATCAAGAATACGAAGTACAATTTTACATTGTCAACGTATTACATATTTGTTTTGTTAAAAATTTGAATTTAACAGGTTATTAACACTTGAAAGTATTTTATCATAATTATCAGTTTTTATTTCAATTTTATTAGGAGGATCTTCTTTTTTGTTCGAAAGTGAACAGTTATACATAACTCGCGCACTGATTTTAAAACCGAACTTTCATAGTTTAAAATATTTCACAAATAGTATGGTTGCTATTGAATTAAGTATAGTTCATAGCTATTATAATAAACCAATATACATAGGTTTTACTGTACTAGAACTATCAAAATTAAAAATGTACGATTTCCATTACGATTATATGAAATCTAAATATGGTAAAAATATTTCGTCAAATTATATAGATACAGACTCTTTTATATATACAATCACAACAAATGATTTTTATAAAGATATATTGCCCGATATTGATACACAATTTGATACTTCAGGATATCCTAGTAATAATCTTTATGATATTCCGAATAAAAATAAAAAAGTATTAGGTATGATGAAAGATGAATGCAATGGTCAGATAATAACAAAATTTGTTGAGAAAAATGTATTCCATAGACATAGAAAATAAGAAATGTATAAGTAGAGCTAAAGGTGTTAGCAAATCAGTTGTAAAAACATATAATACTAATACATATAGAGAATGTTTATATAATAAAAAAATATATTTGAATAAAATTTTTGTATTTAGAAGTAAATTACATAAATTATATACACAATGTTTGAGTAAAGTATCCTTAAGTTATATAGATGATAAGCGATATGTGAAAGATGATAATATTCATACTTTACCTTGGGGACATTATTCCCTAAATACCTAAAATGTAAAAAAAATATAAATAAAAAAATAAAAAATGTATACTTTGAATGTAAACTATTTATTTAAATTTATTTGTTGGGTTTTTTTATTTTATTTAAGAACTTTCAGATTCTTTAGATTTTTCATATTTACTTATAATAATTCTTTCAAATAATCTTGTTACTCTTCTCTGAGAAAGTATCTTAGGTTGTATAATATGTCGATAAGAAGAGCAGCAAGGCGAATACTGATATTTGCGTTGAAAATCGATCGCATCTTCATTGTTTTTAAAAGACACAACATATTGGACTAATATCTTTTTGTCATCTAATTTTAATTCACCAGTTTCAGGATCACTGAAATGATCATAGTATACCTTTTTATGATCTATGCAAATTGTATGATAATCAGCATAGTCTTCTATTCCTTCAGCTCTGTCCATGCTTCTCTTTCCACATAAAACGTGTATATGTGGCTGATCGGCATATTATGTAAAAATGCTTCTTTTACAATCCTTTCATCGATACCGTTAATATTGTAATTTGCAATATCTTCATCGTCAATTTCTACTATTTTTTTGCTTTTTTTATAGTAAAACAGAGTTGAATCCGAACTATCAGAATCCATTATATATGTTATTGCAATTTTTTTTTAAAGTCTTAAAAGTAGTAAAAAACTATACTTTACAGTTGTAAGTTGATTATGAATCATTTTAGTATTATTTAATTTCTTTATATAACATATTTTTTATCCTTAAAACACTATTATTGGTAGGATAATTATTATTTAAAGATGATACAGCATAAAGGAAAAAAGGGTGAATATCATTAAAGAATTGCAATTGCAAAACTATATGCTTATATATATAGAAGAGAAAAAAAAATTGTTCCATTTGAATGATTTCAGTTGCTTTGTAACCAATAAATATGTTTATATTTTATTATTTATGAAAGATCATACCGTTGACATTGATATTATGTAAGGCAAAAAAAAAATGATATATAAATGTTTTTTTTTGTTTTTGGTCATGAACTTTTCGTTTCTTATAATTTTATCGAAAACTTGTTGAGTGAACAACGGGGTGTTTTTTGCAAAATAAAAAATATTTAGTATCTTATAGTATAAATAAAAAGAAAAGAAAAATAAATAATGAACTTGACTTAGTTTAGTAAAAACAGTAAAACGTAAACAGGTACATATTATGCCCAACGTACTTTCTGTAAAATGAAGAAGGATATATTTTTTGTATTTAGCATGGTATGATATAAATAAAAATAAATAAATAACAAAAGGATATATTATTATTATTGTTTTAAAGAATTTTATTTAAATTTTTTTTTGTTAAAGTTTGTTTTTAGTAAGTACAAGTATATATTCAAACAGTTCCTAGCAGCACATCTAGTTTTAGAATTAGTTTGGTTGTTATTACTACTATGTATAGAACGCACTGATATGAAGTCCTCAATTTTATAAAGTGATGACATATCTTTAGTAAGATCTACTATATCCGGTTTAGAAAGATATTTTTTTAAAAAATTAATTTTTTGCTCTTTTTTCACGAAAATTGTTTCAAAAGATTCAAAATAGTGTTTTAGAACAACTGGTACTTGTGCATATTCAATCACGCCTTCATTCCATTTTAATCCATTTATATTCCTTTCACAATACTGATTTTGATATTTTGCAGCAACATTAAGTTCTTCTTCTGAATATGGTTTGAAGTGAAATATAAGAGGAACTAAACTTCCCTTCTCTAATGCCGCCAATTCTTTCAAAAAATATTGTTTTTCATTTCCGTGAGAAAATTGTAAATCGACTAATGAGAGTACGTTTATCTGAAAGTACGTTTATCTTTAGTTTTATAATGGCTATGTTATATCACCCTTTTACAATGATGGGACCATCGTGTTGTGGTAAAACAACATTTATTCGTAATTTAATAGAAAATAGGAATACAGTTATTCAACCTAAAATAAATAAAATTATTTGGTGTAATCCTGATAGAAATGCAGTGCCAATAAACATTAAAGAACTTGAATATTTTAAAGAAATACCAGACTTGAGTGAAATCATCATCCTTTCTTAATAATAATAGATGATATGATGTTGAATTCCCATGACTCAAAATTATGTGAGTTGTTTACAAGAGGTTCGCATCATAGAAACTTATCTGCAATATTTACAACACAAAATGTGTTTCATCAGGGGAAATTTTCAAGAGATATTTCTCTCAATTGTAAATATTTAGTACTTTTTAAAAACCCCAGAGACAAGTCGCAGATTTTACCACTATCACGGCAAATTTATCCAAATAAAATTAAAGAATTCCAAAAAGTATATAACGAAGTAACATTACGACCACACGGTTATATATTTATAGATCTTAGTCAAGATATTAACGATCTATTTAGATTGAGAAGTGATATATTGGGAGAGAATTTGTGTTATTGTGAAACAGACGATGTAGATAATTTAAGTGACAATTATGAAACGATTGAAGGCAAACCGACATATATTGCATCTATTAAAAAAATCTAAACTGAAATTTCAAAAACTTATTATAAAGCATTGTGATCCTGAAGTAATAAAAACAATATGTGAAATAGAGTTGAATATATTAAAAGGTAATTGCAATTTAAGTAAAACAACAATAGATCAGTTGAAAAAATATAAAAAGGAGTTGAGAACATTAATTTGTCATAAAAAGTTTTTAACTAGTAAAAGAAAAACCATTATTCAACGGGGAGGATTTTTACCTACTATAATTGGTGCCGTACTATCAGGAATAATTGGAAAGTTTTTAAAATTAACAACCTGTTTAATAAAATGATTTTAGTGAAACCTGAGATTTATGATAAACTCAAACAAAATGTAGATATTGAACTTAGTGAATTGAATAACAAAATGAAAAAAATTATTTTAAATAAAAATTTATGCGATATTTAGAAATGGTATTTATTTCGTCAAAATTTATACAAAGTAAGTAATAAAAGTAGAACGACCTCACAGCAAAATAAACAGGATCAGAAAAAACAGGAAAATATAAAGTATTACGAATCAAAAGGTGTTCAAACTCGTCCAAAACCATTTTTACGTGATGCAGAAGCTCAGTCAGAACATATCAAAAACAAAAATTTTGGTATGCAATTTCCCATAGAAGAGATTTATGAACAAGAACCACTATGATGAAGTATTTATTGATGATGAAAAAGAAGAGGAAATATATTCAAAAGCATTCTCTGCTGCAAAATCAGGAGAACGTCTCAGAAAAAGGAAATCAATTAAAAATGTACAACTATTTGGGACTGATACTGAAGATATTATAACCGTACCTTTAGACAGTCCAAGTCCACCTCAAAAAAAAGAAAAAACTATAAATAGTAGTAAAATGGATAAAAAACAATTAAGTCGTGTTTTACGCTCAAATAACCCGCTCAGCTGGTGAAACTCAAACCGAACTTAATTTTCCATTACGAAAAGTTAAGTGTACAAGTAATACACAATGGACAACATACAAATAAAGGATGATTTTTATATTACTTTACTTAGCGATTCATCTATGAATTACTACACTGAAAATACGTTGTCATCTTTTACGAATAAAATGAATAAATACATGTGTGATTCTAGTTGGAAAGTTGGTGTTTCTGAAATTTATGTCAATGATGTTGTTCCAAATGTATATGGTGAAGATTGGGAAAAAAGTAGCAAAATATATATTAAGGGTATGGAAAATACAGATTTAATAGCAGTTGGAACATCATATATTCCATATGATGAGAAACAAATGTTATGTGATTGGAAAGTTTTTCTATTACCAACATTGATTGAAAATATTAGACCATTTCGAAGATTTTCAAGAAAAGAAGTTGAACGGCAACTGAATTGGGGAATTTTTAATTTTATTAATGATGATTCCAATTATACAAAACCAGCACAATCTGAAAATTTACCACAAAATATATCTTACACTACTATATGTGTGAATAAACCCAAAATTGATATAAAATTAAGAGCAAATTTCTCTTATACTTTAGAAGGACTATTAAAAACATGTTTCGAACAAGTATCATTGAAAGACCAGATTTTAAGAAATTTAAACCACGTATAATAGAAGCTTTCAAAATGTTTATAGATAGTATACAATTAATTCCAGTTATTAAACCAGATATGTTTTTAATATACTCAGATATCATTGAGCCACAAAATATAGCTGGTAAAGATGTAAGATGTTTAAGAACTATCAATGTTCAAAATACTTTTAATGATGTTGTAAAAGAATTAAGAAACATTCAATATTGTAATGTTGAGAAATCATTTAATAGCATTTCAATACTTTTATGTGATAAATATGGTTATAAAGTAAATTTTTCCAATAGCTCAATTTCTACAAAAATTGTATTGCATTTTAAAAAAGTATAAATAACGGATGTTAAAGAAAAATACATTATTTCAAAATGGATCGAGTGTATTATAAGTATTATTTGATTCAGTCGGGGAGAGGTTTAGAAGATATTGGTCACTTGTTTTTATCAAAGAGGACGAGGATTAGGAAGTTTTTTCGGGGGATTAATTAGATATTTAAAACCAATATTTAGTTCAGGTGTAAATATATTAAAAAATGAAGCTATAAGCTCAGGTATTAATGCTTTATCTGATATTGCATCATTTGCAAATGTAAATGGTCTGGTAAAAAGAAGAGAAAAATAAAAACTATAAAAAGACCTGATTTGAAACGTTTAAGTTATTTAGTGAGAAGAACAAGAGTAGAAAAAAAGATATTTTTGATTAAAATGAGTGAATGTATGAAATCTGAATTGGATATTTTCAAAACACCACCCATTCAATCCAGTATTTTACGATCTGAAGAAGTTTGTTACAATCCTATTGCTTCTCTAGATAATTCATCAACTATTGAATTTGTTTTTCTAGGTCATGGTGATACATATAGAGATTTATCTTCAATATATTTAAGACTAAAAGTGCAAATAACTAAAAAAGATGGAACACTTTGGAATAATGATAAAGGTACCGACGGAAAAGAAATAATCCAGCCAAGTATAGTTAATAATCTTCTACATTCATTAATTAAACAATGTAATGTTCAGTTAAATGGAAAGAATATTACCTCATCCGATGGAAATTATCATTATAGAGCATATATTGAATCTTTACTAAATTATGGAAATGACGCCGCCACAACACATTTAGAATGCGCTGGATGGTTATTGGACAAACCCAATGTAGCAAGTGCTGAAAACAAAGGTTCTAAAGGAAGTCAGAAACTTTATAATAACAGCAATGTAGTAGAACTTATGGGGAAATTACATATAGATATGTTCAGTCAACCTACTTTACTAATAAATGGTGTTGATATTCGTATATTACTTACCCTAGAGAAACCAGAATTCTATTTGTTTTCACCGGACTCTGACGAATCTCAATTGAAAATCGTAGAAGCAAATTTACTAATGAAACATGTTACAGTTAACCCAAGTATTTTACTTGCTCATAATACAGTTTTGGAGAAAAGTACAGCTAAATATTTTTACAAAAGAGTTGAAGTAAAATCATTCACTGTTCCAATGAATAGTCAAAACATATTATTAGATAATGCTGTTATTGGACAATTACCGAATACATACATTAATATTTTTGTATGACTGAAAACGTAGGATATGCAGGAAAATGATCTAAAAATCCCTTCAATTTTAAACATTTCGATATTAACCAATTTTCATTATCTGTTAACGGTGTTCAAGTTCATAATTTGGCGGTAGAAACTAACTTTTCTGATGAAAATAACTGTTTCACTAGAGCGTATAATACTCTTTTTACCGGTCCAGGAATACATCATAACGATAAAGGACATTAAATAAATAAATCAATGTTTAATAATGGTTTCTTTATGTTGGCATTCGACTTAACACCTGATTCATCGGGTAATGAAGTGTGTCAAGGTTATTCAATTGCAAAAATAAAACTAACATAATTTACTATATCGATAAATACTTAATAAAAAAAAAAGAAGTAATTACTAACAATTATTTCATAAAAATTATTATTTAATAAAAAAAGAAAAAACACCTGTTCTATATTTAACTAACAGAATCAAATCAAAAAAAAATTAAAATATTCAACTCAAAAATTCAAATTAATTTAAAATCATATCGTTAAAAAAAAAAAAAACCTTTTGTTTTCTTTTTAAATGTATGTAACTGTTCAACCTCTTTTAAATGCCTCGGTAATTCATTATAGTACTTATATGCTAAATTGTAGATGGTATCTAGTCCATTAAATCTTTTTCTTAAAGAAATTATTCGAATATTTGTTGAATTTCTAGTATGGTACTGGTGATACTCATTGTTTTGTAATATTTGTTGTGTTGTGTTGATATTTTCTGTAATCATCATGTGTGCTTGTATAACAAGTTTGTATTTAATTAGTTCCTTAAGTGGCAAAATTTTATGTTTCTCATGTATTACTTTGGTAGAAGTTCTTTGTTTAGATGCGTATAAATTTTTTATGGTTTTGTTCTGTATCCTTTGTAACTGATTTAAGTCTTTATTAAAAGTATTGCCCCAAATTTGTATTGCATAGACAACAGTGCTGTGAAACATACTATAATATAAAGGTCTTTTCAGCTGTAAAGGGACCCTATTATTTACAAATTTAAATATACCTGCCAATTTTCTTCCTTTACTAATTTGCGAATTAATTTGCTTGCTCCAACTTAATTTATTATCTACTACTACACCGAGATATCTATATTCCTCCACCTGATCAATATTATAATAAGTCTGTGTTTATAATCTTTTGAAGTTCATCCAATGTATCTTCTTTATACACGATAACTAAGTCATCCGCATACATGTATGGCTTGCCTCTTATATTAATATTTAGCAGGCTACTAATGTAGCATGCAAACAGGGTTGGGCCTAAAGAACTACCCTCGATAACACCGTAATTTACATCATGTTGCGTGCTTCTTATTCCATCACATTCAGTAAATTGAGTTCGATTAGTCAGATAGCTTTCAAACCATTTAAATTCCCTGCCAATGATTCTCATTTCATAGAGTACTTTACTTATATATATACTTATATAAGTAATATACTTCTATCTACAGAATTAAAGGCTTTCTGTAAGTCAAAAAATATAGCTGCTGTCTTTTTATTGTTATCTAGTCCAGACTGATTCTCTGAAATAACATCGAATAGTGCAGCTTCTGTGTTAGATTTCTTCTTAAAGCCATATTGTTTATTCTGAGTTAGTTGTTCTGTGTTCAAGAATTCTATAAGCTGTACATTAACAAATGTTTCTATAATTTTGCTAATTGTCGAGGATATGGAAATTAGTCTAAAGTTATTGATATCTTGAATATCACCATTTTTGCAAATTGGTAAAACTTTATTTATTTTAACTATTTCAGGCATTTTACTTTGCGACAAAGATGCATTTATGAATTTCATTATATTATCAGCCAATCCTAATTTACAATTTTTTATGAATAATTTTGATATTCCGTCTGGATCTTTAGAGTTAGTGTTATTCAAAGTATTGAAGCAAAATTATCAAAACCTCTACCTTAACCGCTATTTTGTATGGAGAGTTTGATGCAAATATTCAAATAGATAAAAGTCGTAACGTTTATACAAATCTATAAATAAAAACATATAAATGATTAATAAATAATTATGTTTTTTAACATTCCGAAAAATGAATTCCTTAGAAATAGCGGAAATTTTGAAATGTAATAAAAGTACAAATAAATTTTTTAATGGAGACTGGGCATTAGATCGTATACAAAAAGTTATCGAAAGACCATCTTTTTTTATTGTTAATACACAGATATCTGAAGATCCTGGAGAACATTGGTTGGCAATTTTTATACCAGAAAAAGGATGTATAGAATATTTTGATTCTTATGGAAGACAGCCACGTGAAAAACAAATAATTAATTTATTTAAAAAACATTGTATTGTATTTAATAAAATACGTTTGCAAAGTGATTTTTCGGATTATTGTGGTCAGTATTGTTGCGTTTACCTATATTATCGATGCTCTGGTAAAAGTATGAATAATTTTTTGAATTTATTTAACAATATTAAAAGCAATATAGAAAATGATAAATGTATAATGAAAGAATTTAAACGTATATTTGGAGAAAACAAAAATATACAGTCATGTGTTGCTAAGAAATATAAATATTAAATTGATATTTGGAAATATTCAGTTAATTTGAAACAATGGAAGAGTATAATACTAATAAAACCCTCTTATTACCTTATACATACTTTTTGAATAAGGATCATACTTTAGCAGTCTCCATTGGCTTTGATCCAGAGTCTTGTGAAACAAGAATTTCGTTTCAACGTAAGCGAACATCTTTTTATATTTACAACTATGATGAATGGAATAAAGTATATAACCAATTTTTAAAAAAATATTCCCAAAAACATCTATATAAAGTATCTTCTGAATAAAGTATATAACCAATTTTTAAAAAAATATTCCCAAAAACATCTATATAATAAAATTGTTTAAATGTTAATCTCTTTTACAAACAGACAGACAATTTCTATAGCATCAGTGAATTTCTAAATTTAGTTATAACATATAATAAAAGCGTTGAAGATTTCGTAAGGGTATATGTAACAAAATATATAAATACATGCATGGAAAAACAACAACTAAAATTACAAGATGAAATATATATACCATAAGGTTAGTATAATGTTCAATGTAATTATTCAAGACTATTTTTTGAAATACCTATCATGTTAAAAGAAAAAAATTATAAAATTACTACAAACAAATATCGAAAATTATAAAAGGAATTAGCTATATAATAAAACTGTATTATTAAAATTTAAAGGCATTTGTTTTATTTGTTTAAAATTATATTTTTCAGTTAAAGATCTAAAGAGACTGCAAAGAATTAACTATTTCGTTTATTATATAGATATATATATATATATGTATATAGATTAAAAGTGGGTTCGATTTAAATTATCAATTTAACAAAAAGTATAAAAAGGGAAATTTTTTGAATTTTATGTTTATTCTCACAATGGATGTGGAAGACTTCCTCAAAATTTATTCTTCTATTCTACTTGATGAACATAAACAACGCATTTTATATTTACAAGAACATTTAGAGAACTTTGGAAGGAAGGCAAAGTACAATTCAAATTGGGGTATACATTTTATTTCGTGCCCTTGGGCTTATAATAATTCAACTTCAGGACCAGATACCTGTGAATGTTATTCTATACAAAAATATTAAGAAGAACTGAAAATTTAATTGGTTAGTATAGAAAGAATTTCAAGAAAACAAATTGTTGAAGAGATTCATAGACCAACTAAACGAAAATTTCCTCGAAGGATATTTATACAAAGAAGTCTAAATGATACATGGCAAATTGATTTGGTTGAGATGATACCTTATGCTAAATTCAATAAAGGATATAAATATTTACTAACTGTAATAGATACATTTTCAAAATACGCATATGCAGAACCCGTTAAAAACAAAAATGCTGACAAAGTTTTAGATGCAATCAAAAAAGTATTCAGAAAAGCTGATAGTCTACCTAAAAATATTCACTCTGATCAGGGTAAAGAATTTTTCAATACCAAATTTCAGCAATATATGAATAGAAAAATATTCATCACTATCATACATTTTAGAAATTAAAGGCATCAATTCGGCTGTCCCAAGCAAAAACACAGTAATTGATTCAAGTATACTTTCGAGAAATTAAGCAAAACACTAAATTTTGAAGCCTCACAACATCTTTTAAAAATTTGTGGTCTATGTAATTTTTTCTTATAAATTGAATGAGTATGCTTCTTTTTAATACCATTTCGATTCGATTACTCTTAATTTTGGGTAATTCCGAGAAGCTTTTTTGTTTTAAATGGGTATTATTGAAAATTTAAGCGAAGAAAACCAGGTAAAAACACAGTATTTGAATTTACTGTGTTTTTAAAGTAAAGCAAGTATTAATTTAATAATTAAATCTCAAAACAAAAACACAGTAGGTATTGCCTTTTACACTAAACAAAAAAATTTCATTTGAAAATACAAATTAAAACTAGACAAAAATAATTCATCTGAAAATAAAAACTTAATAAAAATAATTCAGTCTTATCTACTAAGAAATTATAAAAAATAATTAATTATAAAAAATGTAATTTAGATTAATTTGTACAAAATATTATGTAATTTGTTATTCTTCCACGTTATTGGTGTCAAAAGTAACTAAGTCTTTTGATGTTTCAGACTCATTTAGATTATTCCAAAATGAGCGCCTATTAACTGGCATTAATTTAACAAGCTCTTTGATTATTGTTTCCTTTTTTTTCTGCACACCACGGTGTTCGATTAAGCATGGAACGTTGTTTATATTTTCGTTTTTCTTTAGAAAGTCCAGTAACTTGAAATTTTCATCGAAATCGTTTTTATATTCAATTGTTCGGCATCCTTTTGTAAATTTTACTTCCACCAAATTGCACAATTTAAAATTTGTCATGGAATCTTCAATATTTTTCTTTTTCATTAAAGACCGTTTACCTGACTTCCATTGATGAAACTGTTCCAATTTTAAAATTCGTAAATTTTTACGTGAACTTTCTATTACCTCGCATAGCTCTTGGAAATCATAAATATTTTGCTTCCTGCCTATTTTTTTTTTCAATATTCCCATGTACTCCATCAGCACTCATATGGGTTTGACCTTTAGTAAGGAATTTAAAGCGAACTTCATCTGGACCGTTTGGTTGGTTTACAATATTAACCAGCGCAGAGAAAATCACCCAGTTTTTGTTTTGCGCTGTACAATTTATTACATTAAAAATAGAGTACAAAAAACAAGTAAACATTGAAAAAAGAGAATTAAAAAAAAACAATTTAATTTTGTTAGTTACTGTGTTTTTGCTTGGGACAGTCGCTTTGTGATTACACAAAACCGAACTATTTTTCACTTTTAAAACACAGTAAGTACAAACACCAAATTAGAACACAGTAACTCATTGCAATTACTGTGTTTTAATTTGGGATTTGTTTGTTACTGTGTTTTGAACAAGGAATCGTGATGTAAACAATGCACTTACTGTGTTTTGGAAGCATCATTTTTACTCACTGAGGGTTCAGATCGTAAAAGTGACAATGTACAATGTTAGGAAACAACATAGTAAGTCCATTTTTGCTCTTAACTCGAATTTGATCATATTGTTAGTTACTGTGTTTTTGCTTGGTACAGCCGAATTGTTGAAAGATTCAATCGTACTTTAAAAAGCATTATGAGGAAAGAATTTAGTTTACCAGGAAGTTATAAGTGGCTTCATATTTTGGATTCTATTATAAATATGTATAATTCAACAAAACATCGTACAATCAAAATGAAACCTAATAATAAGGAAAAAAAGCAATGAAAATTTTTTATTAAAAACAGTATACAATCATCCAAAGATATTCCTTAAGGGTAAATATAGAGTGGGAGATTTTGTTAGAATAAGTAAATACAAAAAAATTTTTGAAAAAGGTTACCAACTCAAATGGTCAACGGAAATTTTCAAAATATTAAAAGTAAACATGACTAATCCTGTTACATATAATTTAACTGATTATGAAGGTAATTTGATAACTGGCGGATTTTATGATTCAGAACTAACATCTGTAAAGTATCCTGATGCATATCTAGTTGAAAAAGTATTGAAAAAAAAAAAGAAAATAATGTATTTGTAAAATGGTTAGGGTTTGACAGTAGTCATAATTCGTGGATAAATAAAAAGAATATTGTTTAATTTCGAATCAAAATGTTTTTATTTTTTTATTTTTCTATTATTATTTTTTTTGTTACATGATTTAGATTTTGACCTATAACAAATTTAAATTACCGTTTATGTCGGCTGTAACGGAATAGATCTCATTGTTAATTTCCTCAACATATTCTGCTTTCTTTTCAAAAAATATTTGAAATTTCTTAGGCAAAAAAATTATGTAATTTGATGTTTCGAATACCCATTTTAATCCATATACAGTTTTAATTTTTTTCAGCTTTTTTTTTTTTTTTTTTTTCTTTATTTATAATATAAATTTAAATATACATACATAATTTAGCTTTTCAGTACATAGTAAATATATTGAGACCTATGCCTAAGGCAGTGCGGTCATATAATTTTTTGTAAGAATTATTTAACAATAGAATAAGTTATAAAAAAGTAAAACAAAGCAAAAAAAAAAAGAAATTTAATGATATTCATTTACAAATTTTTCATAGGATTTCATCATAAAAATTTACTCTTTTTTTGTATAATTCTTCATATTTTAATTTATTAATTTTTTTTATATTTTTAAAACAGCACAACAAAGAAAATAAAAAAAAAAAAAAAATTTTGACTTATTTGATTTATTTATGAATGTTAGTTAGTTAATGTAGGATTTAATTATTAGTTTGTTAGTATTTCTAGTTTTATTAAAATATTAAGTACTAATTATAGTCGATTTAATCTTTTGTGTAAATAGATTAAGGTTATTAATTAATTTTATTTGTTCTGGAAGTTCATTATAAACCTTAAGGCAATTATATAAGCAGTTATTCTTTTGATGTGATGTTCTAAAAAGGGAAAGGTAGAAGTTCGATTTGTTCCTAGTATTATGGTTGTGTATGTCAAAATTCCTATTTAGAATGAAGTTATGTTTTAATTGATTATTAATGATTTTGTACGCAGTTTTATAGAGTTCCATTAATATTATGTTTCTTAAGCTTAGATATTTTATAGTGTATATAGAATCTGTTGGGTGTAACAAGGGCAAGCCTTGTGCAAGCTTAACACATTTTTTATGCATTTTGTCTAGTTTATTTAGATGAATTTGTGGAGCTCTACTCCAAATAGGTAAAAGATAAGTAATATGTGATTTTATATACGAGGAATATAATGTGTATATCGATTGATCCGAGAGGAACTTACGTAATCTTCTCATCAGGAATATGTATGGAGTTATATTTTTGATTACTTTTTCAATATGTTTATTCCAACTTGATTTACTGTCAAGTAACAGACCTAAATAATTGAAGTTATTGACTATTTCTACATTTACATTATTATATTGAACGGAATTAGAGAAGTTAAGAATCTTGTTTTCAAAGAATAAAATTTTGGTTTTATTAAAGTTTAATAGAAGTCGGTGCTTGGTTAGCCACTCCTCAATTAGCAGTAAATCGTGTTGTATAGATAGATGAATATTTCCCTCAGAATCATCTGCATATTTTATTACCGCATCATCTGCGAATAACTGAATACAACCCTTTAATTTTAAATGAGAGATGTCGTCGATATATAATTTAAAAAGAAGTGGGCCCAAAATGGAACCTTGCGGAACCCCTTTTGATATTATTTTTTCATCGCTAAAGTTATTGTTTATACGAACCTTTTGTTTGCGACCTTGTAGATATGACTGGAAGAATTTTAACTGACCTAATGTGAAATTTAATTTCTTAAGTTTTAATAGAAGAATGTCATGGTCGACGCAATCGAAGGCCTTTTTTATGTCCAGAAATACACAGCTAACGAATTTACCGTTATCAATATTTTTGGAGATGAAGTCATTTAAAAAGAGACAGGCAGCTGTTGTGTTAGATTTTTCTTCGAAACCAAATTGTTTCTCACTTAGTATAGGATTATTTTTAATAAAATTATTAAGCCTATTTTGAATGACTTTTTCGAAGATTTTTGAGAAACTAGATAAAACAGATATGGGACGATAATTAGAGCAATCTGTTGCAGTTCCACCTTTATATATTGGTGTTATAATGGCTGTTTTTAGCGAACTTGGGTATGTGTTCGATGTGAATGCATTATTAATATGCCTAACTAAGGCAGGAGCTAGATGATCTGAAAATTTTTTTATTAGTTTAGTTGAAATATTATCGTACCCCGTAGCAGCAGCTGAATTGAGAGTTTGAATGATTTTGGATACTTCATCTACATTAGTTGGAGAGAGGTCAAAATCAGTATAAATATTTCTTCTAAATTTGTCAATGTAATCAAGGTCAATGTTATTAATAGGGATATTTATTTCTTTTGTAATATTAGCGAAATACTCGTTAAAAGCAGAAGCAATTTCGTTTTCATGTTCAATTACTTTTGAGTTATGATGTATTACCTTAATAGATTGGTTTGAATTTACCATACTAGAATTGAACATAATATGTTTGTAACAATCCCATAGCTTTTTACAATTTTTAGAGTTATCAATCACTAAGTTAGAAAAATAATTTTTTTTTGCTTTGATTATTAAAGTTCTCACTATAAGTTTGTATTTATTGTATAGAGTTTCAGTATGGATATCATTTGGGTACTTTTTTTTGAATTTAAATAGCGAATCTCTTATTTTCATTTTGTCTACTATTTCTTGAGTAATCCAGGTTTTCCTCTTCTTATTTTGCTTTACGGGTACTGTTTGGGTGTTCGTATTTATGATACTTTTCAATTTCACAACTAATTCATCAAAGCTTGTGTAGGACTGTAGGACATTCCAGGAGGTATTTGAAATTATCCTTTCATAGTTTAGAACAGTTTTATAATAGGTTTTCCCCTCAGTTATTGGATTCAGACTGGTGGTTATAAAGAACATTTGATGATCAGACAGACAAGAATCTAAAATATGAAACCAGAATTTATTCTGAAAAATATCGGTTACGAAATGATCAATAATTGTTTTTGTATTTCTACCAATTCTCGTAGCAAAGTTTAGTTCAACCTTGTTGCAAATTAGGAATCCATTACTTAATAGCGCGTTTGAGTATGAATTAATTACTGCTCTATCTGTATTTAGTAGATTTAAATTAAAGTCACCTAGAATGTAGCTTTGTTTGTATTGCAATGTTATATAATCTATTTTGTCAATAAAGTCGTCTATAGAGGTTTCGTGTGCTCTATATACACCAAATATATTTAAGTTTTGTTTTGTAAGCTTAACCCCCAAAAAATTACTTCTTTGAAACTCTTCGCAGTATATTTGGTAACTATTTATATCATTTTTAATGTAAATCGCAACCCCGCCGTATGACTTATCTCTATTGGCAAAGTAAGCATTATACCCTTCAATATTATAAAATTTGTTTTCTGAACTATGTAACCATATTTCCGTAAGAACAATTACATGAATCTTGTTTTTAAAATGGTTATTTATCAAGGCCTCGACATTGTATAATTTTTTCCTTAAACTTTGAATATTTAAATACACCATATTGAAATTATTTTTGAAAGTTGAATTTTGTTTATTCGGATCAATATGGGTGAAATAATCTATATTTAATAGATTTTGTATATTAGCTATATCATGGACCATTATTAAATTTTATAAAAATTGGGTGTTCAAGATTAGTAAGTACACAAACCAAAATATAAGAGTTGAGACTGGGAACAATTATTATAATGATCATAATAAGCCGAATAAAAACTGATAATTTATATGGTTGAAATTTATTGTTGAAAATTAATGGTTTTATTGTTGAGTAAATGTTTAATAAATGTAAGAACGTAATTAGTTTGTGGAATCTAAGTTTTTTTTTGACAGATATACAAAGTAAAAATAAAAACAAGAAAAGATCAACACCAAAAACATATAATTTTAAAACATGTGTTGTTAAAATTAGATGATATTTGTTTACTACTACAAGGTGTAAGTTTTTATATATAATCAATTGATGAGAAATATAACCAGCATTTATCTCAAGGTAAGAAAGTTTAAATTTAATTTTTTTAAAAATATGTTTATAATATATGAACTTGTTGTTGTTGTTTGTTTTTATAATATGTGAGTTTGTGAAATAGCTAATTGTGAACTTAGATTGATTAACAATAATAGTAAATAATAATTTATATAAAATTAAATCTGGGTTAGTAGGGTTACATTTTTTGTTTAGTAGTTTGTTAGTATTAAGAAGAATTAATAAAATTAGTATGAAGTGATCAATTAAGGTTAATAAAATTAATTGTAATATAAAAAGATGTTTGTGGTATAAGTACTTGTTGTTGTTAGTTTTTATAATATGTGAGTTTGTCAGTTTGCTAAATGTGTACTTAAATTTATTAACAATAATAAAAAATAATAATAATTTATAAAAAGTTAAATCTGGATTAGTAGGGTTATTTTTTTTATTTGTGAAATTGTTAGTGTTTAGAAAATTCAATAAAATTAATATATTTAATATGTTTAGTATGATAAATATGAAGAATATAATAAAAATGATAAATATGATAAATATGAATTGTTCAAATAAAGTTAATGAATTTTCAATTAATATTATTATTGTTTTTAATGTATGATATATCATTAGTATTTCTAATTTTAAATACCTTTGAAGATTCAGTTTTTCTAATAAAAATGATGTTGTTTTTAATCCATAGGAATTTCCAATTGTTGTTCTTTTTAATTTGCCTGGCTTCATAGTAGAGGTTTGATTGCCGCTGTGTAAGATGGTCTCGAAAAAATATGTTGCGTGTGCCTTCCTCTGTTAAATTAATATCCAAAGTGTATACATTTCCGGCGATTTTTTTGCGGCTCATTAGTTCAGCCTTAACAATACTGGATTTGCATTCCAAAAGGTATAGATTTGTGTTAATTAAATTGTTATTGTTGTTTATTTTAGAGGGAAGTTCTCTAACCGAAGTGATGTCATCCTCAGTTATTTCAGCCGCAATATGTTTACAAATATTAAGTATTGTTTCTTTTGGTTTGCTTAATTTTGGAGGTAAGCCTGCAACAATTATATTATTTTCAATTTCCTTTTGCTGCTTTTCATCAAGTAGTTGCTCAATATAGTGCAGCCTTTTGTTCAATGAATTATTATTATTTTCAGCTTCATTTAATTTAATTTTTATTTCTTTGTTCTCTGTTTGAATATTTTCATTTATTTTTAGAAGATCATCAACTTTATTATTAAAAAATTCAAATTTTTTATTAATAAACTCAAGCGAGCGATGAAAATCTTTTACAGCTGTTATCAGTTGATTTACAACAACAGCCAGAGTGTTTACAGTGCATTCATCTGATGTTACCTGGTTGAGTTCGGAGATATTTTGAGCACTAGTTGAATCTTCATCATCAATCTTTTTTTTAATTTGTTTTTTTTTCATTTTAAAATGTTTTTATGTTATAAATTATAAATTAAATCAATATTCATTTATTTTTATCTTTTTTAATTATTAATTATTTAATCAGGAGCGTAAAATTATGCAACCGATCGATTTGACGTAAAAATTTAAAAACTTTTAAATTAGAGCAATAAAAATTGGCACTTTATACTTTGACAGTTAAATTGTTTTTTTTTTTTTTGCTAAACGATACTTTAAACAGAAAAAGTTAATATGTGCTAACACTAGTAATTGACAGATGACAACTAGATTGGTCGGTAATATGTTATTGACTAGTTTTTACTTAGTGTATTAATTTATTTAATTTAATAGTTTATAAGTTCAGTGGATAAAATTGTTAGTTTTAAAAATTTCAAGTTATTAATCACTCCAGAAATATGTTTAATATGTGTGAAAATATATAAAGTATTATTTGTTTATATTATATTTATGTATTTAATTTGTGCAAAGGTCATTCTTATATAATTAAATTTGATATTAAAGTATTTATTATGTTATTTAATTTATTTAAGCTTCAAGTTTATAATTTAAGAACAAAAAAAGAATGAAAATATTGATTTTTTTTTAATTGAATTTTGTATAATCTATTTTTTATCAATTATACTTATTTGTTAACAAAAAATTTTTTAATGTTTTTAATTCATATGCTATTTATATAAGTCGTATAAATTAATATAATATGTATGTAATGTTATGATAATAATCTATGTTGTTGTTTGATATTGTTTTTGGATTTTAAAATAAAAAATAAAAAATATTTTTTTTTAAACAATAACTTGTGTTTAATTTATATGATAACAAAAGTTTTTATTCACTTTTAAATAATTAAAGTTAATAAGAGTTAATAATTTACTTGAAAGAAAACATGAATTGAATTTTATTTATTTATCAACTAATAAATGCATAAATATTGTACACTGTAATATATTTTAAGCACTGGTGCACCAAATTATTTTACAAAAACAATATTTTAATAAATAAATAAATATAAATTTTATATTTTGTTTTTTTTTTTTTTCGCTATCACAGTCTCTAAATTATATTATCATAAATTATCAAATTGTTATTTTATTATATATTATATATCAAAATATATATGTGTATATTTTCGATTGTTAATTTTTATAGGTTAATAAATTTTTTGTTTGGTTTTTAAATGTTAAAAATGTTAATTTCTATTTTATTATTTTATTTTTCAATTAATTTTAATTAACTATTTTTTTAAAGTTTTTATTTAAATTTTTGATAATTATTTTAATTTTTTTTTAACTCAATAAAATAATTTTTTCGATTTCGTATGGTCTTTTTATTTCCATATCTTCTACCTTCAAAAATTTCTTATGATTGCTGTTGTTGTTATAGCCGTTAAATTCATTTATTAGATTTTCTTTTCTTGTTATCACTAAAATTTCTTCTTCTTTAGATTGATCGTATGATGTAATTGTTTTCGTTTTGTTTTACGTCTAATAGCTGGCTGACTTGGCGGTATAATTCCTGTTGAAGTATTCTCCGTGTTCAAGAAAAGGTTTCCGCTTGTTATTACAATATTTGGATACGGTGTAAATAAATCCGCCAACTCTTGTGTAGAAAAAAAATTCTGCGCTTCACAATTCTCTGCTTGGAAATTCATGTTCTGTTGAAGTGGTTTCTCTTCTATCTGATTGCTGACTAATAACTTTTTAGGAAAATATTCTACTATTTATAGTACCTATTACATTAAAAAACAATAAAACAGAAATGTTATCGTTTCAAATAGGATAATAACCAACTAATTCATAAGTTATAAATTAACGTTTACTACAAATTTTTGTTTTTACTTTATTATTTTCCTTTGCCTATACGTTTAATTGAATGAAGTATGAGAAAAACCGTTAAAAAAATAACGAACTTTTTCTTTTAAAAAACAATACATTAAAAAGTTGATAATTTTTAATTCAAATTTAACTTTAACGTTTTCATCCCTTTTTATTTGTTAACCAATTTTTTTGTAAACCTTATGAAAAGTTTTAACCGCAAATTTGAATTCAAAAAATTTTTGTACCTATTTTCCTTTATATATAATCAGGTGAAATATGTGAAAAACCGTTAAAATGTTTAGATATGATCTCGAAATTTAATAGCTCCCCTTAATCATATTAAAAAAAAATATATAGTATTGCGAATCTTATGAAGAAGAAATTTTTTCTATATATATATTATATTTTCCAAAATATGTACATAATTTTTGCATTTTAACTGTTTTTTGTTTTAAAACTAGTAGGAGCATAATTTTTCAAAATAGTTAAAGAAATTTTCATGTACTATTTTGCAGCAAAATATAATATTAAAGTTTAACCACAACTACCTGTAAAAAACATAACGAACTTTTTCTTTTAAAAAACAACAATACATTAAAAAGTTGATAATTTTACTTTAACGTTTTCAACCCTTTTTATTTCCATAAATAATAACAACCAGTATCTCCTTTTTCATATTAAACTCATATTTTCATTCTTTTCTTATTCCTTTTAATAATAAACTGATCTTTTCACCCCTTTTCTAATTTTTTCATTATTTAATTATTTGGTTTTTATTCTTTCCATTAAATTCATATTAATATCCATACTAATTAATAACTATATACTGACAAATAGTGTCATCTACTAAGATCAGAATATATTCCCATTAACTTCCCATTAATCTTACTATTAATCCCATTCACTCAAAATAGCGACATCTACAAACACCACACCATCTAAACAACTTCCATTAACTTCACTTTAAAATCATATTAATTCATTATCACTTTCCTATTAATCCCATTCATTTAAAGCGATGTATTCTAACTATATACTATTAACAACGTAATAAATAATAACATTCAAGACACTATTAACAACATAATAAATAATAATATTCACTTATAGCGACATCTACCTATTTCCTATTAACAACACAATAAATACTATATCCAAGACACAAATAACTGTCAAAAACACAATCAGCTGATTTTGACGTACCCAGAAACTTCACATTACTACTACCGTTGACAAAAAAATAAATTTCAGTTGGTATTGAGAGTAAAAGAAAACAAATTAGAAGTAGAAAAATAATTTTTAGATATAATAGTTTTTATAAGATTTAATAACATTTTTTATTTTCTACTTCTGTAATTTTGTAAATGAGAATTTGTGTTGCTTTTACTATTTATAAAATTTTTAACTTTGTTTATACAGTGCAAAATTTGTATTAATTAGGAAATATTTTTGTTATTATTTGTCTTGTGATTTGATAATTAAATAATCATAGAATAATCAAAATAATCAAAAGGAAAAAATGAAATATAATAAAAGAAAGAATGAGTTATAATTATACCCGTGCATACATGCGGGTATAATTATAACATTGATTTGCTGAATAGCATTGTCCCACCACTATTTTACGCACCACAGTTATGTCATCTCTAAATGTCATTTTGTCAACTATTTCCTATTTGTAATTTTACAACTACAATTTACAAGCATTTGGGGAGTCTAGTAATTTCTCGGCAACAAAGTGGACGTGGAAGTATTAACTGAAGACTAATATTTTTAAAATCTCTTAAATTAAATATTAATTTGCAATTTTTATAACCATAAATTACCTTTAATAAGTAAAATACAAAGTTGAATTGTTAAAATAATTCGACTCGTTTTATTTGAATCCTACATTTGGGGGCTCAACCGGGATTTAAACCCCAAACCAAGGCACAAGTATATCAAAAGCACGTGGATCGAGAATAAAATCTTATTTGGAAATACGTTTCTCAAAAATTCATAAAGATTGTCTGAGTAGTTTTCTTCTTGTTTTATTCTAAAGTAACGTTTTTTTTTTTTTTTTTTTTTTATTTAAATTCATCCACTTTAATTTGAGACAAGAAACGATTCAGTTGACAAAATAGTAATTCAGTAGTGGATTTCGGTTCTGAAGGAAGAGGTTTATCAACTAGATTACACTTACATCAGGATGAACCACAACAAACCAAAATAAATTATCACGATTTTGAAGAGATGCTCCGTAAATACTCGGCAGAAATTACCATGTGTATTGTAAAATGGCCAGCAGAATTTGAGCTATATTCGACCACGTTTAACTGGAACGATTTAAAGAAATATATTTTCTGCAAACGATCGTTGTCTGGAACAGCAAAAATTTTTATTGAGTGCGAAGCAAAACCACTCATTTACAATTATTTGAAAAGTGCTCTTTTACAAGAATTTAAATCGAAAGTTACAAGTTCAGACGTACACAAAAGCTTAGCAGAAAGAAGAAAAAAAGTTGAGGAAAGTTACCGTGAATATCTGTATCACATGAAACATCAGTAATAGGTTATGTAGTCAAAGGTAAAAAAGATCACCCACACAACAAGGTAACTCTTCATGGATGTACTTCAATAAAGGAGTTTAAGGAAAAGCTGGAAATATATAAAAAATCAAAAACGAATATGAGGTGGACAGTAATAAATCGAACAATAGAGAGGCAAAATCTTTTAAAGGAGAAAAGTAGCACGAAAAAACATCAAGAAAAATATATTGTTTAAATTGTGGATCTGTAGACCATGAATTCATTCATGTCCCGAGAAAAATAAAGGTCCTAAATGCTTCGGATGTAATCAATTTGGCCATAAAAGACCAAATTGTCCAAACGTCATTTCTGTTACATCATCAAATATCACCATTAAATCTGGTATGTTCATTTCCTGTAGAATAAATAATTTACTTTTAGATGACCTGGTAGATACCGGTAGCGACATTTGCATTATTAAAGAACACCACATTAGCTTAATCAAACCGAGTTGTTATAATAAAAATTCAAGAATAACAATATCAGGAATAGGAGCAAATATTACAACAGTGGGTTTAGCAAAATTAAATATTAATATTGACGGTGAAACATTTGAAAATGTTGGAATACATGTAGTAAATAGCAGCGTGCACATGAAGCCAGACCTTATCATCGGCATGACATTACTACAATCAGCTCTAGTGCAAATTAAGGGAGGCAAATTAAAAATCAACAAAAGAAAGTGTACAACAGAAAATCAAGTAGAAAACGTGAATCAAATAGAAAACCAAAATGAAACTAGTGCATGCTTCTTGTCTCAAATTAAAGTGGATGAATTTAAATAAAAAAAAAAAAAAAAAAAACGTTACTTTAGAATAAAACAAGAAGAAAACTACTCTGAACTAAAGAAAATCCGGGCAGGTGTTCCACAAGGTAGTGTATTGGGGCCAATCCTCTATCTACTATACACCAGTGACCTACCTACTTTCGAAGAAAATACAGTTGCAACATTTGCTGATGATACTGCTATTTTAGCCACCGACAACAAAAACATTGAAACAACAAAAAAGTTGCAAAACGCAATTAAACAAATCCAAGATTGGACCTTCAGATGACGTATTAAACTGAACGAAGCTAAATCGGTGCACATTGATTTCACCAATAAACGTGTTAAACATGAACCTGTGTACATTAACGATCAAATTGTCAAGTATGAAAACACAGCCAAATATCTGGGCATGACGCTTGATACAAAGCTCAAGTGGAAAACTCATGTAAAGAAAAAACGAGATGAGCTAAACTTAAAGTTCAGAAAAATGTACTGGTTACTTGGTAGACATTCTGTACTATCAGTTAAAAATAAGGTTCTTCTGTATCAACATGTCCTGAAACCAGTTTGGACTTATGGTATTCAGCTCTGGGGCTTCGCCACTAAAAGCATCAGAAACACAATACAACGTTTCCAAAATAAAGTACTACGTGCTATAGTAGGTGCTCCGTGGTATATTCAAAATGTCAACGTACGCAAGGATTTGGGTGTAGAAATGGTAGACAAGGTCATAACAACATATGCACAAAGTCATCAAAAAAGATTACAACATCACATCAACGTCAAGGCTTTAAAACTCTTGGACAATGATGATACAACACGTAGATTGAAACGAGTGAAGCCATTTGAATTGGTGTAAAACTAAAATGCACAAAAAATAAAGAAACTGTCGTAGGATAAGCCTTTGTATTTTAAAAAGTAACCTATTAAGATTTAAATAAAAATTGCTTATTAGTTGCTAGATTGTTATAAATAAAATCGCCATTTGGATGTCTTAAAAAAAAAAAAAAAAAAAAATTAAATTTGATAACCAATTACAAGCCCGATGACCCAATAGAAACACCAATCCAAATGAATATAGTAACAACCGATGATATCCCAGATAACAAACCACCACGGCGATTTCAGCCGAAAGAACAGAAAATTATCCAAAATCAGGTGAATGAATGGTTAAGCAAAAAAATAATAAGATAAAGTAACTCAGACTATACTAGTCAAGTAGTGTTAGCTAAGAAGAAGGATGGAAACTATAGACTGTGCATTGACTACAGAAACCTGAATAAGAAAATACATAAGGATAGATACCCACTACCGAATATTGAAGACCAAGTTGACAAATTACAAGGGGCAAGATTCTTTTCAACACTGGACTTAGAAAAAAGCAGAAAGTTTACTTCATTTGTTACAAGTTATGGTCGTGTGGAGTCTAATAGGGTTCCATTTGGACTATGCAACTCTCCTTCTGTATTTAAAAAATATATAAACTTTATCTTCACTTCACTAATTTAATACTAAAAGGATACGTAATCGTTTACTTAGATGATATAGTTGTGCCATATATCAGTGTTGAACAAGGTTTAGAAAGATTTAAAGCAGTTCTTAATGTTGCTGCAAAAAATGGTCTTAAAATTAAATGGAAAAAGTCACAAATTCTAAAAGAAGAAATTGAATACCTAAAATACTATAAAAAGTGGTCACATCTCTCCATCCGAATTGAGAAAAATTAAAGCTGTTATAATTTCCCTGTACCGACAACAATCAAAAAGCTTCAAAGTTTTATGGGTCTCGCAAGTTATTTTCGGAAGTTCATCCCAAATTTTGCAGTTAAAACAAAATCATTAAATAATCTTTTGAAGAAAGGAAACTCGTTTAAAATTGAAGAGGTCCAGTGTATTGAGAGATCCAGTATATTTCTATAAAAGAAATTAAAGAAAGTTTAGCCTCTACTGAAAATATTTGAATACGATCTTCAATACGCTGCATACAGATGCCTCAAAAGATGGGTACGGTGCTATTTTACTGTAACGATGTAATAACGATAATGATACTTATTAGGTCAGCCGTTCAAATTAATTACTGATTGTAAAAAGACTTAGCTACCAGAGCTGCCAGATGGGCGTTACTTTTAGAGGAGTTCGAGTACAATGTATAGTACAGATCGGGTAGCAGAATGAGACATGTTGACGCATTAAGTCGTAACCCTATAAGCATGGTAGTAAGCAAAAACAAGGAAGATGAAAATTTTTTGAAAAGAATAAGAGAAAATCAATCTAAAGATGATAGATTACTAGCAATTATAGAAATTTTAAAAGAAAAGCCCAACCAAGATTACATGTTACACAATAATATTTTATACAAAAATGCAACAATAAATTGTTATTTGTTGTACCAGATTGCATGATCACCGAAATTATTAAAGCAGCTCATGATAATGGTCATTTTCACGTTAGAAAAATGAAGGAAATTTTAGAAAAGGAGTATTATATACAAAATTTGTCAAATAAGATCGAAAAACATATAAGAGGACATGTCAAATGAATTTTATCAGAACGAAAATTAGGAAAACCTGAAGGGCACCTAAATCTTATACCAAAAGGTGATCGACCACTGGAAACTTTCCACTTAGATCATTTAGGCCCGATGCATAACACTAAAAAGAACTTCCGTTACATTTTTGCCATAATAGATGGTTTCATTAACTTTTGCTGGCTGTTTCCTACAAAAACCCTTAACACAAATGAAGTCATACAAAAAATTTAAAACATCGCAAAAAATCCAAGGATATCCAAGTAGATTTACTGCTGATCATGAAAGAGCTTTTATTTCCAACAAATTCAAAGAATTTTGTAAGGAACGAAGTATAGAAACCATTTATTCAACTGTTGGAGTACCTCGCTGCAATGGGCAAGTCGAGAGGCAGAATTTAAACTTGAAAATACTAACATTTTCTCGGGGATACATTTCAAGATACAGTTTATTTGTATAATAGTTAAATCTACGTGAAAATATTTTGAACTGGTATCTCTTCTTGTGTAATGACTTTCATATGCTGGGAACATATTAATATGAGACTTTATCTTTTCAACAGTACTGTCAGAAATCTTTCTCATTCCAATACTACCTCTATAATCTTTCATTTCAGGGCTTGGGAACTATCTCTCTAAGAAAACTATCGGTTTCTCCAAAACATTGTTTGAACAACATTGGCAAGTTTTTATTTTCCCTCCTTTTATTTGTAAATGATATCTTATATGATACGGAAGGGTTCGGGTTTTTTTGAATGTTTGTGTCATTAAAGATCCGATTGCTGAAATTCTTCCGTCATAAGAACCAAGACTTCAATAATTTTTAAAAATGTTTTTCTGCTCAGTTAGTGTAATTTTCAATTTGAAATCTTGCTTGCAATTTTTTGATAATGGTACGCATTATCTTTCTGGAACTGCACCCGTTTTTGTTGTATAAGATTTTCCACCATTTCTCTTCAATTTTCTACTACTTTGCGAATCATATTTCCTATTTGAAGCTTCTTCAGTATTATGTTCATCATTAACCAATATAATAGAAGAATCCGAAAAATTATTTTCAATTTGTTTACCTAATAATGATAAGTCTGCTTCGTTAATTGATGTATTTGTTATGAAATCTGGATCTAATAGAGAATTATTAATATCAGAATTATCACTATCTATGTCATGGTCGTTAATTGATGTATTTGCTTTGAAATCTGGACATAATACAGAATTATCACTATCGAAGTCAGCCATTAATTCATGTTCCATATTATCTAATTCGTTGAAAGTTTTATAAAAATCAACTTTAATTGGTCGGGTTTTAAGGTAAAAGATTTAAATAGATGGCGCTCGATGACGGCTCAGGATTGTTGAAACATTTCCTGTCTATTATAAATATAGAATAACAATAATAATGTGTAACATTTAATTTTAAAATAACTATTTTTTCTGTGCTTCATGAATTTTTATGGATACAACTTACATTTTAGCTAAGTACACTTTTGCTTTTTAGTTAACTCGACTAATTTTTGTAGATTTTCTCGAAATTAAATAGAGTTAGGAAAAAGGGATTTTGTCAAGCTATAGAAAATAATACGAGGGTTATTGTTGTGGTTATAATCAATTCAGGTGGTTCAGGTGCCTCCTAAGAAATCCCTAAATTAAAAAGCTTATCTTCGAAATTCATAAAGATAGAAACTTTAAATTTGATACACGAGGGTTCTTTCCTATTTCCGTTTTGATTTAACACTTTTATATTTTTAAAAGGCTAAGAATTTTACCATAAAACATATTTAGTATAATATTTTATAAATTAAAACCATAGGTGATATATAATTAAGACAGCTATATTCAAAGGTACTTGCTGCATTTATGTAAAATTTATTGCTATATTTAAATGAACTAATGAAAAGTTCTAAATTTGTAAATATATTTTAGAAATAAATTTATTGCATATTTTGCGTTTATAAGCTTTTCTAATAGGTACATAAACTATCAATTTGAAATAATTGCAATTTTGAAAAATTTTAATTATTAAATATATTATGCTTGAATTAGCTTTTTATCACAAACTTTAATAATTCAAATTTTTTCACGCGAATTTAAATAAATATGTTTTCATTAATTTAAAGTTTTTTTGTTTTTTAATATTTTTAAATAGATAAATTAGTAAGAATTTGTAAATAAATTAGAAAAGTAATTAGAAAATGTTTTTTTTAGTATTATAAAGTTAATTCGGTTAGCTATGTCTTACGATCAAACTAATAACAGCTTTTATGGTTTAAAAATAATTTGTGGACTTCCCATTAAATTTAAACCAAATAGGTGTACGGTATTTCTAAGTCGGTTGCACCGACTGACTATTTCTTTATTTGATATTTTTTTTTTGTTATCTATCTATATATATAAAAGCGAAAGTTTGTTTGTTTGTTTGTATGTAGCGAATAGACTCCTAAACTGTCCAGCCGATTTTCATGAAAATTTGTATATAGAGGTTTTTGGGTACGAAAAGAAATCGTGGCCCAACAATTTTGCTCTAACGGACCGCCAAGTTGGGGCTGTGGTGCAATTATTTAAACTTTTTTGGTCTAAAATGAAAACGGTTTAGCCGATTGACTTCAAATTTTGTATACGTGATGCTCTTTGAGAATTGAGTCTACACTATTAGCAGTTTTGGAATTTGTTAACCCATGTCGGGCCGACGGGTGGTCAAAAAAAAATTTTGGGTCCTAATTTTGCCCGATTTTGCGAAATTCAGCTTTGGCTAGAAAGACAGCCCCAAAAAAAATTTTGTTGAGTTCCATTAACCCATTGCGGCCCAACAGCTTTTTATAGGTTTTTTCAATACTTTACTCTAAATTCGAAACGGTTTGGCCAATTTAATTCAAATTTTGTATACGTGATGCTCCTTGAGAATTGAGTTGACACTATTAACAGTTTTGGAATTTGTTAACCCATGTCGGGCCGACGGGTGGTCAAAAAAAAATTTCGGTCCAAATTTTGTCCGATTTTACGTAATTCTGCTTTGGCTAAAAAGAAAGCCCCAAAAAAATTTTTGTTGAGTTCCATTAACCCATTGCAGCCCAACAGCTTGTTATAGGTTTTTTCAATACTTTACTCTAAATTCGAAACGGTTTGACCAATTGACTTCAAATTTTGTATGCGTGATGCTCCTTGAGAATTGGGACAAAAGAAATTAAAAAAAACAATAAAATAAAAAAAAAAAAATGATTTCCTGTGAAGAATGTTAAAAAGTAGTAAATGCTAAGTCCAAAGCAATTAAGTGCAAAATATGTACGAGATGTTATCATTCAAATTGTGCATTAGTATCAGATGATTTGTATAAACTGGTGAAAGCAGGAAGTGCAGAATGGCCCAAAATTGTCCCATGCAGCTCAATAAATCTATTATTCAGGAGGCTACTGATGATGCAGTAAATTCAATTCAAATAGAAAAAGAAACAATAGATTTAGTTGAGGTAACAGCTGATTTATCGTCATATAATTTCTCTGATTGCACTATGGAGAAACTGGCAGAATACTTAAAAGCAGTTACTAAAGCTATATCAAATACACATAAAGAAATACGGTCCTCACAAATGTTTTTATCAAAAAAAATAGATAAAATATTTAAGGAAACTAACGGTGCAATATAAATTTATATTTTATAATCTATGTATGTACAAAGCTAATTTTTTTTTGTTTTTTATAGCGCAGACTTAAAGTTGCAACAATTTTCAAACTTTGCAAAATAAAATTGATGTGACCGATTGCCTCTAAATTTTATATAAGTGTTGCTATTAGACAATGCAGTTCACTCTTTTAATAGACTTGAAATTCGGTAATTGATATTAGGATCGTGATGAATCTAAAAAGATTTAGAAAACCCACAAACATTTTTAAAACACTTTTGTTGATTTCCATTTATTGCGACACAATTTAGAAATTGTACTTTTGCTTTCAATTAAAAACGCTTTGAAAGCGCACACACGCTCAACCGGCTATTATCTAATTTAAATGTAAGTATTATTATACCCGTATGACTATATGTTAAAAGGTTATACTAAATTTTCCATTACGTCTGTGACGCAGAGAAAATGGGAAACAGATGTAGACTCAAAGAAATGGATCGGATCAGAATTAAAAAGTGAATCGCCGTTGGCCATTCAAGTTAACTGCTATTGACATAAAGTAATGCTCATATAAAACAGGAAGTTGTATGGCAGCAAATAGAACGCACAGCACTACCACAATTAAATTTTGAAAAACTTTGGCAATAAAGCTAAAATATTTTTAGGGACATTTCTGACACCCTGCTTAATTAAGTATAAAGTAATGCTCTTATAAATAAAGAAGTTGTATTGTAACTACCCGAAATGTGTTGGTGAATAAGTTACTGTTTTATAAAAACATAAAGTTTTAATTTTTATAATCTAATAGCCCTTCAAGGGGGAAGGTCGCCAAATTTTTGCTTAGTAAACTTATGATGGATCTGCCTTTCAAATTTAAGGAAAATCTTTAACAAATGTTGAAATATAATGCTGGAGCTTTAAATTTTCTAAATTTCAAAAAAGAAAATTAGAACAGATATTTAAGTTGCAGGTGTTTAAAAATAGCAAAATTTAATTTAGCTTTAGTAACGTACGGCAACCCTATAAATTTTAGCCTTATATTTTTGTGAAAGCAGCTTTTTTTACCGTTTTTAGATTGAAAATACATTTAACTTGTATAAAAAGATCTCTTGTTATACTAATTTAAATATAGGACTTTTTTGGAATTTGCAGTGGCTGTAGCTTCGTCACCCTTCAAAATTAAGAAAAACCTCTGACACATGTTGAAGTATAATTAAAGAGCTTTAAATTTTGTATATCACTAAAAAAAATTTGAACAGATATTCAAGTTACAGGTGTGTAAGAATAGCACAATTTAAATTTTTGAGACCTTATAGCTTCTAAACAGGGGATGTAACAAAAAAATTTTTTTTAACCGACTCCTACTAATTTTTGAGGATCTTACTTCTTCCAAACTCTAGCTTGAACCGTTTAGAAGATATGTGTGACCAAAAATTTAGCAAAAATGGAGTTTTGCATAATGGTAAATTTTAGTACCGTAAACATTTGCCTTTTAAAAATTTAAAAAGTTTATAAAAGCAACTTTCTCTTTCCGTTTTCAGAGTTTTTTTTTTACGAGGGAATGGAAAGCTCGAAAGCCACCCATTGAAACTATACGGTATTGTTTTTTGAAGTGTATGGTTTTTACACACCAAAACCACACCCTCTTTGAACATAACTTTAGGAGGGAACCTGTAATATAAATGGACAGTTTCATTACAGGGATGACGATATGGAAGGATTTAGGATTATGGTGGAAGATATTGGAATACCCGGATTATGGGGGATGGGGAAAATTTAATGGGATATTTGGAAGAAAGATGTTAATGTTCTTCTTAAATTTGGTTAAATCATACATATATGCATTATCAACTTTGGGGAACACATTTGGCGAAATATGGTTCCATAAACGAGATGAGCGCATGACAAAATAATTTCCATCTGTTGCCCTCCCTGTTTTCCGTTGCAAAATCTTGAATGGAGGTATAAGTTGTTTGATTTCTTTAGAACAGGTTTAGTCCCTACAAAATATCTATAAAACAAGGTCACTGACCCAACAGCGCGACGATGACTGAGTGGAGTGAGGGTTGGAGTAACACTGGGATCATATATAAGACGAATAGCTCTATTTTACACAAGATATCCCAGCGCCGTAGTGGGAGCACCAGCCCAAATATGTGCATTATACTCCATTTTCGGCTTAATATAAGTTTTATAGATCTTAAGGAGATCAGAAAATGAGAAGTCAATTTTGCAGCGATACAAGAAACCCAAACATTTAGCAACGTCCTTAGCTACTCCAAAAATATGATTTGACCAAGTCAACTTTTTAGTTTAGTAGGTTTAGTTCAATACTCAAAATGTTTAAGTCTTCCATATGATGCAAGCCTCTCCTATAAAAGAAAGGTTCGGAATAGTTGTTGCTATTTTTTCTGAGGCTAGGAGTTATGTCACCCTGTAATAAAATTATGTTTTGAGTATATTTCTATTTTCTTTCACAAGCGCAAATTTCTTTTTGCGCGCCTCAACAAATTATTCGAACATGATCCTATCTTAAAAATAACCATACATCATATTAAACACGGAATTAACTGTACATTCCAAACCTTAATAATAATTTTCTCAGGACGTTGCATTGCAACGTGACTTAATAAGAATATAATTATTTTACTATAAATGCATTCATTCTGTTATTGGACGTGGTAACGATCAGAAGTTTTCTTAATTCGTTTTATATAAATATTTAAATAAATAGATAAAGAAAGTTATTTTGTTTTATATAAATATTTAAATAAATAAATAAAGAAAGTTATTTTGATTTATATAAAGATTTAAATAAATAAAAAAAGAAAGTTATTTTGTCAAATAAGAAATTAAATAAATAAATAAAGAATTAAGTGGATAATAAATTCTTTCATTCCATTTATTTTTGTTTCGTTTAATTATAATTTATATTTTGGCGCAGTCGGTAGGATGCGTCAACTAGTGCATATTTAAAAAAAAAAAATATAAACAATAAGTGAAAGAAAATCACAAAAATAATAAGTGAACGAAAATCACTTAAAATATAAACATTGTGGCATTGTGACTTTTGTTCTACCATATAAAAATTTTTTTGTGTGAGTAAAACAAAATTCTTTAACAAACAAGGGAAGAATATTTCACTTAAAACCAAAAATAATATATATATATATGTAAAGTGCATCAGTTAGCATATTAAATATACTCAAGGATGCAGAAAAAAAAAACTTAGTAACAACGAACAAAAATAACGAATCAAAACAACAACGAACGATAGGCGAGTCAAACGTCAACCCAGTCAACCAGGTCAACTAGAATAACAACACCAGCTATACAACAACAAACAACCAACAAACAGTGATTTTTATACCGTACACCTGTAGAATAGGACATAATCGGCCCATGGGTTCGAATGCCGGACCTTTTAGTTGATCGAAGGGCTAACGAACATATATAAAAAATCACGATAACTCAGCAACTAATGACGCTATCTTCATCAAATTTAAGCTGTCGGTTACTGGTAATGAAACTACGGCGGGGATTGAACCATCAAACATTACCATTGATTGAACCATCAACATTAAAACCATCAAATTATATCAACTTTTATATTTATATATTTGATATTTATAATTAATATAAATAATTAATATTTCTTTCGAATAACTTTGAATTTAATTACATTAAAAAATAAGTGAATTAAGAGAATAAATTTAAAAATTTTTTAAATTTAAATAATTAATCAAGAATACTAAATCAGTCAACTGTAAAAGCACTACAGCTAAAAAGCCTGAAAAGAAGTAATTGCTGCATGCGTGTAAAATTTTATTGAACTGGAAAAAAAAGTGTTAAATATGTAATTTTGTAAATGCACTTTACGTAATCCATTTATTTCAAGTTTATTTGTTGTTTAACATTTTTAAATAGATAAATTAGTACGAATTTTAAATATTTTTGAATTGATCAAATAAAATTACTTGTGAACTTCCCATTAAATTTTAACCAAATAGGTGTAGGATGTTTCTAAGTCGGTTGCACAGTTTCTAACACTGTTTCTGTACTTGTTATTAGTTAAAATCAGACCAAGGCTTCGGAGAGCAGCCATTCAACTATTTTGCACCAATATGAATTTCTTCGAATCTAACTATAATACGAGGAGGAAAATAACACACGGTTATTTATATAATGAATCGAGCACCTCATACAGGTAAAGTAATAAGGCAATTTATTTATTATTTGGCAAAGTTGGACATCATTCGCACCAACTTTTAGGGTTGACCAATTTTTTTTTTTAGGCAAAAATGGTGGGGTAGGATGAGTCAAATTTTTTTTGTAATATATGTAATAGCATAAGGGAAATAAATAACGGTTTATTTTATTTTATACATCAATTTACTAGAAAAAACTAGAAGCTTGCTCAGTTCCTTGAAATTGGGCGAACTTGTAAGAATAATTTTTTCTGCCAAACAGTACCAACAATAGTTATTTTCCGTTTCAAAAGTTTTTGGACTAAATTATAAGTGGTGATAAAATTTGTAGGTTTGAGATTCCTCATACGATAATTTAGTACTAAATCAATCACTACTTGTTCTCCTTGCTTTTTTGCCAACAAATGTATTTTCTGCCAAGCCTAAATAAATTTGAAATTTTAAGCAAAATGCAATTGAAGCATTTGTCGCTACCCATCTCTTTATTCCGTACTTTGCATTTTTATTATTTAAGGAAACTTCAAAGGCCAATTAAACAAATATTCTTGGGAAATCATTCAACAAGTATCCGCATCTGAACGGATAAAAGAAGAATACTAAGAAAATTTTTACCAAAATAGCGCTATATCAAAAAAAGGTACAACAGTTTACATTAGTTCGTAGTTTTCTAACTAACCTTAAATATTTCTTTGCTAAACTTTTTTAAGCTCTTCCAATTCTTTTTGCAAAATTAATTATAATTTCAACTTAAAATAATTTTAAGCTATTATTTAAAAGCATTATCTTTTTAAATAACAAATCAAAATAAAAGAAAAAAAAATAATTTTTTGATAGTAAAATACAAATTTGTATTAATTTTTACAAAATTTCTTAAAAAAAAAAAATAATAATAATACAAAAACTTAGTTAAGTTTTTGTATTATTTTTATTATTAATCTTAAAACCTTTTTTAAGATTAATAATTTTTGAATTTTTTTATAATTTTTATGACATTAATTTTTAAAATTTTTTATAAAAAGTTTTAATAAGTAAACATTATATATTTTTAAATTTATCTTTAAAATTATTTTTTTTTTATTTTTTATATTAATAATTTTTGAAATTTTTTTTTATCTTTATAATTTTAAGTTTTGGAAAAATTTCCAATAACTATTATTTCTCAATAGTTATTAGATACAATTAATATTTAATAGTCTAAAAAATTAATATTCAATTAAGATTTAGTTTTTACTATAAAATCTTTTAACAATTTTTATTAATTTTTGATTCATTAAAAAAAAATTTATTTTTTGTTTGTGCCTAAGAGACCTATCTTTTAGTGTTCCTCACTATCATTTAAACAAAAAGATATAAAAATATTTCGAAAACATGATTTAATTGTCTCTACCCCAAAAAACAAAGAACTAAATCTAAATCCAATAGAAAAAAAGGTGGAAAATGAACATGAAATTTCAAATTTAAGGGAAACAATTAAACAAATGGTGCTACATGAAACACAGGCAGCTGTGTAAAATAATGTACAAAAGATGATAAAGAAGAATCATAAATAGATTTTGGTGATGGTTATAATTTAGAGAGAATGAATAGGGTAAATGTATGAATAGGGTAACTGTAGAATAGATAATATGTAGTCAAGGTAATGCGACAATTTTCAGGCGAAGCTGGTGAATACGGGCCGTGGCAAACGAATGTTGAAAGAATATTGAATAATTTTCAATTATATAAGAAGTAACCCAAAATATTATAAATATCATATGACTACAATGAGACAGAAAAACAGTACCTACTTTTCAAGAATTTTGTAAAGAAGTCTACCAAAATCTTTCTCTGGTACTTGAGAAGCTTCCATCACTAAGATATAAAAACGAAGCTTTAATGGTTAAAGCACATTTCTATAGAGACAAGACACTCGACACATTCATTAGAGAATTAAATGGAGATCTTTCCATTAAGCATAAAAGAACAAATAGATTTGCCCCAAGCATTAAACATATTGTTATAAAGTTCGCAGTAGTTTTATTATTTGTCAATTCCTTGAAATTTGGAACCAATTGGAATAGTGGTTTAGGTGCCTGCTAAGAAATCACAAAATCAAAAAGGTTATCTTTCGATAGAGATAGACTTTTAAAGTTTGATACACAAGGGTTCTTTCCTATTTCCGTTTTTATTTAATACTTTTTTATTTTTAAAAGGTTAAGAATTTTACCATAAAATATATTTTGTAAAATATTTTATAAATTAAAAACAATATATTTTTTTTAATAAACGATTAAATTCCTTTATTTTAATTTTTATTATATCATATATTTTATTGACTTATTACCATAGGTGATATATAATTAAGACATTGTGTACGATACTTAAGCTATATTCAAACGTACTTGCTGCATTTATGTAAAATTTATTTTTATATTTAAATAAATTATATGAAAAGTTCTAAATTTGTAATTGTATTTGTGAATTACATTTATTGATATTATTATTTTTATTTATTGATATTTAATAATTAAAATTTTTTCACTTTTGTAATTGAATTGGAATAAATGTATTTTTATTTAATTCAAGTTTTTTTGTTTAAATTAATTTTGTGTATGAACCAGAGCCAAGATATTTATATATGACATTGACTGTTAACTTATGAGTGCTCATCCACTAATGAATTCTTACCATATGTTTGTCTAGCGCATTTTCTAATTATTTAGTGGACTTCTGTTCATATACTATAACCAGATCATATGCGGTTTACCTTTAGTTTGTATCAACGAAAAATGTCTTATGTAACATTCGAATAAAACTTATATATCATGCGGGCCGAGTGAGCTTCCTTGAATGATGCCATAATCTTTGTTTGCAATATTACTTTTTATTTCATCACATGCCGTATATTGTTTAAGATTTTCTAAGTAGCTTTTGAACCAATTTAACTCTTTGCCTACTATACTATATTATAATAGAACATATTTCAATATATAGCTTTGTAGATTACATTCATCCAAATTTTAAATAGACATATAATGTATTTGAATGAAAATTTAATTTGACTTAAATAGAGTTGTAAATAAATGTTGTTTATGGTATTATTAATTTAAGTTGCTGCTGAAATTGTTTTTTAAATCAATTTCGACTAAAATTTATATCAGAACTAAAAAAACTAAGGACATTCATATCATCATATATATAATACGCGAGACCTGGCCAACATGTAAAGAAATTTTGCATAGCAAAATTATTACAAATATAAATATATACACAATAAATTTTGATAGCATAATTACTCATAACTTTAAATTTATTATTATCCATCCCATACATGATGGACATGTTTTTTGTTATGCATTCCACACACGATGTTAAGTGTATTTGAACAGTGTATGGGTAAGTTGAAAGACCATTTTGAAAGTTGAAAGTTGGTTGTAAGAAAATCAAAAAAATTTTGATTTTTGTGGGCTAAGACTTTGGTTTACATTTTAAGTTGTATCGTGTATGTAAAACTTAAATATATTTTTTTTTTTTTGTATTTTTCTTTTTTGACACGAAAGATCGTTGAGATATTCCGATTTAAGAAAAATAATAAAACAAATATAATGTATAAAACAACAAAGAATTAAGTAAATAATTTTAGTTAATTATAAAATTAAGGTAGAAAAGTGTTTTAAAATATAAAAAACTAGCAGATTTACCCGGCGTAAATGACTATAGGTCAAGATTGTATACTAAATTTGCCATTATGTCATTATACTATATCAATACTAGTTTTCTTGAATTGCCAACGTTTGAATAAAATATAGTCGATGGTTTAGAAAAGGTTTAAAAATCTGCTTTTAAACTTATATTGTGTTTTGTACTTGAAAGTTTTTTAACCTGAAAGTTCTAATACGCTCTTCCTCGTTTTTTTATGATTTTATGAGAGAAATGTAGGCTTCTTTTTTGGAAAAACTATTTTAAAAGACTATGTATTTAAGAATAATATATACGAAATTGAATTTTTTGATTTTTAGATTTTATTTGACGAACTGCAATTTTACCTTAAAATCTATTTTTAAAAAATAACAACTGCAAAAAATATAATAAACAAAGACTTACCACAAAATGTAGAGAAGGAAAATGTTACGTTATTTAAATTTAAAGATATTATTATTATTCGGATTCTTTGTAAGCTTTATTTTTATTATTATTAATATTATCTCATTTAGTTTTGTCCTATTTGAGACTATTTAATTAGAGCAAAAAAATTAGTCTTATTAATTAAGTGAGCTTTTAAAATAAAGGTTAACTTGCGTTAATACCAAAAAATTGAATCTTTGTTCAAAACGCGTAAACAGGTCAAAACCAAATTAAACCTGTGGGTTTTTAAATTTAAAATGCTGGTACAAAATTTTCAATAAAATTCTTTTAATCGTTTAAGCAAATAAAATTTTTAGAAAACTTCATGGCGTCGTCGTGGAAAACGGGTTAATCGAATTTAACTAAAACTTTTTGCAGCGTCTCTTTTAGACTGCAAAGTCAACCTGTAAAATTGGACACAAATCGGAAACACAAAATTTTTTGAAAGCCCGCCAGACCGAAATGGGTTAATTATTCCAACCAAATTTATACAACTAATTCCGGTTGCTAAGAGGAACATTTGTGCAAAATTTCCAGTCAATTGGTCAAACCGTTTTGACTCGAGATCAAAAACATTGAAAAAGCTTCATTGCAACCTCGTGCCCAAACGGGTTAACCGAACTCAACAAAAATTTGTGCCAGACTCTCTTTTCGACTGCGAAACCACCCTGTAAACTTAGACACAAATCGGAAACAGAAAATTTTTTGGAAGCCCGCCAGGCCGAAATGGGTTAATTTATTCCAACCAAATTTGTACAACTAATTCCGGTTGTTAAGATGAACATTTGTGCAAAATTTCAAGTCAATCAGTCAAACCGTTTTGGCTCGACATCAAAAACATTGAAAAAGCTTCATTGCGCCCTCGTGCCCAAACGGGTTAACCGAACTCAACAAAAATTTGTGCCAGACTCTCTTTTCGACTGCGAAACCACCCTGTAAACTTAGACACAAATCGGAAACAGAAAATTTTTTGGAAGCCCGCCAGGCCGAAATGGGTTAATTATTCCAACCAAATTTATACAACAAATTCCGGTTGCTAAGAGGAACATTTGTGCAAAATTTCAAGTCAATCGGTATAACAGTTTTGACTCGACATCCAAAAAACGTAAAACCTTAAAACCGCTCTGGAGCCGCAACCTGTTGACTTATAAAAATGTGAATAGCGTATGTCACCCCCCGGGCTCTCAGAATTATTCCTTTAAAATTTTGTGACAATCGGACCAGTGGTTTTCACGTGAGTCCTGGACAAACAAACAAACAAACATACAAACAAATTTTCTACTTTATATATTAGATGTACATACATACACATTCATAACAAAATACAAACCGATTTTTTAAGAAATAGTGACAAACCATAACCTACAATAATTCAAAAGGCCTGGACGTCTAAAGAAAAAAAGCTCAAAATAGGACTCCCGCAAATGAAATTTACACGTAGTCTTATGGGAAAACGCGGGAGTCCTGTTAAAAATGTTAAAATAACTCAAAAACTACTGATTTTTTTTAATTATGTTAAAAGAGTAAATTGAAATATCATCTTTTTTACATCATTTAGTAACAAAAAAAAATTTTAACTTTAATTTTTTCATTCATAAGTATGGATTTCAAAAAATTGCTTCCAAAAAAAATTTTAATAGGAAAAAGCTGCTTCTTAGAAGCTTTCAAAAAGATTATTAATGTCGTAAATTAATGGTCAAAAAAAAAGTTGTGTTCAGTGGGAATTTGAATGAGTTTAATTATTTCATTAGAATATTAAAAATTGAAAAATATAAATCATAAATAAATGGAAATAAAAAATAAGTAATTAAATAAAAAAAATTAATATATATAATATACAATGCCTGGTATTTATCGCGTCCTTTGCGATTTATCTACAGTTAAGCACGAATCTTCAAAATGTAATTTACAAACGGTACTATAGGCTCTTGGTTGCCAGTTCGTTCTTCCAACAGCGTTTACCCATAATTTTTTTAAATTTTTTTTTACCGAAAATTTATAAGTTGTAACGTAATTCGTGCTACTGTTATAATTGGATTTACATCCAACAACCGAGCATTTACGACCCATTTTAAATAAATTATTAAAAAAGGCAATATAAGGCACTTAATAATTGAATTAACTTTGTTAAATTTCAAATATAATGTTTAAGAAAGTTAATTCAATTAAAAAACTTAAATTAGAAATTTGATAACTAAACTACAAGTACCTTTGTATTGTATATAAAATAAAATATTATTGAAGTATATTTAAAAAAAAAAAATCTTTTATTTATAAAAATTATTTAATTCTTTATTAACAAAAAATATTTAAATATTATTTTTAAAATAATATTAAATTGAGATCAAAAATATTATTTTATTTTATTAAGGTACTTGTAAAATACTACTCTACACAATTTTACACTACGCAACTACTTTTTATTTGAAACTATACTTATTAGAAAAAACTTTCTTACCCAGAATGTGGTACTCCATTTCCAATTCTTTCTTGGAAATGTGCTGAAAAAAATGATTTCAAATTTAATTTTTTTACGAGTGAAAAGAGAATTCTTTAAGCTTTATTTATATATAAATTTCATAATTTTTTATTAAATTTATATATATTAAAACTTAGATTGAATTTGAACTACTTACCGAAATCGTTGAAAAAATTTTAAATTATAGCTTTTAATTTAAAGGTTATGTTCACTAAAAAACATGATAAATGTCTATTCAAATATTTTTTGAGAGTGTCAAAATGGCGGTGATTTTTAATACTTAAAAAATCATTGAATATATTTTGCTGTAAATATATTAAAAATTTCGAGTTGAAAGCTGAAATTTTGATATGTTAAAGAAAAAATTTCAAATTTTATTTTAATATAAAAATTAAAATATTTGGACAATTATTTCATAGGGAAAACTCTAAAAGAAAATTGATGAAAATTTTAATTTTACCTAAAAAAAAAAACATAAACATAAAAGTACAAAAATTTTTTTAAGAAACGTCATTTGGAAGAGCTTTTTTTCACACACTTTAACAATGTGTACTAATACATTCAAATATTTTCGATGTCCAGGCCTTCTGAAAGAATTAATGTAGGTGGTGGACAAACAGATAGGAGAACCAAAATTTTAATTTGAATTGTGACTGTTGTATAGAATAGTCCCACGGGCTGTCAACGTCTATTTTTGTGTAAGACAAAAGTACAATTTTATTTAAATTACTCAGATTTGGTACAATTTTAGTCTTACACAGTAAAAACATATCGTCTTATAATTTATTTGTCATTTTATAAAAAGTGAAATTTATGAACTACTCTATATAGATAAACTTGACAGTTTCGAATTAAAAATAATTTTTTTATTTTTTAACTAAAATAAGGTCAACAATTGCTTTGATTGTTTGAATGTTTTCAAATACAAATAAGGGAGTTCCAAATTTTGACGTTTTATAAAATTACAAATCAATTTTATGATATGTTTTCGTTGTGTAAGACTAATAACGGGCTGTCAATATTTTTAATGTGAAAACAAAAGTACAATTTTCTTTAAAATTGAAATCGAACCAAATGTGAGTAAACTTAAATAAAATTATACTTTTTTCTATTACAGAAAAAAATATTAATATCTAGCGCTACAAGAAAAATGCAACGCACGATAAAATTTTCTACTAAACGAACTGTATTGTGTAGCTATTTTCAATTGACGTTTAAATGTTTACATTTTAATGTAAAAAGTGTTTGTTTAGAAGATTTTCTGATAATTTTTGAAAGTAAAGCATTTCTTATAAAATTAAAATGTAAATTGATTAAAAAATATTAGATTAAAAATAACATACGCATTTGATTAATTCCAAAAATTTGAATTTTAATAATATTTTAAATAAAAGAATAATAAGGATGGAAATAGAATTATAGAAATGATTTTGAAACCATAGAAATTTTCCATTGTGTCCATAATTTAAATAAAATAAAAATATACCAAAAATCACTCAAAATCAAATGTCATTTAATTTTGCTGCAAATTGTTCAATACTACAATTTAGCGCTAGATGCTACACCGCTGCAATTCAGTGTAGCGCTACTTCATTCTGAACGCAACTATTGCTTAAATTTTTTTGAAGACTTTTACATCAAAAAAAGTGTACAAAACTAATATAAAATCGGAGTAGGACATTGTTTACATGTAAAAAAATTTAAAACTTAAGAAAGACATTTTAATAGTGGTGTTGTGTTTCCCGTTGTTTATGTCAAGTATTACAAAAAGATGAGTCACATATGGGATAATGAGTTAAAATGATGAAGGAAGTAAATTACGGTTTATTTTATACACCATAGCGGGTATGCACGGGTATCTAAAAGTTGACAAGGGCAACTATAATCTTTCTCGTTTTTATTATTATTAATATTAGAAGTTTGCATTCCAAACTTTTTATGGAATAACAACTTTACAAAAGTTAAGAATTTTAAAAATATTGTTAAAAAACTTTAGGATAGGTCATTAACGGGTTATTAACGGTCAGAGTGAAACTATATAGGCACATTTTTACAAAGTTTTTTGGAAATGTGCTAAAAATTATTTTTACTGTAAGGAATAGCTAAAGTAAAGTTTTATTCTTTAAGAAAAATAGAAGAATTCACTTAAATTATTTTAATAATAATTTTATCTCTGCTCATATATAATCTTGCTCATTCTATATCGTTGGAATACCTTTAACTACGCGTGAAATTTTTAATGAAAATTTTAATTAACAAAGAACAAATTTATGGAATTGTTAATTCTGTAACTATATGTAATAAAAATAATATTGTAGATTTAATGAATTCAAACTGTATACCTAATTTGTTAAAAGGGGAAAATTCAATGTGCAACGTTACTAACAATCAACATATCCCAACAATCGAGGAAATAACAATAGGTACTTTAATACTTAATCAATATAAAGAGATAATTTCAATAGATGGAAATAAACAAAATATTTCTGGAACATTTTTAATAACATATCGTACCTCTACTATTGAAATAGACGAACAAACCTTTAAATCAGAAGAACGTCGCCTGAATCTCTTTTGATCCATACGCCACTTTTCGACTAAGTTGTGGTTCTATAGGTTTTGGAACAATCTTTTTCTAATTCTGTTATCTACATTTTCGTATCTACTTTAGTTTCCGAGATATACAGTGTGCATTTTGTTTTACAAGACACATTATTTTGATTTTGCAAGGCAAATTTTTGGTTTATGGAGCAACTTTTGTTTGAAAAAAAAGTATTAACCTTGTCAATTCTCATTTGCTATATACGCATTACCATGCGCTACAAGGCATATATAATTACCTATATTTAGTTCTTATTTGCCCCATAGGTATTTAGAATTGTTATTATTACTATTATATTTTCTTTACCTATAAAGCAAAAATGGAAAACAAATTTTTAAAGCTTGTGTTGCCCTATTACAGTTACACATAATATTCACTGTATCATTTTTTTTTGATTTGCGAAATGTTATTACTGTTCCAAAGGTTGACTCTTCCATACTTTTCTACAAGCACAAACTAAATGTATATAATTTAACTGCAACGGCAATTATTACTGAAAAAGAAATAATTACGTACTGTACTATATGTATGGAGGCACAAACAGGAAAAGAAGGAAACGATCTTGCTTATCCTATAATCAAATTTTTGAATAAAATTTGTCTCGATAATTCTAAAATTTGTCAAATTTAAGAAAAATCACTTTTAGGAGTGATAGTTGTATACCCCAAAATCGAAATAAAATAATGTCCACTGCCTTAAAATATTTTTTACAAAATTTTAACAGTCTCGTAGAATTGGTTCAAAAATTTTCTGAGCCGGGCCACTAACTGTTGTAAGAAGTTGACTTTCTGCATTCAGTAATTGAAAAACCATTAATAATCTTGATATAAATAGTCCAGTTAATTCCCTAAAATTATTAATAAATTTTAATTATCCTAAAATTAAACTAGATATTTTGCAAATACAACAAAAATAATTGTGTATTATAAACTGTACCTGCAGCGAAATTAAGTTTTATTAAATTTCCGTTTTCAAAAACAAAGATTATTCGATATCAAAAAACAAGGATTCTTTTCCAAATTTGGACTTTGAAAAAGTTGATAACAAATTTGGACTTTGAAAAAGAGCTAGCAAATAAAAAGGTTTTAACTACACCTTTAAATTTGTTTTTTTGTAAAAGAAAAAGAAAAAAAAGATAATTTAAAATCATGTAAACCTTTTTTACCTCTACTAGATCAAAACTATTTTAAAGCAATTTTAAACATTACAAATTAATTTAAGTATTTTTGGATCAGTTAAAAAATATGTATATTTATAAAGTGATATTGTGAAAAAATAATTATTATGTAGTACAAAAACTATGGTATTTAAGTAAAAACATTATTTCTTAAATTCTTAAAATAAGTTCATTTTCAAAAACATTAAAAAGTTGTGAGATTAAAATTATGTTTTTTTTTTAGTTTTGATTGAAATATTTATACATACTTAAAATTAATTTGGTGATATGTCAGAAGTCCCATGTCACTTCTGTCTTACAGCAATAAGACAAAAGTCCCAAAAAACAAAAGTCAAAAGTTTTTCATTGAAGTGGGTCAGTAGTCCCAATTTTGTTTTTGTAATGAAAAATATTTAATAATGTAATAATTTTGTTTATTTTTTTTTCGGAAACATATTTTTGTTTAAAAGTACAATTAATATTGTTTTCTTCATAAGTAAGACGTGTTGGTTTTTAATTTCAAAATGTTTCCTCCTTTTGACCAAAGGAGGCTAAACAAATTATTGAATCCCTGATTTTGAAACCAACTCTAAAATCTTACCGAATTATTTTTTCAGACATGTATGTTTCAACAATAAATGTCTTATAATAGTGGGGAACCCAAACCCCCGCTAAACAAATTATTGAAAACCTGATTTTGAAATCAACTCTAAAATCCTTCCTAATTATTTTTCTTATATAAATATTTTTGCTATCGAATTTTCTAACTTTGAATTTTTTTTTTTTGCAATTGTGACACCATCCCATTTATAGTATATCTATATGACAAATTTTGATTTTTGTTTGAAAAATTATTTAATATTTTAATGGAACTTTTAACTCATTTTAGTGAGACAAAAGTTCCATTAAAAAATGTACAAAAGTCCCATGGGAAGTGAGTCAAAAATCCCATTGGGACTTCTGACATGTCACTATTAATTTTATTTAATTTCGTTCATTAAAAACCAAAACTGTGAAATTGCTATTATGTTTGTTTTTTAGTTTTAATTAATATATTTATACTTAAAAACTAAAACTGCTGTGAAATAGCTGTTATGTTCATATTGTTATAATTGACTTATATATTTTATGATTGATTAAAAAAATAATATTAAATAAAAATTAACATAAAAAGCTAAGTTAAATTTGATTATTTTAATTTTTTACAGTTTCAACTACAATTTAAAAAAAAACGAGGAAGAGTATAGTAGAGTAGACTGTGTCAACTCTGGAATACCCGTATGACCGTAACATATACATTATATCGTCCGGTTAATTACTTTTGGCTTTATTAAGTGTAGTGGAATACTCATATAAAATAAAGAGTTGTATGGCAACTACTCGAACCCTCTGTCGTAGACCAACCAAATTTTGCAGAAACTTTGGCCATTACACTAAACAATTTTAGGCAAAAATTCAGACACCCAGCTTCATTAGGTGGAGAGTAATGCTCATATAAAATAAGGAGTTGTATGGCAGCTACTCGAACCCTCTATCGTAGACCAACCAAATTTTGCAGAAACTTTGGCCATTACACTAAACAATTTTTGGCAAAAATTCAGACACCCAGCTTCATTAGGTGGAGAGTAATGCTCATATAAAATAAGGAGTTGTATGGCAGCTACTCGAACCCTCTGCAGCAGACCAACCAAATTTTGCAGAAACTTTGGCCATTACACTAAACAATTGTTGGCAAAAATTCAGACACCCAGCTTCATTAGGTGGAGAGTAATGCTCATATAAAATAAGAAGTTGTATGACAGCTACTCTAACCCACTCCACTATACCAACCAAATTTTGCAGAAACTTTGGCCATAAAACTAAACTACTTTTGGCAAAATTTCAGACACGCAGCTGTAATAGGTACAGAGTAATGCTCATATAAAAAAAGAAGTTGTATGGCAGCTACCCGAACCCATGGACCAAAATGGCTGAACTTAAATAGCAATGACGGCTATTGCAAAAAAACGAATTTGCGAAAATTTCAAGATCCTAGCTTCTTTAGTTTTTGAGTTATCGTGTGGAGGGACAGGCGGACGGACGGACGGACATACATAGCTAAATCGATTTATTTTTCGATTCTGATCCGATCCATACACTTGAGTCTATATCTACCCCCCTCCTTCTCTGCGTCACAAACGTAATGGTAAATTTATTATACCCTTTGACTATATAGTCATACGGGTATAAAAATTTAAGTTTTTAATTTATTTTCTCATAATAACCACATTCCATTTTTAATCAAAGGTAGTCCTTCTCCTTGACTTTACAAAGAATTTTTGCTTAACACCCTTCTTAATTCTTATTTGCACCATTGTAATAGAAGAGCAATGCATGTTTGCTCCATACGCACAGAGAAATCTATTTTGTAATCGATTTGTATTGTATGGTGTAAACTGCCCACTATAACTTTTCTGACATTTTAACATATGATTAGTTAAAAAATCAACAAACTCTACGTTAAAATTTCGACTATAGTTTATAGGACCAATTTTTGCCTTTTAACTCCCAAACTTTCTTTTTCGATTTATTCGGAATATACCTTGAGACGTATGGAGCAAAAGAGAATTCGGATGACGAGAAGTTATCATAGCAAAACCACTACCAAAACCAAAGTAATTGCCAGCAATTTTATAAATTTAAATGAATAACATTATTTCTCTTAATAAATATAATTTTAATTTTATAATTTTTGACATAGTTTCGTTAATACGGTTTTGTCAACTTTGTCAATATTGTTTTAAGAAAAAAACAATATTTTTAAAAAAAAACAATATATTTTTTTTAATTATTTTTTTTTGTATGTTTCTTTGTTTTTAAGATTTCAAAATAAGCTGTTACCATATTAAACTGTTCAGACGTACAATCAAACTTCACATTCACAAAACAACCTACACCACCAGCCGCAAAACTTTCATTAGTCGTGGTATAGAGATTATAGTCAGGCAAGAAATAGCTATTTACTTCATCGTTAAATATCTATCCAGATTTCAGAAATAAAAATAAAATCTGGAAGCTTTTTAAAGATTTCTAAATGCGCAACAAATATATTAAAATTTGTTATAAATATTGAAATCTTCATCAAAATCATTATTAAGATTCATTATAATAAAATTAAAATAATAAAAATTTTTTGAAAGTTAATTTACAAAAAAAAAATAGATAAAGAATATAAATATCTTAAATATTTTGCAAATCTTCAAATGACCTTATCGTGAAGATTGCACTATTTTCACTTTTTCTTAAAAAAATATAATTTTATACCATAAATATTTATATTCTTCATTCCTTTTACTTTTTTTGCTTCCATGTATAGTGCTTGATTATAATTAGTTAGAGCTGCATTTATAAATATTTTGTTTTTTTGTGGTTTTTGTTTAAGACTCTCAAAATCTCATTTCTCAATATCACTATCTCGTACTTCAATTGATAAACCTTCATTAAAAATTTTTTTTGCTGCAATAATATAGTTGTCTTTTTCCATGTAGGTGAGAGTTGTCTTGCTGTAATTCTTTGATTATACTCAAACATTCTTTATTTGTACTTTCTAAGCTGGTGATCTTCTTATATATCATATCTAATGTAATTGTATTTTCAGTTGCATTTGTCTGTGTAGGAATAATTGCATTATCATTTATTATTACTTGTTGTTGTTGATCAGTATTAATGTTAGTATTATTGCCTTGATTATCAACAACAAAATTGTCAAGTACTCAATTATTCAATGGTGATGGTGTTCCAGCAATAGATGTTTTAGTAAGTTGCATTGTGTTCATATTCGAGTCATGTAAAGATTTTCTTCTCTGAGAACAGCACTGCACACACCGAAATTTGGTACCGCTTCTTTTAAAGTATTCCAACTCTTCTGTTTTCAAGTTAACACATCTCCCATGAAATACCACCAAACAAACACCACAATAAATCTTATTTATATCTTGGCGCGTAATTTTCTGATTACAATTATCACAATTCATTTTAAATAACTTCAATTATATAGGCAACCAAATCAACTTATGTATAGATAATTTTAAGTATGAAAATACACGAATTTTAGTTTTGATTTTAACAATTTTCTATAAATTATTTCAGTTATTAAGATTTTAATAAAAAATAAAATAAACGCGAAACAAATTCACTTACGTGTTACGCCACACAACGACGTTAAGCTGAGTTTTAATTTTATCTAATTACATTTCAAAATGTAGGTGTATTTTTCTATTGTGTATGAATATAAAAAAAAAAATCCTTTCTAAATAAAACGAGGAAGAGTGTTGTAGAGTAGACTGTGTCAACTCTGGGATACCCGTATGACCGTAATACATACATTATATGTATTACGGTACACGAATTTGCGAAAATTTCAAGATCCTAGCCTCTTTAGTTTTTGAGTTATCGTGCGGACGGACGGTCAGACGGACGGACAGACGTACGGGCGGACATACATGGAATCCAAATTTTGCAGAAACTTTGGCCATTAAACTAAACTATTTTAAGCAAAATTTCAGACACGCAGCTGTACTAGGTTCAGAGCAATACTCATATAAAAAAAGAAGTTGTATGGCAGCTACCCGAACCCATGGACCAAAATGGTTGGGTTTAAATAGCGATGATGGCTCTTGCAAAAAAAAGGAGTTTGCGAAAATTTCAAGATCCTAGCTTCTTTAGTTTTTGAGTTATCGTGCGGACGGACGGGCAGACGAACGGGCGGACATACATAGAAAAATCGATTTATTTTTCGATTCTGATCCGATCCATACACTTGACTCTATATCTACCTCCCCTCCTTCTCTACGTCACAAACGTAATGACAAATTTATTATACCCTTTGACTATATAGTCATACGGGTATAAAAAAAACTATATAAATATTTTTTTTTTTTTTAGGTTAAAACTTAGAACTATCATAAAACTTGAAGGTTACAATTTTTTTCTTAGGTCATGCATAAATTTTAAGCAAATAAACATTAATACATACTAATGTAAGAAATATAAATAATAAATAAAAAAAACAAAATTTCAACTTAAAATAAATATTTTTTCCCCCATGGGAAGTGTAATAAACCATATAATTTTTATAAAAAGCATTATTTAATTATTTGTAATAGTTTTATATAATATAAAATATAACAAAGTTGCAAGAAAAGCAACGCATTGAACTCAAGAATAGTTAACTGGTTCAATATAAGTCAGCTATTACAATTTTAAAATTATGTTAGGATTTCAATTATTAATTATTTTATGATTTTAAAATTCTCTTTTTGCAGTTTATTTATATGTATTGACTTTATCTTGTAATTGTTAAGCTTATATAATTAAAAATGTGATTTATGTTTTGGAAAATATATAAAACAGTGATTATATCTTCAGTCAATAAAAAGCATTTAAACAAGACTTTTAATATTTTTAATTTTTTTGATAACTTTTATTGTGGTTAAATTTACGAACATTACAAATGATTAAAATAATTAAAAAAAAAATTTAACTCAACCTAATCCATAATTTTTGCTTAAAAAAAAAAGCGATAAAATAAAAAATAAAAACAACAGAAAATTTTATTTAAAATTATATTTAAGGACTAGCGAAATATTTTCTATGCGTATGAATTGTGCCACAAATTTAATAATACGTAAATAGATCTGCAAAATACGTAATTAGATGAAGCAAAAATTATGAAAAAAAAAAAGATTCGATTACATAATATGTATAAATAGCTATAATATACATTGAATATGTGGTACAGTACTGTCGGTACATCATATAATATATTTTACCAAAAAAAATAGACAAATAAAATTTACAGAGTTATAATATATATGGTATATGCATTGAAAAAAAATAGGTATAACAAAAAATTCAAGAGGAAAAATATAGATAGCTATAGTATACATTGAATATGTCGGTACTGAATGCTCATCATATAACACATTTTACCAAAAAAATGGACAAAATAAATATATAGATTTAGATAGATAGATGGCATTAAAAAAAAATATTACAAAAAAAAATTCAAGCAAAAACAAAATAATAATTTATTCTAAATTTTGGGGACACAAAAGAAACAATGAAAAAAACAAGGGTTTTTAAAAAGCATATTTTCAAAATTATATAGATTTTCATATTGAGTATTTTATCATTTATTTTTATAAAAATATATATAAAAATAAATGATAATATTATAATTTAGTTATTTATCAATTTATTAATTATGACTAATAGTGAAATCAATATTTCATAGTGAAATCAATATCAAGAAAACCTGTTAACAAGTGCGAAATAAAATGTTAGAGCTTCAATGTTAACGTTTAATTTTGGAACGATATACACTGCTGAATAAGCTACTGTTAAAATTTTATTATCTAAGCAAAAATAGTTTCAAAAATTTAAGAAAAACCTTTAACATATTATGTGAAAATATAATGATGAAGCATGAAATTTTGTATATTTATAAAATAAAATTTGAAGAGGTACATTAAAGGTGTTTAAAAATAGCAAAATATTAATTTTGGAGCTCTTATAGCTTCTAAACAGGGAACGTGACAAAAAAATTTTGTTAGCCGACTCTTACTTATTTCTAGGGATCTAACTTCTCCCAAAATTCCAAGACCCTAGCTTGGACCGTTAGAAAGATATTGTGGGACCAAAAAATTTGCAAACATTGAGTTTTACATAATGGTAAATTTTACCTTATGGCAACCATATCATTTTTAGTTTGATATTTTTGTGAAGCCTATAAAAGCAGGTCTCTTCTGCCGTTTTTATATTGAAAATACGTTTCACAGAACTCTTGTTATAATAGTTAAAAAATAGGGCTTTTTCCAACCTTGGGGACTGTAGCTCCGTAACGAGTGGGGCTACAGAAAAAAGTTCTTTTATGAAATTGGGTAAAATTTCTTTCCTGTATTTCAAACGATGTAAAAGTTTTTGTAAACATACGGACAGAAGGAGAGACGGAGAGACGGACAAGCGGACAGACGGACGGATGGACAGAGTGAAACTATATAAAAATTTTTGAAAAAGTGCTAATAAGAAAAACCACGGTTGTAATAAATTTAAAGCTTCTATATTTATTTCAAGCTACAATCTTTAAAATTTCGAAAATATGTTTTAAAATCTTGGGAGTAGTGGGGATGGTACTCGAACCATTTCTTGAACTGTTCCGAAATTTCAAAGGCACAAAGAAAATAAGAAGAAGCACTTGTGCCCCAAATTTTAAGGTTCTATCTTCATTGATTTCGAAATAATGCTCATTTGGCCTCAATTCGATCAGTTTAAAGTATATTAGAAATAAGTTAAGTTTAAAAATAGTATTCATAGAAATAAAAATACAATTTGTTGAGATTAAAAGTACAATATAATTTCTTACAATTTATTATAATATATTGACATTGTATATGTAAATATAACTTCAAAATTTCCTTTCTCTTTTCAATACGGATACCAATGAGATAATTGAAATTAATGGTGGACAACCTTGTATTAGGCAAAAGATATAAAAACAATTTAAATATATTTTATCTAAATATTCAAAGTCTTCGAAACAAATCACATATTTATTCTTATACATTTCAATTAACCGGCTAATATAATGTATGTATTACGGTCATACGGGTATCCCAGAGTTGACACAGTCTACTCTACAACACTCTTCCTCGTTTTATTTAGAAAGGATTTTTTTTTTATATTCATACACAATAGAAAAATACACCTACATTTTGAAATGTAATTAAATAAAATTAAAACTCAGCTTAACGTCGTTGTGTGGCGTAACACGTAAGTGAATTTGTTTCGCGTTTATTTTATTTTTTATTAAAATCCTAATAACTGAAATAATTTATAAGAAATTGTTAAAATCAAAACTTAAATTCGTGTATTTTCATACTTAAAATTATCTATACATAAGTTGATTTGGTTACCTATCTAATTGAAGTTATTTAAAATGAATTGTGATAATTGTAATCAGAAAATTACGCGCCAAGATATAAATAAGATTTATTGTGGTGTTTGTTTGGTGGTATTTCATGGTAGATGTGTTAACTTGAAAACAGAAGAGTTGGAATGCTTTAAAAGAAGCGGTACCAAATTTCGGTGTGTGCAGTGCAGTTCTCAGAGAAGAAAATCTTTACATGACTCGAATACGAACACAATGCAACTTACTAAAACATCTATTGCTGGAACACCATCACCATTGAATAATTTAGTACTTGACAATTTAGTTGTGATAATCAAGGCAATAATACTAACATTAATACTGATCAACAACAGCAAGTAATAATAAATGATAATGCAATTATTCCTACACAGGCAAATGCAAGTGAAAATACAATTACACTAGATATGATATATAAGAAGATCACCAGCTTAGAAAGTACAAATAAAGAATGTTTGAGTATAATCAAAGAATTACAGCAAGACAACTCTCACCTACATAAAAAAATAAGCAAATTAGAGAATAGAATAAACTATTTACAACAACAAAAGTTAGGAAACTGCATTGAATTATCTGGATTACCAGTGATGGAAAAAGACAACTATATTATTGCAGCAAAAAAAAATTTTAATGAAGGTTTATCAATTGAAATACGAGATAGTGATATTGCGAAATGTTTTATAAAAAAGAAAAAGCAAAAAGCTGCGAGTTACAACAACAACAATAATAAAATTAGCAACAAACCCGAGAGCAAGCATATTCTCTGTATTTACTTTAAAGAAAGTGATACAAAACAAAAAATTTTCAGAGAAAAACGGAGAGACAATAATAAATTAAATACGGAGATTTTGGGAGTCTTAAACAAAAACAACAAAAAAACAAAATATTTATAAATGAAGCTCTAACTAATTATAATCAAGCACTATACATGGAAGCAAAAAAAGTAAAAGGAATGAAAGAATACAAATATTTATGGTATAAAATTATAATATTTTTTTAAGAAAAAGTGTAAATAGTGCAATCTTCACGATAAGGTCATTTGAAGATTTGCAAAATATTTAAGATATTTATATTCTTTATCTATTTTTATACCCTACACCTATAGAATAGGTAAAGGGGTATATTAACTTTGGTATGGTGTTTGTAACCACCTAAAGGAAGCGAGCTAGATATGGAAAAGTATATATATTTGTGATCAGCGTGACCGCCTGAGTCTATATAGCCATGTCCGTCCGTCCGTCCGTCCGTCCGTCCGTAGGCACGATAAATCAAAAAATAATGGAGCTATCTTGATTAAATTTTAACTGTAGATTACTAGGACTGAAAGTACGGCGGGGATTGCATATGGGCGAAATCGGCCCATGGGTTTGGATTCTGGACCTTTTAATCGATCGAAGGGCTAACGAACATATATAAAAAATCACGATAACTCAACAACTAATGAAGCTATCTTCATCAAATTTGTGCTGTAGGTTACTAGTAATGAAACTACTTCGGGGATTGCGTAAGGTCGGGATTGGACCATGGGTTCGGAACCTAGAACTTTTTGATCGAATTTAGGCCAAACGAGCATAATTCCGAAACCAATGAAGATAGAACCTCCAAATTTGGTATCAGGGTGTCCTTTCCTATTTCCTAAGTGTTTTGGGAATTTGGGTCTCATTGGAGTACTGGATCGGGTACCAGCCCCACATTTCCGAAGACCTTAAAGCATATCTTTAAAATTAATAAAGATAACAACTTGAAAAAATGTAGAAGCTTCCAATTTGCCACAAGGGTGTTCTTTACTATCTCTTGCGGGTTCCCTTAATTTGGAATCAATTGGAGAGGTGGTTCAGTACCCCTCTCAGACCTCCCAAGTTTTAAAAGCTTATAATCGAAATTTCTAAAAATAGTTACTTAAAATTAAGATAGACCGTTCAAATTGTGTACAAGGGTTAACTAGTACTATAAGTAAAGCGCGGGCTGTATAAGGGCAATATCAGCCCATGGGTTCGGATTCTGGACCTTTTAGTCGGTGTCAGGGATAACGAACATATATTAAAAATCACGATAACTCAACAACTAATGAGGCTATCTTTATGAAATTTGTGCTGTAGGTTATTGGTAATGAAACTACGGCGGTGATTACGTACGGTGAGGATTGGACAATGGGTTCGGAACTGAGAACTTTTTGATCGAATTTAGGCCAAACTAGCGTAATTCCGAAACCAATGAAGATATAACCTTCAAATTTGGTATCGGAGTGTCGCTTTCGATTTCCTTAGTGTCTTGTGAATTTGGGTCCCATTGGAGTAGTGGGTCGGGGACCAGCCACACATTTCCGAAGACCTTAAAGCATATCTTTAAAATTAATAAAGATAACAACTTGAAAAAATGTACAAGCTTCAAATTTGGTGTTCTTTACTATCTATTGCGTGCCCCCCTAATTTGCGATCAATTGGAGTGGTGGTTCAGGACCTCTCTTAGACCCCCAAATGTGTAAAAGCTTATCATCGAAATTAATAAAACTAGTAACTTAAAATTAAGATAGAGCGTTCCAATTGTATACAAGGGTTAACTAGTATTGAAAGTATGACGGGACTGCATATGGGCGAAATCGTACCATAATTTCGGGTCCTGGAACCCTTGAAAAGTTCAAGGACTAACAAACATATATCTTAAAAACACCATAACTCAAAAAATAATGCCGGTATTTAGATGAAATTTAACAGTAGGTTACTAGTAATGAAAGTACCGTGGGAATTGGTTGTGGTCGAGTTTAATTTCAAAGCCAAAGAATATATTTCCTATGTCCTATGTGTCTCCGAAATCTAGACTTAATTGTAATGGTTCAGCTATGTTCAAAGGAACTTGCTGCATTTATGTAAAATTTATTTTTATATTTAAATGAATTATATGAAAAGGTCTAAATTTGTAATTGTATTTTAGAAATACATTTATTGTTTATTTTGCGTTTATAAGCTTTTCTATTAGGTATATAAACTAACCATTTAAAATAATTGCAATTTTGAAAAATTTGGATTAGTAAATATATTATGCTTTGATTTTTTTTTTATCACAAAATTTAATAATTAGAATTTTTTCATTTTGTAATTGAATTGGAATAAATATATTTTCATTTATTTCAAGTTTGTTTGTTTTTTAATATTTTTAAATAGATAAATTAGTAAGAATTTGTAATATGTTTTAATAGATAGTGTAATTAGAAAATGTTTTTAGTATTATAAAGTTAATTTGGTTAGCTATGTCTTACGATCAAATTAATAACAGCTGTTAAATGGTGTTAAAATGACTTATGGACATGTCCTTAAATTTGAACCAAATAGGTGTAGGGTATTTCTAAGTCGGTTGCACCGACTGACTGTTTCTTTACTTGTTTTTTGTAAATTAACTTTCAAAAAATTTTTATTATTTTAATTTTATTATAATGAATCTTAATAATGATTTTGATGAAGATTGCAATATTTATAACAAAATTAAAGAAGGTTTTGATTCTGTGTACAAGGTGAATAGTCATTTGAATAATCGTGTTTTTATAATACACCAAAATATTAGAAGCTTATGGGCAAATTTTAATATATTTGTTGCGCATTTAGAAATCTTTAAAAAGCTTCCAGATTTTATTTTTGTACCCTACACCTATAGAATAAGTAAAAGGGTATATTAACTTTGGTATGGTGTTTGTAACCACCTAAAGGAAGCGAGCTAGATATGGAAAAGTATATATATTTGTGATCAGCGTGACCTCCTGAGTCGATATAGCCATGTCCGTCCGTCCGTCCGTCCGTCCGTAGGCACGATAACTCAAAAAATAATGGAGCTATCTTGATGAAATTTTAAATGTAGGTTACTAGGACTGAAAGTACGGCGGGGATTGCATATGGGCAAAATCGGCCCATGGGTTCGGATTCTGGACCTTTTAATCGATCGAAGGGCTAACGAACATATATAAAAAATCACGATAACTTAACAACTAATGACGCCATCTTCATCAAATTTGTGCTGTAGGTTACTAGTAATGAAACTTCTGTGGGTATTGCGTAGGTTCGGGATTGGACCATGCGTTCGGAACCTAGAACTTTTTGATCGAATTTAGGCCAAACGAGCATATTTCCGACACTAATGAAGATAGAACCTCCAAATTTGGTATCAGGGTGTCCCTTCCTATTTCCTAAGTGTCTTTGAAATTTGGGCCCCATTGGAGTTGGGGATCGGGGACCAGCCACACATTTCCGAAAACCTTCAAGCATATCTTTAAAATTAATAAAGATAGCAACTTGAAAAAATGTAGAAGCTTCAAATTTGGTGTTCTTTACTATCTATTGCGTGCCCCCCTAATTTGCGATCAATTGGAGTGGTGGTTCAGTACCCCTCTTAGACCTCCCAAGTTTTAAAGGCTTATACTCGAAATTACTAAAAATAGTAACTTAAAATTAAGATAGAACGTTCAAATTTTGTACAAGGGTTAACTAGTACTTGAAGAACAGCGCGGACTGTATACAACCGAAATCAGCCCAAGGGTTTGGATTCTGGACCTTTTAATCGGTTTCAGGGCTAACGAACATATGTAAAAAATCACGATAACTCAACAACTAATGACGCTATCTTCATGAAATTTGTGCTGTAGGTTTTTGGTAATAAAACTACGGCGGCAATTGCGCACGGTGAGGTTTGGACAATGGGTTCGGAACTTAGAACTTTTTGATCGAATTTAGGCCAAAATAGCATAATTCCGTAACCAATGAAGATAGAACCTCCAAATTTGGTATCAGAGTGTCGCTTTCGATTTACTTAGTCTCCTTGAAGTTTGAGCCCAATTGGAGTAGTGGGTGGGGACCAGCCACTCAGTTCCAAGGACCTTAAAGCAAATTTTCGAAATTAATAAAGATAATAACTTGAAACGAAAGTAGAAGCTTCAAATTTGGCACATGGGTGTTCTTTACTATTTCCTGCGTGTCCCTCTAATTTTGGATCAATTGGAGTTGTGGTTCAGTACCTCTCTTAGACCCACCAATGTGTAAAAGCTTATCACCGAAATTAATAAAACTAGTAACTTAAAATTAAGATAACACGTTCCAATTGTGTACAAGAGTTAACTAGTATTGAAAGTATGACGGGGACTGCATATGGAACGGGGACTGAAACCCTTGAAAAGCTCAAGGGCTAACAAACATATATCTTAAAACACCATAACTCAAAAAATAACGCCGCTATTTTGATGAAATTTAAACTCTAGGTTACTAGTAATGAAAGTACCATGTGAACTGGTCCTGGTCGAGTTTAATTTCGAAGCCAAAGAATATATTTCCTATTTCCTATGTGTTCCCGAAATTTTGACTTAATTGTGGTGGTTCAGCTATGTTCAAAGGAACTTGCTGCATTTATGTAAAATTTATTTTTATATTTAAATGAATTATATGAAAAGGTCTAAATTTGTAATTGTATTTTAGAAATACATTTATTGTTTATTTTGCGTTTTTAAGCTTTTCTATTAGGTATATAAACTAACCATTTAAAATAATTGCAATTTTGAAAAATTTGGATTAGTAAATATATTATGCTTTGATTTTTTTTTTATCACAAAATTTAATAATTACAATTTTTCCATTTTGTAATTGAATTGGAATAAATATATTTTCATTTATTTCAAGTTTGTTTGTTTTTTAATATTTTTAAATAGATAAATTAGTAAGAATTTGTAATATGTTTTAATAGATAGTGTAATTAGAAAATGTTTTTAGTATTATAAAGTTAATTTAGTTAGCTATGTCTTACGATCAAATTAATAACAGCTTTTATGGTGTTTAAATGACTTATGGATATGTCCTTAAATTTGAACAAAATAGGTGTAGGGTATTTCTAAGTCGGTTGCACCAACTGACTGTTTCTTAACTTGTTTTCATTTAATTCGATTTAATAAAATTAGTTAAAGTTAAGAAAAACAAAAACACCGGTAACAATTTGTTAAGTTTTTGTTGTTGTACACAGCAATATTAATATATTAAAGTTTGTTATATAAAAAAAAAATTATGTTTCAACAGTTTTTTTTAAGTTTTTGTTGTTGTACACAATAATATTAATATAATATTAAAGTTTATTATATAAAATAAAAAAATTTATGTTTCAGCAGAACAATGTTTTATCAAATTAAATTTTAGTTATATTAAAGTTCGGATAAAAAAATTTAATTAGTTTTTCTTTAATTATTTTTTTGTTTAAGCACAAAATAAAAGACAAAAGCAGAAGTGCACGCGAGTTCTTAAATCACCTGTATACTCGATGCGTGATATATGTAAACTGAACTTGTGCTATTATTTCATCTTGTTTGTTTCCGTCTAAAATATCTTGAATATTTTAGTAAACCTAATTTATATTAGTAAACCTAATTTTATACCTTTCAAAATGTTCTCTGCAAACTTTTCCAACCTTTTGGTTTAATGCATTCATCTACCATTAATCTATTTATGATATTTGAATTTAAAGATTTCTTTAATATATTAATCAAGTCTACTTCTGTAAAATCTTTTCTAATAAATTTATGTCTACTGTGAGTTTCAAATAAAGTTGAAAATTGATAATCTTCATTTTTTATTAATTGTTAGTATAATTTAATTTTTAAATACATTAATTGGCGTTTCAATCGAATGTATAAGACTGTTACTAAAAATTGTTCTACATTTACTATTATCATGAGTAATAGTTGTGCTATGAATTTCGGTATCAGGAATTAATCTTGATAATGCGTGTGCTACTGACTTAGTCGTACCTGGTTTATATTTTAGTACATAATTATATTCTCCTATTATTGATTTCCATCTTTTCATTTTTGCGTTACTATTTTTTGTACTAAGAGCAAAAGTTAGCGGCTGATGATCAGTGTAAATTATTACTTTCCTTGATCATCCTCAAATTATTACTTTTCCTTGATTCTATCTTGCCATAATACTGCAAGATAATTCAAATGCCTTCAAAAATCAGGATGTGCTAGTAATACCTCTTCTGATATTAAGCAATTCTTTATTTTTTCAAAAGCCTAAATAGCTTCTTCATTTAAGTTAACTTGAACCTTTCTTGATTTATTTTTTGATACACATCCATCCTCCCCTCTTAATAGCGATGTTAAGGGTTTTGTAATTTTTGCATAGTCACAATTGAATCTCCTATAATAACCTGACATATCTAAAAATGATCTTAAATCCTTTAATGTTTTTGGTATTGGTATATCATATACTGCTTGTATTTTTTTCCTGTTAGTTTTAATACCTTTTGAAGAAACGACAAAACCGCGAAATTCCACCTCATCCTTTAAAAATTCGCATTTATCCAGCTGAATTTTCATATTAGCTTTTTCCAAAGTATTAAAAATTATTTTTTAATTCTCGAAATGATGTTCTTCATTTTTGCCAAATATGATTACATCATCAATATAGACATAACATATTTTTCCTATGAGTTCTCTCAAAATATCATCTAAGGTCCTATGAAAAATTGCAGGAGCGTTCTTGAGTCCAAATGGTAACCTATTAAATTCATATTTCACGTTGTTTACTGAAACAGCAGTTTTCTCAATATCAGATTCTTTCAATGGTATTTGATGAAATCCACTTTTTAAATCGATAACTGAAAAAATATTATTTTGTCCTAGATTAGCCAATACTTCATTTACTTCGGGAATGAGGTATTTATCTGCAATTGTAATAGTATTTAGTTTCCCATAATCAATCACCATTCTAAATTTCCTTTTTCCTGATGCGTCTTCTTTTTTCTGCACAATCCAAATTGGAGTATTGTAAGGAGATCTAGATGGTCTAATTATTCCATTATATAAGAGTTCTTATATTTGTTTTTCTATTTCATCCTTTAAACACATTGGATATGGGTAAGATTTAGTAAATACTGGTTCATTCGTAGATGTTCTAATATCTACTTTAACTACAGTTGTATAAGTCAGTTTTTCGTTAGGTTCAGAGAATAAACTCACATGTTTTTTTACTAAAATTTTCATTTTTTCTTTTTGTTTTTGGTTTACATGATCTGTTCTTATATCAATATTATTAACGTTGTCTGAGATGCATTGTTTTAACGAAATTTTTATGTCGCAATCCAAATTAAGATACTATCCGTTTGCGTAAATGACCGCATTAAGTTCCTTCAGACTGTCATTGCCAATTATACCATCGAATGTCATGTTTTTGTTAATATAAAAAATTTTAATTTTTTTTAATTTTGTCCTAAAAGATTTATTAAAGCATGATGTGTGATTTCCACTTTTCCTCCTACTGTATTTGCATAAAACATTTGGTTATTTGGAATTGGATTTTTTATAAATTTTGAATTAATGTAATTTTTATTTGAGCCCGTATCTATTAAGAATTTTAATATTTCGCCATTCCCCGCTATATTCTCAATATAAGGGAGTGAGGAAGAATTTAATCTAAAAAAGGAGGGTTATTGTTGTTTTTTATTTGCTAATTATTGGTAATTTGAGTCCCAGTTTTACGACTTTGTTCCTCATTTCTAACTGCATATTCATGATGGTTCCGTGTATTGAATTTGTTGTGATTTATTTGACGGATGGCTATTTGATGGTGAATTTTTAAAATGCATATTTCTTACAAAGGGTTTGTTGTAGTTGTTATTGAAACCATTATTGAAGATATTATAACCCCTTTTATATTGTGATTGTCTCGAAGATTCTGGTTCTGCCTTGAATGGTCGTGGCTGTTGAAATTTCGTATTAAAAGGATCTTTATAACTGCAGTAGTTAACCTGGCACTCTGTCATGGGAATTCTGAGCCAGAAAGAGATAGCAATAGTTTGGCATATTGACCTACATTTTGATTAATTACCCCGGAAGTAGGTCAAGTTATGTTAAAAGTAGGTGATCTTGACGTCGGCGGTGCCGGTAATTAGGTCAGACAGGTTTAGAAGTAAGTTAAACAACTCTTGTTGTTTATATTGTAATAGGGAATCATGTAAAAGTAGTAAGTAAAAATATTTCAATACAATGTGCGTATGCAAATTAGCATGCAAAGAGAATATAAAGTCAAAAGAAAAGAAAAAAAATTTTAAGTCACAATCACAAATAGCAAGTTCATTAAAATGTAAAACATGTTTTCTGCCCAACATGTATATATATTATATGTATGTAATAAGTAAAAGAAAAAATTTAAAGTCACAAATAGCAAGTTCATTATAATGTAAAACATGTTTTCTGCCCAGCATGTATATATATTATATGTATGTAATAAGTAGAAGAAAAAAGACATGGTTAATTGCTTTTGGTACCTATTCATAATCAACATACAAATAAAATAAAATAAAAATTTGTTTAGATTATTTGTACATCTCTTATGTAAGATTTTGCAGGTGCATTGCATCTTTAATATGAAAAGTATAAACCTGAAATCAAAGAAGTGCTTTTAAATTAAAAAGAAACAGAAGATATAAGTTAATAAAATGTATCTTTCATATCTATTTTATGTTGTTTCACCTGTAGATTGTAACTTTAAAGAAAAATTTATTTATTTTTCCTGGGTACCTGAAACTTAAAAATAAAAACAGTATTGTTTTGTTTTATCAATTTTTATTTAATTTTTAACTAGAATTAAAAATTTTATTTATTTACTTTTTTCCGTTTACTGATTATCAGCAAGCGGAAAAGTTAAATTTGAATCTTCGAGGAGTAAATCCCCCTTTTCATTTTTATATAAATAAATTATGGAGGTATTAATACCCTCCTCTAATTCTTTATTACAAATTTCCTCATATTTACGAGGAATAAAAATGATAAAATTTTGAGTTTCGAAAACCCATTTTTCACCGTATCTTGTATTTATTTGTTTTAATTTTTTTTAATATATATAGTCTATTTGGTTCCATTCCTTCAATTTTTAAAAAGGTTTTTTTATAGCATGTATTTGTTTCAGCCTTTTCATTAAAGGCCAATAAAAAATTTCGTTTACTTGGCTGTTGTTGTTGTTGTTGTTGATGCTGTTTTGGATGTTGCTGTTGTTGTAGTAGTAGTAGTTGATGTTGTTGTTGTTGTTGCTGTTGCTGTTGGAGACGTTGCCGTTGTTGATCTTGTTGCTCATCTTGGGTTTCTTCAACTTCGCTATTTTTCGTCTTTCTCCTTTTAGCGGGGAGACGGACAGATGCAGCGACATCATCGCTGTTGCTCATATATAGGTTTAGGAATTCCTGAGCCATGTTGTATGATTAAAATTTTTAATTTAAGTGTAACTGTTGTACAAAATTTCAATATATTTATACTAATTTACAGCGTACAGAAGAATAGAAGTTAAGAAACAGGATTTCACGTTTTTACTACTATAATTTATTGAAATGACATAGACAATCAAACGCAGTATTGCAAAATACTAATTTAAATTCCTGTCATAATTCCTGTCATAGACTATAATTTTTTATTATGCTCAATTTAAAATTTAATTTTACTTAGAGGAAATATATAATTGACTAAAGTGCATTGCGATTACATTGTTGTAGAATTTTTTTATTTCTTTCGATTAATTCTCTATTTCTATTTTAAGAATAACGTGAGTCGTGACATACTTTGTTGAAATATCTTTTGCATACAGCTATGCTTTTACAAATTTTTATCATTAATTTAAGACAAGATTATAGAAATAAAAAGGAAATAATAATTGATTAAATTCTGATTACATTGTTGTAGAGTATTTTCCGATTAATTTTTTATTTTAAGTGAAAGTTTATATAAAGAAAATTATTATTTTAATGTAACAGTGTCTGATTCATTTTAAAGCAGAAACAATGTCTAAAAAAGTTATTCTACGAAAATTTTTGAACTCATCAGAAAATGTAACGCACTATAGAATTGAAAGCGACCGTGCAGAAATCGTTAAGAGATTTAACTTACGTGGACGTAAAATTAAATTTACTATAAGACCGGTACCAGATAATGTTGAACCCACCAGCTGGATCAAAGATGCAGTATATCACATTATAAAACATATAACTAGTGATATAAATTCTACAGACAAAATAGGATTAACTTTCTGCGGAGAAAGTTTTGAGGAACGTGGCCCTGCATTCATAAATTTCAAAACAGCCAGTGAACTAAAATTTCTGGATGTTTGGGATATTATATCTAAAGTATTTCAAAGCAATTCCGAAGGTAAATTATAAACATGTTTTTCCTTTTTTATTATTATTAATAATATTTTCATTTTCCATTTATAGGATTAAGTACAGATACCTTCTGCATTATAGCTACACAGGTTAAATTACCAGCTGGATTAGGTAGATCCACATCGAAATATATAAACTATACTGATGAATGCCTACGAAAATCATCAATCATCCGCATAAAAAATAAAGACAACCTATGTCTTCCGCGAGCACTAGTTGTTGCTATAGCTAGAGTTGAAAACTTTGCCGAATATAGAAAAATATTAAATGATACGGAAAAGCTTCAAACTTTAACGGCATTATACTTAGTAAATAATTCTGGAGTTTCAATTCCATCTGAAGGTTGTGGAATACGAGAGTTGCAGCAATTTCAAAGTTTTTTAAATAAACATAAAATTGTTGTGTACAAATATGGAGAAGCAAGGAGAAGAGAAGTAATTTTTAAAGGAAATAATGACGGGAAAAGCATCAACTTACTTTATCACGATCATCATTACAATGTTATTACTTCTCTTACAGCTTTCTTTTGTTGTAGCTATTATTGTGAAGATTGTCATATTCCGTATTATGTCAAAAATGAACATAGATGTTCAAAGAACTGTCCTTGCTGCCAAAAAACACCTCAGTGCCCTAAAAATATAAAAAATATTTTATGCAAAGAATGCAATCGCACATTTCGAGGTCAAACCTGTTTAGACAATCACAAGGCGTCAACATCAACAAAATTAAGTATGTGTGAGGAAATACAAAAATGCAAAAGCTGTTTCAAAGTTCATAAATCAAAAAGAAGTCATAAATGTGGGGAATTTTATTGTAGCATTTGTAACGAACATGTCATGCAAGATCATCAATGCTTTATTCAAAAAGTCAAAAACCTTTCAGAAAATTATAAAAAGGATTTTATTTACATATTTTATGATTTAGAAACTAGACAAGAGGATAATACATTGTCAAAAACAAAACAACATACCCCAAATTTATGTATTTTACAACAAAGATGTGATAATTGTATAGATGAAGTAACATTATATTATTGTAGAAAATGTGGATTAAGAGAAAGATGCTTTGAAAAAGAAAATATAATATCAAAATTCATGGATCATATAATAAAATTAAGAACCCAATATAAAAAGGTTATTGTGATTGCTCATAATGGACAAGCGTTTGATCATCAGTTTGTTTTAAATTATATTCTTACTAAAACTGTTCTTCAACCAAAATTAATTATGAGAGGAACAAAAATTATTCTTATGTTACTGGATAATATAAAATTCATAGACTCGCTTAATTATTTTCCAATGGCACTTAGTAAGTTACCGAAAGCTTTTAATTTACCCACCAAATTAAAAAAAGGATACTTTCCTCATCTATTTAATAAAGTGGAAAATCAAAACTATATTGGAACTTTACCTTCAATGAAATATTATGCACCGGACACAAAAAAGGAGGATGAAAGGAGTGAATTTTTACAGTGGTATGAAAAAAACAAAAACTCTAATTTCAACATGCAGAAAGAATTGATAGAATATTGCATTAACGATGTAAAAATTTTGACAGAAGCCTGTCTGACTTTTAGAAAAATGTTCTTACAAGAGTGCAATGTTGAACCATTTTTAGAAGCTACAACAATAGCTTCAGCATGTAACTTAGCATATAGAAGAAATTTTCTTATTCCAAACACAATAGGCATCATTCCGAAAAAAGGTTATAGATTAATTGATAATCAATCAAAAATTGCTATGCAATGGCTTATTTGGGAAGAAGATTCTCGTAAAATTAAATTACAATGTGGAATTAACGGAAGAGAAAAAATAATTGCTGGTGTTAAAGTTGACGGGTATTGCGAGGATACTAAAGAGGTATATGAATTTTATGGGTGCTATTACCACGGACATCCTAAATGTCTGACTACTAAAAGGGATACACCTTTGCATAAAGATTCTAGTGACACATTAAATCGGAGGTATGAAAAAACACTATCAAAATCTGAACACTTAAAATTTCTTGGATACAATGTTGTTGAGATGTGGGAATGTGAATTCCGCGAGGAACTAAACAAAAACATAAACATGAAATAATTGAAAAATCATCAACTATTGAACACAGCTCCATTAAATCCTAGAGATGCATTTTACGGAGGTAGGACTGGAAATGTTTACACATACTACAAATGTAAACCAGGAGAAAAAATTAAATATATAGATATATGCTCTCTATATCCATATGTCTGCAAACGAGGAAAATTTCCTATTAAGCATCCAACAGTTTACATTGGAAAAAATACTTCTAAATTAAATATATCAACCATTGATGGAATAATTAAGTGTAAAATGTTACCCCCACCACTTCTTTTACACCCTGTTCTTCCACTAAAGCAAAATAATAAATTAATGTTTTCACTTTGTAGAAGTTGTAGTGAAGAAAAATACCAAGGAGAATATTGTTATCATACTGACACAGAAAGATCATTAATAGGAACTTGGGTCATTGATGAAGTCGTAAAAGCTATTGAAAAGGGTTACGAACTTATAAACACTTACGAAGTTTGGGAATACAAAACAGTAAAATATGATAAAATTAATTCAATTGACGGTCTATTTACATCAATGATGAATAAATTTATAAAAATTAAACAAGAAGCTTCTGGTTGGCCTAATATCTGCCAAACTGAAAAAGAAAAAGAAAATTATATAGAAAACTTTTTAAACCTAGAGGAAATTAAGTTAGATTATGAAAAAATTCTTAATAACCCTGGATTAAGATCATTTGCTAAATTAATTTTGAACTCCTTTTGGGGTAAATTTGGGCAGCGAGAAAACCAACAACAAACAATGATTGTAAATCAACCTTTCCAATTGTATGAGCTGTTAACAAATCCTTCTGTAGAAGTGTGTTCAATATTACCAATAAACGAAGAAAACATAATAGTTAGCTGGCAATATAAAGATGAAGCAGCAAATTCTTTACCTACCATAAATGTGTGCATAGCAGCATACACGACAACACAAGCACGACTTAAGCTATATAGTTATTTAGAAGAGCTTAATGATAGAGTATTGTATTATGACACGGATTCTGTCATTTACATAAGCAAAGCTGGAGAAAAAGATCCAGCATTAGGAGAATACATTGGTGATATGACTGATGAATTAGAATGTTATGGCGTTGGTAGTTATATTACAGAATTTGTTAGTGGTGGACCGAAAAATTATGCATATAAAGTATATTGTACAAAAGATAATACTGAAAAAGTAGTATGTGAAGTTAAAGGTATTTCACTAAACTATAATACTGCAAAACAAGTAAATTTTGAGAGTATTAAAGATGCTGTGTTAAATTTTCAAGACACAACAGATATATTCGTAATTTCCGATAATATTAAAAGGACCCAAAATCATGAGGTGTTTACAACAACTGAAACTAAGCGATATCAACCAAGATCAGAAAAGCGCCGAATATTAGAAGATCACAGTTCTGTACCATATGGGTATAAGAGACAAAAGTTACAATAAAATATGAGTTTGTATTTGTTTGTACATATATATTTATTTAAAACAAAAATAATAAAATATTCAATAGTTAAACAATATCTTTTTTATTTATCCATGTATTATGATTGTTATCAAATCCAAGCCATTTTACGTATACTTTATTTCCTTGTTTTTTAATAATCTTCTCAACAAGATAAGTATCTGGGTATTTTACAGGTGTAAGCTCAGCTTGATAAAAGCCTCCAGAAATTGGTGTGTCAGTGTAGTCTGATAACTGATATGTAACAGGGTAAGTATTATTGATCTTTGCAATTTTGAATATTTCAGATGACCAATTTGGCTGATAACCTTTTTCGAAATGACCTTTATATTTACTTATTCTTACAAAATTTCCAACCTTATATTTATTTTTCTGGATAATTTTAGGTTCAGTATACACATTTTTAAGTATATTTTTTTCGTTTTTCTTTGTGATTTTTTCAGGAGGAAGTTTTGTTGTACTATGTTTTGTAGAATTATATTCTTTTATTATTGTTTGCATAATAGGTAACCAATTATAATTCCCGTTTAAACTAAATTTTTTCCACATCGAATTTTTTAATGTGCGGTTGAATCGTTCAACAATTGATGCTTTTAATTCACTAAATGTATGATAATGATTGATTGATTTTTCTTTCATATAATTTTGGAATTGTGAATTAAAAAATTCCTTACCCTGATCAGAGTGAATGTTTTTTGGTATAACTTTAGCTCTACTAATAATCGATTTTAAGGCATTTAAAACATTTCCAGCATTTTTTGTTTTCACAGGTTCAGCATAGGCATATTTGGAAAAAGTGTCAATGACTGTCAACATATATTTATAACCTTCATTAAACTTTGCATATGGTAACATTTCTACTAAATCAATTTGCCATGTGTCATTTAAACCCTTTTGTTTGAATTTTCTTCTAAGAAATTTACGTCTTGCCTGTCTATGAATTTCAGCCACTATTTGAGCTCTTGACATTTTGTTATAAAAATGTTAAAGGTAATGATATAATAATTATTATACATAAAATGATAGACCAAAGCATGGTTTAAACTAATCATCTGATTGAGTTTAATTTGCTTTTATACTTTTCTACATGAGTATATAACTGGGCTTTTATTTTCAATTTTGTTTCATTTCCATTTTGAATATTAGTAGCAACTCAATAAAATGCAGCCTGATTCTACAACATATCCGTTTCATGAAACGGACTATGTAAATACAGAAAGCCAAATACAAGAGAATGAAATTACGTCCACCATAGACGATGAAGAATTTTATGAAACGGACTATGTAAATACAGAAAGCCAAATACAAGAGAATGAAATTACGTCCACCATAGATGATGAAGAATTAACAGAAACGGAGGAATTTATACCTCCCTTTCACATAGTTGAATCGGAAGATGAGGAAGAAGAAGTGGAAGAAGAAATTGCTGAAAATGAGGAAGGACTTCCATTTAACGAAATTTGGGGAATAAATAATCAGCAGGGAGATCCTGACTACTTTGCAGATATTTTTAGAAATAATTTTTAGTCTATTTAAATAACTATATAAATAAAAATAAAAAATTGTTATATTATTCATTGTGATTTATTTTATTTATTTATGGAGATTGTTACAAATTTTTTGTTTTAACATTACAGGGATTTCAAAAAATAATCTTGAATAATTACATTGTACATTAAAACGCTGCATTGGTATATAAATTTCTTTCTGTAACCTTAATACTTTTTGTTCATCACATAATTTCAGATATTCTGCAACATATTCTTTTACATTTAACTCAGCAGATTTATACTGTGTCATCACTGCTTGAATAAAATCGGTTAAATTGTAAAACAGTTCTGCTTCTTCTCTGTTAATACTTATGCTTTGCCCATTCACAGATCTTAACCCATGATGTAAGCTCTCTTTTATGTCTTTTATCATCTGCATATCGAGTTTTGCATTAAATTGATAATAAAATTTAATCCATTCGTGATATTTTAAGACAATCTCCCTTTTACCAATACGATGAAATATGCATGAAGCTTCAAACGTCTTACAGTCAAATCCAACAGAAATTTTTAATGTGTGACTTTTATTGAGGAAATATGTATAACTTAGCAATAAATTATAACTCTGACCTAATGCCTTCATTTCTTTAATTTTACTAACATTTATTTATAGTGTTTTAATACTTATACGTTTTAGGAACACAAACTTGTAACGACTTGTATTTTCCAAAAAGCTTTTGAAAGGTATTTATAATTAATTTGTCGTTTTCTACATGATTACCTTTATTAAATTTTTTTAAAAAGGTATTCATACTATAACCGCAACATCTATACCATGAATAAATACAACAATACTGTCCACAGACATCTGAATAATTGCTTTGTAATTGTTTTTCATTAAAAACTACACATTGATTTTTTAAGTAACTTAAAATTTCTAATTTATCAGGTTTTCTGCCAAAAGAATCAAAATATTCGATACAACCACGTTTAGGAATATAAATAACCAACCAATGTGTTCCTGGATCTTTTGCTTTATCTGTGTTTACAATTAAAAAAGTTTGTTTTTTAATTGTTTTGGGGAGTTGATCTAAAGCAAAAACTCCTTTAAAAATTTTACTCGTTTGTTTGTTACATCTCAACACGTTATTTATCTCCAGTGTGTTCATTAATCAAATTGACTCAAGTCATATACCTTGGTTGCTTCTTTTATGTAGTTCGATAAAAACTCTTTTTTAAATTTTTTATTTGTTATAATAATATCAAATTTTTCTAGTATTTGACAGAGCTCTTTATTTATTTTATCGTTATACACAGTCCCAAAAGAATAATTTTCAAAATTATCATTTATAAATTCTCTAGTTGGAAATTTATACTTGAGCTCTTTCACAAACTTTTTGCAAGGTTCTTTGATACCAACTATACAAATATCTTTTGCAAATAAGGTATTATTATCATCACAACAAAACGTTACATCCAGTAGTGCACAAGATAGCGACATTTTGTCAATTATTTAAATTCATTTTTATGTGTGGTATTTATAGGTTTGTAAATATATTTCGGTTTTTATCAATTTGTAAGCTTGCATCAAATTCTCCATAAACAATACCAGTTAGTGTAGATGTAAGCGGTTTTGATAGCCTTGCCTCAATTCTAACTGTACCCTGATTTAATAAACCTTGACACACTTCATTTCCTGATGCATCTGGAGTTAAATCAAAAGCTAACATGAAAAATCCATTACTAAACATAGCCTTTGTTATCTGATGACCTTTATCATTATGGTTAATTCCAGTACCTGAAAATAGTGTACTGTATGCTCTTGTGTAGCAATTATTTTCTTCCGAAAAACTGGTTTCAATTGCTGAATTAGGTATTTGAACTCCATTTACGTTTAAAACAAATTGTGAAATATCAAAATGTTTAAAATTGTATGGGTTTTTTGATCTTTTTCCAGAGTAACCTGCATTTTCTGTCATACAAAATATTATTGTGTTTGGTAGTTGACCAATGAAAACATTATCTAGTAATACTGATGAACTATTCTGCGGAATGGTAAAACTTTTTACCTCTACACGTTTATAATTATATTTGGCATTAGTTTTTTCCAATACAGCATTATGTGCTAATAGTACACTAGGATTAATAGTTACATGTCTCATAAATAAAGTCGCTTCTAAAATTTTTAGTTGAGATTCGTCAGAATCATCTGCAAAAAAGTAAAAGTCTGGTTTTTCAAGTGTTAAAAGAATTCGAATATCAACATTGTTTATGAGAAGTGTAGGTTGATTAAACATGTCTAAATGTAGTTTTCCCATAAGTTATACTACACTGCTATTTTGGTATAATTTTTGACGTTCTTTTGAACCATTATTATCAGGTTTTCCTATATTTGGTTTATCGAGATTCCATCCTGCACATTCCAAATGAGTAGTAGCGGCATCTGTACCATAATTTAATAATGATTCAATATAAGCTCTATAATGATAATTTCCATCGGATGGAGATATATTCTTTCGATTTAGCTGAACGTTACATTGTTTTAATAATGAATGTAAAAGATTATTGACTACACTTGGTTGTTGAATTAATTTTCCTTCAGTGTTTTTATCATTATTCCATTGAGTTCCATCTTTTTTTAAAATTTGTACTTTCAATTTAAGATATGCAGAAGAAAGATCCCTATATGTATCCCCATGACCTAATGAAACAAATTCTATGACTGATGGATTATCTAAAGAAGCAATAGGGTTGTAGGAAACTTCTTCAGATCGTAATATACTTGACTGAATAGGTTGTGTTCTAAAAATATCCAACTCAGACTTCATACATTCAATCATAATTAACCAAAAATATCGTTTTGCTTCTTTTTGTTACTCACTTTGCGTCGCTTTGACGTAAAATAATTTAAATTATTAATGAGTGGTCTTTTTATAGGTTTTCTTCTTTTCCCTTGTCCATACATTTCATTGAGTTTTTGAACTGCACCTCGTCTTACATTTTTAATTATCTCTTTACTTCGATCTTGTACAACTTCTTTTAAATTTGCACCTGTTGCAATATCCGACAATGCATTAATACCAGAGTTAATAACCTCCTTTTTTAATATATTGGCTCCAGACGTAAATATTGGTTTTAAATATCTGAAAAGTCCACCGAAAAAGCTTCCTAACCCTCGCCCTCTTTGGTAAGGTACAACTGAATGTAACAAGGGACCAATATCGTCAAGTCCTTTTCCTGATTGAACTAAATAATATTTATAGTATGCTCTCTCCATAATGTTTAAATAAAATAATATATAATGTTTTTAAATTCCTTTTATTTATACTTTTTTGAAATGCAATACAACTTTTGTAGGAATACTGCTGGTGCAAAAATTTATTTTATAACCATATTTATCACATAATAATACCGAAATACTATCAAATGATTTTTCCACATTGCAATATTGAATATTGTTATATTCCTTCACTATGTCTGTAAAAGTGTTCTCTATGTTGATAGTTCTTAAACATCTTACATCTTTTCCACCTACATTCTGTGGTTTAATAATATCAGTATATATAAAAAACATATCAGGTTTTCCTACAGGAAATAAACCTAAACTATTAATTAAAAGTATGTAAGCTTCAAGTACTCGAGGTTTATGTTGTTTAAGCTCCTTTACCTTAAGTAATACTTGCTGAAAACATGTTTTTAAAAGTTCCTCTAAAGTATATGCGAATTCTGTTCTGATCTTAATATCTACCTTTGGTTTACTTAAACAGATAGTAGTATAGGTCAAATTTGTAGGAAATTCATCCTTTTTATCTGATGCAGTGTAGTTTTTATCATCATTCAAAAAGTTAAAAATTCCCCAAATCAACTGCCGCACAACTTCTTTCCTAGAATAACCAGGAAATGGTCGTACATTTTGAATTAATGTTGGTATTAAAAATATCTTCCAGTCGCATAACATTTGTTTTGAATTGTATGGTATGTATGTAGTTCCTACACCAAGCATATCGTTTTTCATACCTGAGATAAAAATTTGTGTACCTTTATCCCACTCTTCACCGTAAACATTTGGTATAAAATTATTAACATATATTTCAGAAATACCGACTTTCCAATTTGAATCAATCATGTATTTATCCATTTTATTTGTAAAAGACGACAATGTATTTTCAGGGTAATAATTCATGGATGAATCGCTTAGTAAAGTGACGTAAAATTCATCATTTACTTGTATGCTGTCCATGAGCTTGTTGATTTATTTTTACGAATTGGAAAATTAAGCTCTGTTTGAGTATTACCTGCTGCTGACCGTAAAACACGCCTTGCTGAACTATTTAACTCTTTGCTATTTATAGTTTTTTCTTTCTTCGTTGGTGGGCTTGGGCTGTCTAAAGGAACTGATATTATGTCTCCTGTATCAGTTTCAAAAATTTGTACATTTTGATTTCTAATTGATTTTCTTTTTCTTAGACGTTCTCCAGCTGAAGCAGCAGACAATGCTTTTTTAAAAACTTCTTCTTCCATTTCGTCATCTAATACTTCCTCAACTTCTTTTGCATATATATCTTCTTGAGAAAAAGCTTGTGTTGCAGCATTCTTATATACAGGAATATTTGATTGAGTTTCTACATCTACATACATAGGTTTTGCACGAGTTTGAGTACCTTTTGTTTCTGTAATTTTTACCTGCTCCCTTTTATTTGTTGGAAGAACTCTATTTTTGTTTCTTACTTTAAATAGATTTTGACGGTATAAATACCATTTTTGTGTATCTGTCAGATGTTTATTTAACAGAATTTTTTTCATAGCTTTATCCTACTCATTCACTTCTACGTCTGCATTTTGTTTCATTTTCTCATAAACCTCTGGTTTTAGTATAATCATTTTGTTAAATGTTGTATTATTCATTTTATAAAATTTCCTATTATTCCTGAAAGTAGTGCACCAAGAAGTGTAGGTAAAAATCCACCTCGTTGAATAATGATTTTTCTTTTGCTATTTATAGATTTTTTACGGCATATGAGTGATCTCAATTCCTTTTTATACTTTCGTAATTGAGTTGTTGCTTTTCTACTCAGATTACAATTACCTTTTAAAATATTTAAAGCAATTTCACTAAAAGTTTTTATTACTTCGGCGTCACAATGCTTTATTATTACTTTTTGAAATTTTGGTTTAGAACTTTTTAATAGATGCAATATGTGTCGATTGGTTTTCAAACGTTTCATATTCTCCCCCAAATTTTTCTAATTGATCTCTTGTACAAAAGCAGAAATTTTTTCCAAATATATCACTTCTTATTCGAAATATATCATTAATGTCTTGAGTAAGATCTATTAATATATAGCCGTATGGGTCTGACGTCACTTCATTATATACTTTTTCAAATGCTTTGATTTGATTTGGATAAATCTGACGAGCTAAAGGTAATATCTGTGATTTATCTCTTGGATTTTTAAAAAGTACTAGATATTTACAGTTAAGTGAAATATCTCTTGAAAATTTACCTTGATGAAATATATTTTGAGTTACAAATATTACAGACAAATTCCTATGATGTGAACCTCTAATAAATAAATCACACACATACTTATCATGAGAATTTAACATCATATCATCGATTACAATCAACAAGGGTTCTTGATTATCATTAAAATCTGGTATAGTTTTACTATATTCAACATCTTTCATGTATTGTGGAACAGCATTTTTGTCTGGATTACACCAAACAATTCTATTAATTTCTGGTTGTATATTTTCTTTTTTATATTTAATTAAATTATGAATAAAAGTGGTTTTACCACAGCAGGATGGTCCTGCCACCATCATAGTAAATGGGTGAAACAACATAGTTGTATTAGCGGAAACTAATATTACTAACCTATATTTATATAAAAACTATTTTTAAAAATTAATATAAACCGAAATTCGAATAATGAAAAGGTTATTCCACCGATAACATTCAAGATGGTTAAACAAATTTTAGTAGTCGATCTTCAATTTTTATTAGGAAATGATAAACAAAATTTCATAAAAGAACTAGCCATACTTGAAAAAGGAAGTTTAATTCCGACTGTGTATCATTTTAAACCACCATACCCTGCAGAAGAACTTAGTCGAGAAGTCAGATATACCAATCAGTATTGCGAAAATAAAATAAATGGACTTAAATGGGGTAGCGGTTTAGTTGAATATTTGGATGTAAAATGTATATTAAAACACTATTTAGAACCAGCTGAAAAAATCTATGTGAAAGGAGAGCAAAAGAAACTTTTCCTTCAAAAGTACATTGACAGTGCCAAAATAGAAGATTTAAGCAGAGTTTTGCCGCCATTAGAAAAGATTGATAACTTTAAAACATCATGTCCTATACATTTATCAAACCACAATTTCAGATGTGCAGTTAAAAATTGCTTTAATGTATATATGTATCTCTTAAAAGAAAAAATTCTAAATTAAGACCTTCATACATATACAATATGAATTTAAATAATAAAACTACAAAAGTTCACTTCAGCACAGATATCAAAATTCAAGTCATGTATGTATGGGACTATGCTTACAGAGCTGCTCGTAAAGGTCATTGGCATCAATACGCATGTGATAGAAGTAGATTTCAAAGACGCATTGAAAATGTTGGTGTCACTATTTCTAGAATTTTAACATCTGATCATCGTAAAATTGTTAAAGCTTTTTCAGTTAAATAAAAATTATTTAAACACAGTAACTTCTTTGTTTTATTTTTATTTGTATGTTGATTATGAATAGGTACCAAAAGCAATTAACCATAGTTTTGATTTTTTTTTTTCATTCCTTACAGAAAACGATGACTTTTTTCTTCTACTTATTACATACATATAATATATATACATGTTGGGCAGAAAACATGTTTAACATTATAATGAACTTGCTATTTGTGACTTTAAATTTTTTCTTCTACTTATTACATACATATAATATATATACATGTTGGACAGAAAACATGTTTTACATTTTAATGAACTTGCTATTTGTGATTGTGACTTAAAATTTTTTTTTCTTTTCTTTTGACTTTATATTCTCTTTGCATGCTAATTTGCATACGCACATTGTATTGAAATATTTTTACTTACTACTTTTACATGATTCCCTATTACAATATAAACAAGAAGAGTTGTTTAACTTACTTCTAAACCTGTCTGACCTAATTACCGGCACCGCCGACGTCAAGATCACCTACTTTTAACATAACTTGACCTACTTCCGGGGTAATTAATCAAAATGTAGGTCAATATGCCAAACTATTGCTATCTCTTTCTGGCTCAGAATTCCCATGACAGAGTGCCAGGTTAACTACTAACTGCGATTATAATTTGGATGAAAATTTTTATTAGGAAAAAAATTTTTATATGATGTTCCTGCATAACCTTGTCTTTTTGGAGTATAATTTGAAGATTGTTGATTTATATCTTGATTATCTGTAGACTTTAACTCTAAACAAATTTGAAGTGTATGCTTCAAGTCTGCCGGTTGTCGGCAAATAAGCAACCTTAGAAGATCCCCTTTTAATCCTCTCATGAAATTATCCAAAGCTTTTTTCCTATAACTTGCAACCATAGTTTCAAAGGAAGTTTTGTACACATCTAATGAAGATACTTTATTAATAATTACATTTAATTGATGAGAAATTTTATTATAAAAATTTTCCAATGAATCTCCTTGTTGTTTAATGACTGTTATCTCATATTCTAAACTTGTTATATCTCTGTTATCTAAAAATTCTGAATTTAAAAATTTTCCAATACTTTCCCAATTAAGTGGTACGTTGCCCATTTGCAGAGTAGTATTTGCTTCACCTTTTATTTTTCCTCTAATAGCCGCTAGTATACCATAATATTTTGAAGTTCCCTGTATAGAATTATAAATATTTAGTATTCTTCCTACATCTCTTTTCCATGCACCGTATTCCATTATATTCCCTGAAAATTCTGCAATATTTCTTACTATCTCTGGTACTGTATCCAACCCAGAAAGTGATTGATCCACATTTATCTCCTGATCTACTTCCTCAACTTCCGGTATTTCGGCCACTACTCGATGTTGTCTAATAGCTTTTTGAGTTTCTCTCTGTACTATCTCCGCAATAGTATTTTTCAAAATTTCTGGATCAAAGAGACTGTTTTGGGTAGAATTTTTCCCATTTTCTGATTGAATTAATTCTAAAATTGTATTTTTCAAGACTCGAGGGTCATAAATAGCAGTTTGCTCAATAGCGTTTTTAGGGCTTGATGATGCACTTGGATTTCCATTGCCACCAGATACACCAGGAACACGAGGTGGTGGAGTTGATGGAGCTGACATTTTGAGGAAAACAAATTTATTTCAAAAGCAAAAAATAAGAAACAAAGAAAAAATACCAAATATGACAAAAAAGTAATAACAAAATTTAAATATACTGCAAATAATATAAAAATATTCAATTAAATCAAAAAAAAAAAAAATATGTGCCTAGCTTCTTCTTCACAAAAATAGTACCTATTAAAAAAAAATTAAGATAATTTATAGAATTAAGTTTACTACAGAACAACTTTATAATACTTTAATTATTACTTTTAATAATTATTTTTATTTTCTTTATTTTTACAACTAGATTTTTCTTCTAAAAATTTATTACTTTTAGTTTTAATACTATGAACCAAATTTTTATAGTGTTCTGTAAAGTCTTCGGTATCTGAATTCTCTAATTCTACCTTAGACATTTAAAAAAAAATGATTTTTTTCTTGATTATTATTTGTTATTTTTGATTAATTAGTTTTAGTTATTAGAAAAAAAAAATTTTAGTAGATAGTAATTAATAAAATAAAAAAATTTATAATTAGTATTAATTAATTAATCTATAATTGTAAAGATGCTATTAGTAAATTACAAATTACAGTTTGAATTCTAACTACGAAGTAAAATAAAATAGAAAAAAAAATGAAATAAAAATATAACTATTACCAGAGCTCTTTTACTGCAGGTATATATTTATTAATTCGGTTTTAATGTTTTATTTTATTTCTTTTTTTTTCTTTTAATATATTATTTTTTAATTATATTTATTATTTTTATTATTTTTTTTTCAACTTACAGGGTCATTAAGAGGACCGGACTCTGGGTTCGCATGGATGTGCTCTTCCACCTTCAGCGGGAACAGGCGGCTGTGACGTGCCTTAATATTTATGACACGTAACTCCGCTTTGCTGTCGCTACTTCGAGGCCTCGTTTCCTCTCCCAACTTGCTGCAGGTTCCAGTCACACGTAGTGGCAAAAACTTTTTTAAATAATTTTTCACATCCGCTACTACACTTCTTACACGATCACTTGACCGGTCCCTGCTCCCTTGGATCTTTTGATCCTCGGGTCCCTGCTCGGGCGCCAGTTAATTTAATACAATATGTATTGTATTAAAAAAAATTAATTAAAAAAAAAAAAATTAAAAAAATAAAATAATAAATTTTTACTTTTAAAATAGATAGATCTTTATTCTTCAAAATTTAAGATTATAATAATACAATTTTGTTACAATTCACATTCATTTATAGAATTTAACAAATGTAAATAAGGTAGTATTATTTCGTTTGAGTTCGTGGCTTGATCTTTTAAACGATTTTATTTTGTAGTGTATTTTAGTGTGGAAATTATTGTTAGTAGGTAATGTAACATTTGGGCTTATTTCTAGGTGTGTACCACATATTTTACAAATGTCGTCAAGTTTTTCTCCTATATATTTATCTGTAGATGTTTTGTCTAGTTTAGTATAGTCGATGTTGTTATTTATTAAGATATTTACGTCCGTGTCTTATTCCCACATCCATTTTGAAAGAGTTTCCTAATTTCAGGAAACATGTTTCTGTTGTCTTTAGGCGTAATATTTTTTATTCTATTGTACCAGTACTTGTTTTTTTCGTTATTTGTTTCTTGTTTGATAAGGCTGTTTATGTTGTTTAGTATGGTTTAAAGTACATTATGTTCTTGTGGTAAGAAAATTAGATTTCTTTTGTGTATTTTATGTATATCATTTAACAATTTACTTTTGTATGTTAGTAGGTTTTTTAGTTTATTAGAAATGTATTTTTTCAAGTTATTTACTTGCATGGCTATTGGTATGGTCTCGTCCATGGTCTTGTTTAATTTGGTTATGTGCATGTTTATTTTGTTTTATTATAAAGAAATATTATTTGTGTCAGTTATGTAGTCGGTTTTGTTTTTGTATTTCTTGTCAAAATTGTAATCCAGCTTTCTTCTAAATTTATTCCAATTATTTTTGTGAAATAAATTTTGTTTCTGGATCTCGGTTGATTTTCGGCTAACATATTTTCTCTAATTACCGATAAATTGACATAAATGGCTTTGTGGTCACTTTCATACGGTAGTCTATTATCCGCATATTCTAATCTTATATTGATTATAGCAAGATCTAAGTAAGAGTTGCATCTGGCATACGTTGATAAATCTGGAGTTAAAAAATTACTTTAATATTGCATTTTGTTATTACCCAACCAATTATATACAACACCGCGCTTGTTATTATTATTGTTGTGCCAAAAAGTATGTTCTGCGTTGAAATCACCGGCAATAACATAATAAAGTTCAATATTACCCAACTCTAGAACATCAAATATTTTTTGAAATTCTTCTACAAATTTGTTTTGGTTTCTGTGGGAAGCATAAATTGAAAAAAAATTGAACGTCTAACTGCAAATAATAAAATTTTTGTGTGGATGTATGAATACGAATTTTTCAAAAATCTTTATGAAATTATGAAGAAAATAAGTTTTTTAAGCCTTTACCTAATCAAAAGCGTACGACGTATGACGTACAATACGCCGTACGTCGATACGTCGACGTATCCCGAAATCGATACGTGCGTACCATTTTTAATTTGAAAAAAAAATCTATTTTGAATATTGATTTCATATAAAAAATACCGTTTTTAATTTTGGTATTATTTTTGGTATCCCGACACTTACTCGAAAAAAATATTCTAGAAAAACATTTACTCGAAAAAAATATTCTAGAAAAACATTTACTCCAAAATTATTTGCTCGAAAAACATTTAGTCGAAGAACATTTTCTCGAAAATGTATAAAACTACATTTGATCGAAAAGCATTTACTCCAAAAACATTTTCTCGTAAAACAACTTGACAAAAATTCATATTTATAACTTTTTTTTAACTTAACAGAGTAGTATTTTAATATTTCAACGAATAAGTAGTGTATGCTTTCAATCAAAAAGGTGAAATGTCATTGAACAAAAATATTTATTATTATTATTATTATTAAAAAAACGAGGAAGAGTGTAGTAGAGTAGACTGTGTCAACTCTGGGATACCCCTATGACCGTAACATATACATTATATCATCCGGTTAATTACTTTTGGCTTTATTAAGTGTAGTGGAATACTCATATAAAATAAAGAGTTGTATGGCAGCTACTCGAACCCTCTGTCGTAGACCAACAAAATTTTGCAGAAACTTTGGCCATTACACTAAACAATTTTTGGCAAAAATTCAGACACCCAGCTTCATTAGGTGGAGAGTAATGCTCATATAAAATAAGGATTTGTATGGCAGCTACTCGAACCCTCTGCAGCAGACCAACCAAATTTTGCAGAAACTTTGACCATTACACTAAACAATTGTTGGCAAAAATTCAGACACCCAGCTTCATTAGGTGGAGAGTAATCCTCATATAAAATAAGAAGTTGTATGGCAGCTACTCGAACCCACTCCACTAGACCAACCAAATTTTGCAGAAACTTTGGCCATAAAACTAAACTACTTTTTGCAAAATTTCAGACACGTAGCTGTAATAGGTACAGAGTAATGCTCATATAAAAAAAGAAGTTGTATGGCAACTACCCGAACCCATGGACCAACATGGCTGGATTTAATTAGCGATGACGGCTATTGCAAAAAAACCAATTTGCGAAAATTTCAAGATCTTAGCTCTTTTAGTTTTTGAGTTATCGTGCGGACGGACAGACGGACGGACAGACGGACGGACGGACATACATAGCTAAATCGATTTATTTTTCGATTCTGATCCGATCCATACACTTGAGTATATATCTACCCCCCCCTCCTTCTCTGCGTCACAAACGTAATGGCAAATTTATTATACCCTTTGACTATATACGGGTATAATAACATTTAAATAATTTTCAAAAATCATTTTCGGTTATTAATTTTACCAGAAAATGACGGTCGAGTAATGGTTGTTCGAGTAATTGTTGTTCGAGCAAATGTTTTTCGAGACAATGTTTTTCGAGAAAATGTCATGGAATCATTATTTTTAATTTTTTTTTCTTTAAATTTTGTAAAATGGATTTCGATGATATTGAAGTTTTAGAAGATTTAAATTTAAAAAGGTTTTATTTACTAAATATCAACAAAACGTCACCATAACAAAAAACAATAACAAAATTGTATACGCTTTGTCAATTTTTAAATTTTAAAAACCCGACGTATGGTACGTCGCGTATTTCGGGAGCTCCCATATAATTATATGTATTTAAAATTATTTTGACAGAAAATATACGCCGTACGTCGTCATTTAGGTAAGGGCCTTAATCTTAAATAAATAGCTATAAAATCTAATAAAGAAAAATATATTTATTAAACGTAATATTGCTTTGATTAAAATTATTGCTTATATAAATAAAAAAATTTTATATTACCTTTTCCCTATAACAGCGGTTGGTTCTATGGTGGACAAAGCATTATTTTTTTTGTTAATAAAAAAAATAACACTTAAGTACCTATACAAAACATATTAGAAAAGCCAATGTCACAAAAAATGTTTTGTTTTAAACAAATATAAACAATAAAAACAATAACAAAATATAAGAAACAATTGGAATGCCATCGATTCTTCAATACAATATATTTTTTCATCAGAATTTTAAGTCATCTAAATTCTAATTCCCTGCTTTTTTTGGCTACAAAAACATACAAAAGGAAGCAAAAAAAAATCTAAAATATTTAAATCTCCTATTTTTTTGAGCATTTGAACTATAGGTCGACGAACTATAATAGTTTAATTGAGCCGGGAGTTACAACCGAAAATAAACTACATTTCTACAGAATAATATTGGATAATATTTGGCGCATAATATTGAAGTCATAAACTTCAACGTTGAAACACGTTTTTCATAAATTTACATAAATATGAAAACCAAACGAACCCTTTCATTTGGTTATTGTTTCATTGAAATTGGTACTTAATTTATGAAAAAACAAGTAAAGAAACAGTCAGTCGGTGCAACCGACTTAGAAATACCCTACACCTACACCTTTGGTTCAAATTTAAGGACATATCCATAAGTCATTTTAACACCATTTAACAGCTGTTATTAATTTGATCGTAAGACATAGCTAACCACATTAACTTTATAATACTAAAAACATTTTCTAATTACACTATCTATTAAAAAATATTACAAATTCTTACTAATTTATCTATTTAAAAATATTAAAAAACAAACAAACTTGAAATAAATGAAAATATATTTATTCCAATTCAATTACAAAATGAAAAAATTCTAATTATTAAATTTTGTGATAAAAAAAAAATCAAAGCATAATATATTTAATAATCCAAATTTTTCAAAATTGCAATTATTTTAAATGGTTAGTTTATATACCTAATAGAAAAGCTTATAAACGCAAAATAAGCAATAAATGTATTTCTAAAATACAATTACAAATTTAGACCTTTTCATATAATTCATTTAAATATAAAAATAAATTTTACATAAATGCAGAAAGTACCTTTGAACATAGCTGAACCACTACAATTAAGTCAAAATTTCGGGGACACATAGGAAATAGGAAATATATTCTTTGGCTTCGAAATTAAACTCGACCAGGACCAGTTCACATGGTACTTTCATTACTAGTAACCTAGAGTTTAAATTTAATCAAAATAGCGGCATTATTTTTTGAGTTATGGTGTTTTTAAGATATATGTTTTTTAGTCCTTGAACTTGTCAAGGGTTCCATAACCCGAAACCATGGTACGATTTCGCCCATATGTAGTCCCGTCATACTTTCAATAGTAGTTAACCCTTGTATACAATTCGAACGTTCTATCTTAATTTTAAGTTACTAGTTTTATTAATTTCGATGATAAGCTTTTACACATTTGGGGGGTCTAAGATAGGTCCTGAACCAACAGTCCAAATGATCCCAAATTAGGGGGGCACGGAAGAAATAGTAAAGAACACCCTGGGCCAAATTTGAAGCTTCTACATTTGTTTCAAGTTACTATTTTTATTAATTTCGAAAATATGCTTTAAGGTCCTCGGAACTGAGTGGCTGGTCCCCGACCCACTAGGCCAATGGGGCCCAAATTTCAAAGACACTTACGCAATAAGAAGGGACACCCTGATATTAAATTTGGAGGTTATATCTTCATTGGTTTCGGAATTACGCTAGTTTGGCCTAAATTCGATCAAAAAGTTCTCAGTTCCGAACCCATTGTCCAATCCTCACCGTACGTAATCACCGCCGTAGTTTCATTACCAATAACCTACAGCACAAATTTCATAAAGATAGCCTCATTAGTTGTTGAGTTATCGTGATTTTTAATATATGTTCGTTATACCTGACACCGACTAAAAGGTCCAGAATCCGAACCCATGGGCTGATTTTGCCCTTATACAGCCCGCGCTTTACTTATAGTACTAGTTAACCCTTGTACACAATTTGATCGGTCTATCTTAATTTTAAGTAACTATTTTTAGTAATTTCGATTATAAGCTTTTAAAACTTGGGAGGTCTGAGAGGGGTACTGAACCACCTCTCCAATTGATCCCAAATTAAGGGAACCCGCAAGAGATAGTAAAGAACACCCTTGTGGCAAATTGGAAGCTTCTACATTTTTTCAAGTTGTTATCTTTATTAATTTTAAAGATATGCTTTAAGGTCTTCGGAAATGTGGGGCTGGTACCCGACCCAGTACTCCAATGGGACCCAAATTCCCAAGACACTTAGGAAATAGGAAAGGACACCCTGATACCAAATTTGGAGGTTCTATCTTCATTGGTTTCGGAATTATGCTCGTTTGGCCTAAATTCGATCAAAAAGTTCTAGGTTCCGAACCCATGGTCCAATCCCGACCTTACGCAATCCCCGAAGTAGTTTCATTACTAGTAACCTACAGCACAAATTTGATGAAGATAGCGTCATTAGTTGTTGAGTTATCGTGATTTTTTATATATGTTCTTTAGCCCTTCGATCGATTAAAAGGTCCAGAATCCAAACCCATGGGCCGATTTTGCCCATATGCAATCCCCGCCGTACTTTCAGTCCTAGTAATCTACAGTTAAAATTTCATCAAGATAGCTCCATTATTTTTTGAGTTATCGTGCAGACGGACGGACAGACGGACGGACGGACGGACGGACAGACGGACGGACGGGCATGGCTATATCGACTCAGGCGGTCACGCTGATCACAAATATATATACTTTTCCATATCTAGCTCGCTTCCTTTAGGTGGTTACAAACACCATACCAAAGTTAATATACCCCTTTACCTATTCTATAGGTGTAGGGTATAAAAATAAGCCGACAAATTATTATTGATTCTTTTATTATATTATGATTTATATTTTAATTATATTAACAAGTAAAGAAACAGTCAGTCGTACAACCGACTTAGAAATACCCTGCAAATATTTGGGTCAAATTTAATGGGAAGTTCATAAGTCATTTTAAAACTATAAAAGTTTTTATTAGTATGATCGTAAGACAGAGCTAACGAAATTAATTTCATAATTCTAAAAACAATTTTTAAGTTTTTTATCAATTCAAACTTTAAATTTAAATATTGAAAATTCTTAATAATTTATCTATTTAAAAATAAATGCAATTATAACAGTAAAATGCAATTACAAAATTACATATTTAAAACTTTTTATCCAATTCAATAAAATTTAATTTAGGTAACAACAATTCCAATCTCCAAAGAGTCATGGGTTATCATGGACTCGGGTCTATACGGAACAATAATGGAGAAAGATTGGTCGACCTGTGCGCCGAACATAATCTCTTCATTGGAGGCACTAGATTTCCGCATCTCAACATCCATAAATATCCATAACAGTCTCCAGATGGGTCGACGCGAAATCAAATTGATCATATCCTGATAAGTAGAACATATCACAATTCCCTACTAGATGTCAGAGCTTGTAGAGGCGCTGATATTTACAGCGACCATAACCTACTACTAGGAGAAATTAAATTACGCCCAGGTGCGATTCGTCAACGTCATAATCGTAGAACTAAATATGATGTTTCAAAACTTCAAGATTCAGTTAAGATGGAGGAATATAAAGAATCAGTTAACAATATACTGCACAACATGGATGAATCGAGCACCTGGAATAATATTGAAAGTGCTTGTAAAACAGCTGCCCAAAGAACCCTTGGCACTCAATAACACCAGAAAAAGCCTTGGATAGAAGAGGATACGTGGAAACTAATAGAAAAACGTCGCAAGTTTAAACCACAGCTTGGTCAAGTTCGATTGCCAGCGAAGAAACAATGAATAAAAGGAGAATATAAGAATATCGAACGTCAAATAAAAGCGTTAGCGAGAAAAGATCGGGAGCGTTTTGTGAATACCATCGGCTCAGAGGCGGAAAGAGCTGCATACCACAACAACCTACGTGGCTTCCACTCTGCTATAAACAAACTTTCGAGAACCAGAGCCGAAGCACCTCCACTTAAAGATTGCAACGGAAGTATTCTCACAACAGAGAAAAAACAACTGAGTCGTTGGAAGGAATTTTTCGAAGACTCTACTAAACTGAGGGGCGAAAACAGTTTGCCAGTTAAAATGACGTCGCAATCCCAGACGTAATATCTCTACAGCACCACCAAGCAGAGAGGAAATCGCAAATGCCATTGCAAAATTAAATATCAACAAATCTCCGGGCCCTGATAATTTACCAGCAGAGCTGTTGAAAAGCGGTCCCGAGTTGCTAACCACATCCCTAGTTCCAATTATCCGGGAAACATGGACAACTGGAAGATTCCCAAGAAGCTGGAAAGAAAGGATTATTGTAACAATTCCAAAAAAAGGCGACCTTAGCAACTGCAGTAACTGGCGAAGAATTACACTTTTAAATTTTGTCGAGAAATTACTGGCATTCATAATTTTAGACCGTATTTCTTCAACCGTCAACAACTTTCTTTGTTGCGAGCAAGCGGGATTCAGATCAAAGAGATCTTGTGTTGATCATATAAACACCCTAAGAATCATCATCGAACAGTCGGCTGAATGGCAATCTCCATTGTTCCTTCTCTTCATCGATTTTGAACGTGCATTCGACACCGTTTCAAGGAATGCCATTTGGAAAGCGCCAATAGTTCTGGGAATCCCTGATAAGTTAACAGAACTAATAAAAGAACTTTATAGGGATACCGCTTGTACAGTACGATTTAAAGGAAAAACGAGCGCAGAATTTACAATAAATAACGGAAAAATCGTCAAGGTTTTTTACTGTTTTTACTCTCCCCCATACTGTTTCTGATAGTCTTAGACAGTGTAATCAGAAAAACCGACGCTGAATCATCTGCTGGAATACAGAGGCGCCCATTCGAAAAACTAGGTGAACTTGATTACGCTGATGATATTTGCCTCATGTTGCAAAGTTTACCATGTATTAGCTCAAAAATAGAAAAACTTATTATTAATGCTAAAAATGTTGGATTAAAAATAAACTTTAGCAAAACGAAGCTAATGCGACTAGAAACACGTATCCAGACACCACTGACAATTGATATTAACAACAAATCTGTAGTAATCGACGAGGCTGATGGATTTTGCTATTTGGGAAGCATGATAACAAAGAGCGGCGGTGCGGAGGAGGAAATATCGTCCCGGATAAATAAGGCCAGGCATGCTTATCATAAACTCAGTAACGTTTGGCGCTGTAGAAACGTTAGTAGAAAAACAAAACTAAAAATTTTCAGCTCGAGCGTTAAACCAGTTCTACTATACGCTTTCGAAACCTGGAAAGTCACAGAGAACATATCCAGAAAACTACAGACTTTTGTTAATAGGTGTCTGAGGAGAATATGCAGGATATTTTGGCCTAATACAATCTCAAACCAGGATCTTCTAAAACTTACTGGCAGCAAACCGATAGAAACAGAAATCCTATGTAGAAAATGACGGTGAATAGGCCACACCCTGCGGAAGCCGGATGATGATATTGGCAAGCAGGCATTTCAATGGAATCCTCAGGGAAAACAAAGACACGGAAGACCACGAAACACCTGGGTCAGAACGGTTGGGCAGAAGTCAGGCGAATAGCGCAAGATCGAGATAGATGGAAGGCGTTTGTTTCCGCCCTATACTCCGAGGAGCATTTAGCAGGAGTGGCATTTATTAAAAATACGTGTATTGTATAGGTTATAATTGTACCTATAATTTTACTTTTACTTGTAATTGTAATCTCTAATTATTATTCGTGTTTTGGAATAAATGTAAAGGAAGAAAGAAAAAAAAAAATAAAAAAGAAAATTTTACACACATTGCAGCAATTACTTCTTTTCAAGATTTTTTCCTGTAGTGTATTTACTGTTCAATGATTTAGTGCCCTAGATTATTTATTTAAATTTTAAAGAATTTTTAAATTTATTCTCCTAATGTTTTATATAATTAAACTGAAAGTTATTCGAAAGAAATATTAATATTTGATAATATAAATATAAAAGTTTATATAATTTGATGGTATTTAATGTTAATTAAAACCATTAATGATTTCATTAACTTTTTATCACAAAATTTAATAACCAAAATATGCAATAAATGTATTTCTAAAATACAATGACAAATTTAGACCTTTCCATATAATTCATTTAAATATAAAAAGAAATTTTACAACTTAAGTATCGTACACAATTTCTTAATTATATTTCCTATGGTAATAATTCAATAAAATATAGATATGTTTAATAAAAATTAAAAATTTAAAAACAAATTTCGTCCTTTATTAAAAAACTATTTTGTTTTTAATTTATTAAATATAATACAGAATATGTTTTATGGTAAAATTCTTAGCCTTTTAAAAATATAAAAGTGTCAAATAACAACAGAAATAGGAAATAGTGTATCAAATTTGAAGTTTCTATCTTTATTAATTTCGAATATATGCTTTAAGGTCTTGGGAGTAGTGGGAGTGGTACGCAAATCGAAATCGTGGTTCCAGAACCCGAAACCTTGGTACGATTTCGCCCATATGCAGTCCCCGTCATACTTTTAATACTGGTTAACCCTTGTACATAATTGGAACGTTCTATCTTAATTTAAGTTATTATTACAACTTATTTAAATAGGTACATACTACATATACACAATATATTATAATATACTGACTTATATTACAGAAATTTTTCAGAAAAAATTAACAAATTTTTGTAGAGTTATGATAAGCCTGCAGGATGAATAATTAGACTTCTTCTTTTACTGAAAATTCTAAATCAAAATTGTTAATGGTCGGTCCATCAGAGATATTTTGTTTTATACACGAAAGTGATATTTTTGATTGTGAATTTAAATTCTACGTCATAAAATACAAATTTTTCGTTACATTAACTGGATTGTTTTGGGTAGGTAATTCTGTATTTTCTTTTAAATATTTTTCGAAATTAAAAAAATTTAGCTTAAAAATTTATAATAAATAATAAGGTTGCGCGTCTTAACTCCCAGTCACTAAAGACTCATTTTTACCCATTTAGTGGGACATAAGTCCCTAAGGATCCTTTGAAAATTGGGTCATAAGTTTCTTTTGAAAGAGTTTAACTCCCTTCGTTAAGTTTTAATGGTAGTTCTAATATTAATAACTAAAATTGTATACATACCTAATATATTTAAGCCGAAATTTAATGTGAAATAATTTCTGAAAGTCTTTTCGGGTTTTTATAATTTAAGTACGAATATACACAGACTTCACAATTTGGAGTTGCATTCGAAATCAGGGGTATTTGCTTTTTACAAAATTAAAAACAAATAAAAATTTTACATATAAACTACATTTTTACTAAAAACTACCCATATAAGCCCGATTTATATTTTTTAATATAAAAAATGTATTAGCAAATATTAGATATAAAGCAAAATATTTTTACATATTTGTCTATGCGAGATACTGTAAAATTTATGAATTAATGGATGCAAGACTTTGGTTACAAAATCGGGCTTATATGGGTAGTTTTTAGTAAAAATGTAGTTTATATGTAAAATTTTTATTTGTTTTTAATTTTGTAAAAAGCAAATACCCCTGATTTCGAATGCAACTCCAAATTGTGAAGTCTGTGTATATTTGTACTCGTTACTGATGTTATTTAATTAAAATTAACTTTTCAGCTAATTAAGATCCACCACTCTGAGTCAAAACTCCAAGGGTCTGAAGTCCCTTAGGGAGTAATGGTTCTTTGCTAAAGTCTTAAGTCCCTAATAAAAAAAGTTATAATATTTTAAATATATAATACTAGCAGATTTACCCGGCGTTGCCCGGAAGCTTGCAAATTGTAAACACGCAAGCTTCAGCCAATTTTTTGAAATACTACTTTGCTTATAAATGAAGCCACAAAAAATATTTGTAGAGTTCCGTTAACCCATCGTGGCCCAATAGCTTTTTATAGGTTTTTTCGTTGCTTTGTTATATATATTAGAAATTATTTAACCGATTAACTTCAAATTTTGTATATGTGTTCTTCTTTGAAAATGAAGTTCAATTTACTAACAGACTTGGAAATTGTTAACCCCTGTCGACCCGACGATTGTTCAAAAAAAAATTTGTAAGTAAATTACGTCCAATTTCTGAAAGTAGGTACAACTTCTTTGAATTAGGGGAATGCTTAAAAAAATGTTTTGTCGAGTTCTTTTAACCGATTGCGAAACAAAAACTTTAAAAAACAGTTTGAACAATTATCTCTAATTTTTCTATACATGGTGCTTCTTGAGAATTTGGTGCTCCTTGACGATAGAGTTGAGGATGTTAGGTTCCCGGCGAATAATGTTAACTGAATTAAAATGACTATTGGTCAAATGGGGATACTAAGTTTGCCATTATGTCATTATACTATGTCAATAGTAGTTATCTTGAATTGCCAACGTTTGAATAAAATATAGTCGATGGTTTAGAAAAGATTTAAAAATTTGCTTTTCAACCTGTATTTTGTTTAGTACTCACCTGAAAGTTGTAATACGCTCTTCCTCGTTTTTTTATGATTTGATGAGAGAAATGTAGGCTTATTTTTTGGAAAAACTGTTTTAAAATACTATGTTTTTAAGCATTATACATAAGAAATTGAATTTTTTGATTTTTAGATTTCATTTGAAGAAAACTGAAAATTTCATTGAATCTTTCAAAACGCACAAACAGGTCAAAACCAAATTAACCATGTGGGTTTTAATTAAAATGTTGGTACAAAATTTTCAATAAAATACTTTTAATCGTATAAGAAAATAAAATTTATAGGAAACTTCATGGCGTCGTCGTGGAAAACGGGTTAATCGAATTAACTAAAACTTTTTGCAGCCTCTCTTTAGACTGCAAAATCAACCTGTAAAATTGGACACAAATCGAAAACATAAAATTTTTTGAAAGTCCGCCAGGCCGAAATGGGTTAAATTATTCCAACCAAATTTATACAACTAATTGCGGTTGCTAAGAGGAACATTTGTGCAAAATTACAAGTCAATTTATCAAACGGTTTTAACTCGAACTCAAAAACATTGAAAAAGCTTTTTTGCGCCCTCGTGCCCAAACGGGTTAACCGAACTCAACAAAAATTTGTGCCAGACTCTATTGTCGACTGCGAAACCACCTTGTAAAATTGGACACAAATCGGAAATACAAAATTTTTTGGAAGCCCGCCACGTCGAAATGGGTTAAATTATTCCAACCAAATTTATACAACTAATTGCGGTTGCTAAGAGGAACATTTGTACAAAATTTCAAGTCAATCAGTCAAACCGTTTTGACTCGACATCAAAAACATTGAAAAAGCTTCATTGGGCTATCGTGCCCAAACGGGTTAACCAAACCCAACAAAAATTTGTGCCAGCCTTTCTTTTCGACTGCAAAACCACCCTGTAAAATTGGACACAAATCGGAAACAAATAATTTTTTGGAAGCCCGCCGGACCGAAATGGGTTAATATTTTCGAACCATCTTTATACAACTAATTCCGTTTGCTAAGAGGAAGATTTGTGCAAAATTTCAAGTCAATCGGTCAAACCGTTTCGGCTCGACATCAAAAACATTGAAAAAGCTTCATTGCGCCCTCGTGCCCAAACGGGTTAACCGAACCCAACAAAAATTTGTGCCAGCCTCTCTTTTTGACTGCAAAACCACCCTGTAAAATTGGACACAAATCGGAAACACAAAATTTTTTGGAAGCCCGCCGGGCCGAAAGGGGTTAATTTATTCCAACCAACTTTATACCATTAATTCCGTTTAATAAGAAGAACATTCGTGCAAAATTTCAAGTGAATCGGTCAAACCGTTTCGACTCGACATCAAAAAAACGAAAAAGCTTAAAACGGCTCTGGAGCCGCAACCTGCTGACTTATAAAAATGCGACATAGCCTATGTCACCCCCCGGACTCCCAAAATTATTCCTCTAAAATTTGGTGTCAATCGGACCAGTGGTTTTCACGTGAATCCTGGACAAACAAACAAACAAACAAACAAATAAACAAACAAACAAATAAACAAACAAATTTTCTTCTTTATATATTAGATTAGAAATTTGCATTCAAAACCTTTTACAAAATTACAAATAGACATGAGTTAAAAGTTTTAAAAATATTGTTTTCGACCGTTAAGCAGGCCAACAAAAACTTAAAAAAAATACATTAGGTCCAAACGGGTTAATAGAGCGCAATCATGTTTTTTGGTGAGCTTGTGAAATAATGCAATGTTTGCGTTAACTTTAAACTGTGTTAGTCGAACAATTGTTTTTTTTTTAACATATTGATTAAACCTTTTCAACAGAAAAACAAATTTATATTAAAGATTGAACTCTTTAAGGAGATCAAATTTAATGAACCCTTGTGACAAAAGGGGTTAAATGATAAAAATCAAATTAACCCTTTGAGCTTTGCTAATAAAAATTAGCTGAAAAATGTGTTCAAGATTAGCTGAAAAAAGTGTTCGTTTAAGCTCAACAACAAAAACATTGAAAAAGCTTCATTGCGCTCTCTTGCACAAACGGCCAAAAAAAATATTGAAAGCCCTCCAGGCCGAAATGGGTTAATATATTCCAAGCAACTGTATAAAACTAATTCCGTTTGCTAAGAGGAAGATTTGTGCAAAATTTCAAGTCAATCGGTCAAACTTTTTCGGCTCAACATCAAAAACATTGAAAAAGCTTCATTGCGCCCTCGTGCCCAAACGGGTTAACCGAACCCAACAAAAATTTGTGCCAGCCTTTCTTTTCGACTGCAAAACCCCCCTGTAAAATCGGACACAAATCGGAAACAAATAATTTTTTGGAAGCCCGCCGTGCCGAAATGGATTAATATTTTCGAACCATCTTTATACAACTAATTCCGTTTGCTAAGAGGAAGATTTGTGCAAAATTTCAAGTCAATCGGTCAAACTGTTTCGGCTTGACATCAAAAACATTGAAAAAGCTTCATTGCGCCTTCGTGCCCAAACGGGTTAACCGAACCCAACAAAAATTTGTGCCAGCCTCTCTTTTTGACTGCAAAACCACCCTGTAAAATTGGACACAAATCAGAAACACAAAATTTTTTTGAAGCCCGCCGGGCCGAAAGGGGTTAATTTATTTCAACCAACTTTATACCATTAATTTCGTTTAATAAGAAGAACATTCGTGCAAAATTTCAAGTTAATCGGTCAAACCATTTCAACCAACTTTATACCATTAATTTCGTTTAATAAGAAGAACATTCGTGCAAAATTTCAAGTTAATCGGTCAAACCGTTTCGACTCGACATCAAAAAAACGAAAAAGCTTAAAACGGCTCTGGAGCCGCAACCTGTTGACTTATAAAAATGCGACAGAGCCAATGTCACCCCCCGGGCTCCCAAAATTATTCCTCTAAAATTTGGTGTCAATCGGACCAGTGGTTTTCACGTGAATCCTGGACAAACAAACAAACAAACAAACAAACAAACAAATAAACAAACAAATTTTCTTCTTTATATATTAGATAATTAAACTTTTTAATTAGGAATACATACAACATAGTTCAAATCGTACTAAAATGTTTAAAAAAAAGTACAGTTTTCTATATGTAGGACAGCATTAACTCGAATTTTGGCTACTTGACTTCAGTAAATATGTATATATATGTATTTGCTGAAAAAAGTGTTCGTTTAAGCTCAACAACAAAAACATTGAAAAAGCTTCATTGCGCTCTCTTGCACAAACGGCCAAAAAAAATATTGAAAGCCCTCCAGGCCGAAATGGGTTAATATATTCCAAGCAACTGTATAAAACTAATTCCGTTTGCTAAGAGGAAGATTTGTGCAAAATTTCAAGTCAATCGGTCAAACTTTTTCGGCTCAACATCAAAAACATTGAAAAAGCTTCATTGCGCCCTCGTGCCCAAACGGGTTAACCGAACCCAACAAAAATTTGTGCCAGCCTTTCTTTTCGACTGCAAAACCCCCCTGTAAAATCGGACACAAATCGGAAACAAATAATTTTTTGGAAGCCCGCCGTGCCGAAATGGATTAATATTTTCGAACCATCTTTATACAACTAATTCCGTTTGCTAAGAGGAAGATTTGTGCAAAATTTCAAGTCAATCGGTCAAACTGTTTCGGCTTGACATCAAAAACATTGAAAAAGCTTCATTGCGCCTTCGTGCCCAAACGGGTTAACCGAACCCAACAAAAATTTGTGCCAGCCTCTCTTTTTGACTGCAAAACCACCCTGTAAAATTGGACACAAATCAGAAACACAAAATTTTTTTGAAACCCGCCGGGTCGAAAGGGGTTAATTTATTTCAACGAACTTTATACCATTAATTCCGTTTAATAAGAAGAACATTCGTCCAAATTTCAAGTTAATCGGTCAACCTGTTGACTTATAAAAATGCGACATAGCCTATGTCACCCCCCGGGCTCCCAAAATTATTCCTCTAAAATTTGGTGTCAATCGGACCAGTGGTTTTCACGTGAATCCTGGACAAACAAACAAACAAACAAATTTTCTTCTTTATATATTAGATTAGAAATTTGCATTCAAAACCTTTTACAAAATTACAAATAGACATGAGTTAAAAGTTTTAAAAATATTGTTTTCGACCGTTAAGCAGGCCAACAAAAACTTAAAAAAAATACATTAGGTCCAAACGGGTTAAAGAGCGCAATCATGTTTTTTGGTGAGCTTGTGAAATAATGCAATGTTTGCGTTAACTTTAAACTGTGTTATTCGAACAATTGTTTTTTTTTTAACATATTGATTAAACCTTTTCAACAGAAAAACAAATTTATATTAAAGATTGAACTCTTTAAGGAGATCAAATTTAATGAACCCTTGTGACAAAAGGGGTTAAATGATAAAAATCAAATTAACCCTGTGAGCTTTGCTAATAAAGATTAGCTGAAAGATGTGTTCAAGATTAGCTGAAAAAAGTGTTCGTTTAAGCTCAACAACAAAAACATTGAAAAAGCTTCATTGCGCTCTCTTGCCCAAACGGCCAAAAAAAATATTGAAAGCCCGCCAGGCCGAAATGGGTTAATATATTCCAAGCAACTGTATAAAACTAATTCCGTTTGCTAAGAGGAAGATTTGTGCAAAATTTCAAGTCAATCGGTCAAACTGTTTCGGCTCGACATCAAAAACATTGAAAAAGCTTCATTGCGCCCTCGTGCCCAAACGGGTTAACCGAACCCAACAAAAATTTGTGCCAGCCTCTCTTTTTGACTGCAAAACCACCCTGTAAAATTGGACACAAATCGGAAACACAAAATTATTTGGAAGCCCGCCGGGCCGAAAGGGGTTAATTTATTTCAACCAACTTTATACCATTAATTTCGTTTAATAAGAAGAACATTCGTGCAAAATTTCAAGTTAATCGGTCAAACCGTTTCGACTCGACATCAAAAAAACGAAAAAGCTTAAAACGGCTCTGGAGCCGCAACCTGTTGACTTATAAAAATGCGACAGAGCCAATGTCACCCCCCGGGCTCCCAAAATTATTCCTCTAAAATTTGGTGTCAATCGGACCAGTGGTTTTCACGTGAATCCTGGACAAACAAACAAACAAACAAACAAACAAACAAATAAACAAACAAATTTTCTTCTTTATATATTAGATACTAGTAAAAAAGCCTGTCGGACGACAGGTATAATTTTAATTTCTCTTTTTATATATATTCTTTTTTCCTGCTATTGCGCTACTGAATCAATAAAAGGAAATTCGTTACCTAAAGAACATTAAGTTAACATTATAATAGTTTGTTTTAGTTTTGTAAGTGATAATAAAATAGAAGTATGCATACTAAAGTGTAAAAAATTTCTTTACGTTTTTATTAAAATTTTCTGTATCTACCTGTTAACAGATTTCTCATACGTTTTGAATTTTTTTTTCTGTTCATAATTTACATTTTATCAGTTTCATTTTTTCTTTCTCATTTGTATGTAAGAATTTGTAATTAGAAGTATGTTACATTACATGTGTCAATAACACTTAACATTAACATAATTAAAGAGCAGAAGCATCTTTTATTATATTTATAAAAAATTTTCTGTATCTACCTGTTAACAGATTTCTCATACGTTTTGATTTTTTTTTTTCTGTTCATAATTTACATTTTATCAGTTTAATTTTTTCTTTCTCTTTTGCATGTAAGGATTTGTTATTAGAAGTATGTTACATCTACATGTGTGAATAACACTTAACATTAACATAATGCAACTGTAGCAGCAGTTTGTCTTTTATTATATTTAGACGTATGCATTTTCTTAAAGATTTCTTATACGTTTTGATTTTTTTTTTCTTATAAAAAATAAAAACTACAATATGTAGTTAGTTATTAGTTCTGTAAAATAAAAGCATACATACTGAAATGTAAAAAATAGCTTTGTACGTTTTTATTATAATTTGCTGTATCTACCTGTTAACAGATTTCTCATACGTTTTGATTTTTTTTTTTTTCTGTTCATAATTTACATTTATCAGTTTTATTTTTTCTTTCTCTTTTGTATGTAAGTATTTGTAATTAGAAGTATGTTACATGTGTGAATAACACTTAACATTAACATATTGCAACAGTAGCAGCGTCTTTTATTATATTTATAAAAAATAAAAACTACAAATTAAAGTTAGTTATTAGTTCTGTAAGTGTATTTAAATAAAAGTATACATACTGAAATGTAAATAATTTCTTTAAACGTTTTTATTATAATTTTCTGTATCTATCTGTTAACAGATTTCTTATACGTTTTGATTTTTTTTTCTTTCTGTTCATAATTTACATTTATCAGTATCATTTTTTCTTTCTCTTTTGAATGTAAGTATTTGTAAGTAGAAGTATTTTACATGTGTGAATAACACTTAACATAACATAGGGCACGTTGGTCAGCAGCAGCAGCAGCAGTTTGTCTTTTATTATATTTAGAAGATATAATATATTATTACTATATAATTACTATATAATTTTTTAATTATATAAAAACTATCTTGATAAAATTTATACTGTTGGTTATTAGTAATGAAAGTATTGCGGGGATTGCATATGTGCAAGATCGGATCATTGGTTCGCTTTATTGGAGATTTAGATCAGTTCAAGGGCTAACGAGTATAATAATAACGTAAATAATCAAGCTCTCGATAAAATTTATACTGCAGGTTACAATTGACAAAGGTACGGCGGGGATGAAAAAATTAGCGAATTGAGACCAAACCACTGTAATTCTGAACCAATAATGATAGATCGTTTACCCTTGGGTCCTTGAAATTTGTGACCAATTGGGCTAGTGGTTCGTGTACCATCCACACAACTCCCAAGACCTTAAACCATATCTTTGAAATAAATAAAAATAGTAACTTGAAATAAATAAAGAAGTTTCAAATTTGGTATAAGGGAGTTCTTTACTATGTTCTGTGCGCGCCCAATATGTGGACTCAATTGAAGTGATTGTTCAAGTACCTCTCTTACACCTCCCAATACTTAAAAGCTTATTTTCTAAATTAATAAAGATAGTGACTTAAATTAAAGATACAACCTCAAATTAGTTACAACAATGTTTCTTCCATTTTCATCGTGTTCCTGAAATTTGGGATCCATTGGAGTGATGGTTACACTAACCAGCCAAGATCGAACAAGTATATCTTTAAAAATTATCGAAATAAAGATAGATATTTCAAGTTAGGTTGTTCTGCTTTCAATACTGAGGAATTGAGAATTTATTATGATGTATTAATTAGAATAGAATAGAAAAACAATACAGATCTATAAATTTAGTACCTTAATCGGAATTTTTTATAATTTCTTTAGTAGATAAATTTATAAATAAAGGTTAATTAAATATAAATAAAAATTAATAATCAAAAGTATGTATGCAAGTTAAAATTAATTTAATCTATTTTGTGCCTTATTGTATTACATATATTGTTTGGACAAAACTTATTTTTTTAACTTTCGATTTTAAATAGTTTTTAAATAATTCTTATGAGCTTAAAAAGTTTAGCAAAATCATTTTTTACATAACAATTTCTTCATCTTTTCGGCGGAATCCATGAGATCAGAGATACGCATTAACCATTTATGCACGAATAGAAGTTGTGTTTTGTTAAGATCTTGTTCTCGATCATACAAAGATAACATTCCATATTGAATTTTTTTTTATTGGGTTTTTAACATTCTTTTGATTTGCATGCAAAGCCTATTATGGCACAATCTCATGCTATTTTATTTATTGTTCATTGTCACGCATAAAATGCAAACCGCTAACTTCTATAATCCATAGCCCGCTTTTGCATTAAAACCATGATACTCTTACTTTTTGCAGCGACTGCTTTGACTACAAGGTTTATATTTCGGTTATTCATTGCATTTTGATCTTTTATAATATTTGCAGGTTGCTTAGCTGCACGATATCTTGCATCATTGAATTCATTGTTCCCAGGATTTATTTTTGCTGGTATATTGAAATGGTATACTTTAAGAATCCTTTAATATAAGAAATTTAGTTTTCTAAAAAAAACTTGTGTATTTCAAGTTAAAAAGCTGGCACTCTGTGGTGTGAAGTACTTTGGCTGAATTCTTAGCAAATCAAAAAAGTTCTGATAATCTTTCAAGTATAATTTCCGTTGTTTTTCTAACGCAAGAACATCGCAAAAAATACAGATGCGAATTATCTATTCAAGAGGATTTAGAGTTTAAAACTTCAGAGAAACTTGAATATATTTTAAATTTTATTGAATGCGATATATATTGTATCATTCTGCCAATTTTAATAGGTTGTAAAAATTTGGTGACAATTGTGCTGCAAATTTCATAATATTATATTTAAAAATAGTAAATCTTTTAAAATCTTAACTTTATAGTAGGAAGTTTTGACTTGGAAGTATTTATGTATCCATAGTGGATAGGCAACTTAAATGCCAAAACAAATTTCAAAAGAAATATCTCTTAATTAATAACGCATTTTCTGTAAAAATGTAAATTTTTCAATTTGACAAAACGAAAATTTAATAAAATAATATTACTATTTCAGAACCTCAATCTGGATTTCGTATCGCTTTTAATATGTTTGACACAGATGGAAATCAGCGTGTAGATAAAACGGAGTTTTTGGTTGTAAGTAATATGAAAACTTAACTGCAATATGCTTTAGACAAAACATTTTGTCAAAATAAATAATACAATATGTTCAAAATAATATTAGAAGTGTAATGCGTTTTTTATTAAGCAACTTATTTTGTAGATACATTTTTTAAACTAAAACTTTTTGATGTTACACAAACATTTTATGTGATTTTTTTTTTATTTATTAAAAAAACAATTGCTATATGTTGTTATCTAACCTTTTATAGTGCAATGCTATCAAAATGCATTTGGTTATTTTTAATAATAATTTAATTTATAATATTTAGTTTTAATCCATCACTATTTTTTTTGTTACTCTCTACTTTCCCAGTCTGTTAACATCTATTTTATTTTTATTATAATTTTTTGGTTTTCTTTTATTTTTATTTTGTTTATTTTTATTGTTTAGATTCGCAGTATTTTGGGTGGATCAATGAAATACCATGAAGCTGATGAAATGACTCGTAAATATGTGAGAATTTAAATACAAAAAACTTTTCAAAATACGTATGTTTATTTTCGACGTTTACGCAAAATCGCAATACCCATATGTGATAACTGATAATTATGATAATCAAACCAATTAAATGTCGAAACTTAGAAATTTTAAATTAAACTAATATTCGCTAACAAATATATTTTTCGTGTGATAGTTATCTTGCTGGTTTAACTGTGTCTGTAAATTTTGGAACATTAGGCGAAGCGCCTCTCCAAAAAGCTGTATACAGATTTATTTACTATGTTGGCTTCTGAACAGTAATGCTGCCTTTGAAACAATATTGGCTTCATTTAATTATCTTTGTTAAAAATAATAAATACAATTAATCCAATCAATCTATTTAAGGTTCTATCTTCATTGGTTTCGAAATTATGCTCGTCTGGCCTCAATTCGATCAAAAGCTTCTAGAATTCGAACCCGATTTTGACCTTAAGCAATCACCGCGGTACTTTTATTACTAGTAAACTGGAGTTTATATTTTATCAAAATAGCGTCATTAGTTTTGAGTTATCGTGATTTTTTATGTATGTTACTTAATCCTTAGACTCATCCAAAGGTCCAGGATCCAAACCCATGGGCCGAGCTCTCTTATAATTTAGCCTAATAACTTTTAAAACAGAAAATAACTATTGTTGGTAATGTACAGCAGAAAAAAACATTCTTTCCAGTTCGTGGAACTTCCAAGGAACTAAGAAAGCTTTCAGTTCAATTTAGTATATATTTTTTGGTAACACAATTACCATCGTTCAATATTTATCAAAAAAATATGGACTAGTATCTTTACTTAGTACCTTGCACCACGATAGCAAAATTCTTGAAGATCAGCCATGAAAACTACTGGAAATGATTTCATTTTATAATTAAACAAGAGACTACTAGACACTCTAGATCAAATGGTTCGAACTTATTCCTGTAAAAGACAGACTAATCGTTCGCCAGTAATGATAATAGGTAAAGGAAAATATTAACTTTGGTATCTGTTTGATACTATTTCTTAAAAAATCGGTTTTCAACTTGGTACTAAATTTATATATTTTATATTTTTATTTTTTTATATTTTAAAACATTTTTCTAACTTAATTTTATAATTATTTCAAATTACTTTATTAATAAATTCAAATTCTTTGTTATAGTTTTATTATTTTATAATATTATGAAAGTGTAGGTATGCTTTCCATACACTGGGTTTTCAACTTGGTACGCGGACATGTTTATTTTTTTATATTTTAAAACATTTTGCTAACTTTTACTTTATTGTACATATATATATATATAACATTTATATTATATAAAAGGTTCACATACAGGTTTTTGGATCCATTAAAAGGAGGAAAAAAAAAATGAGTTGTTTTTTATTATGACTCTTCCGAAAACATTAAAAGCTTTTCAGACTAATTTTAATTTTTGTAAATTTTTCTTATTTTTCGTAGTTATTTATTCAATATAACGTAAATTAAAGAACTTATATGATTTCCGCTTTGCCGCCATCACAGATTTTTGAAAAAAAAAAAAAAAAATTAAAATTATAGAATCATATGATCAAATGAATTTGTAAATAAAAAAAAAAAAATTAGTGCATTTGTTGAAAAATGAGCCAGGCCCAATATCAACCAATTTTCTTAATTTTAAATTATAGATATTTAATACGAATGCAGGCGATTCTAAATATTTTTTCGAAATTTTCCAATTTTTAGACATATAAAAATATATACATACCGATTATTTATCCTCCTTAGAGGTGCAGGCAAATACTATATAGTTACTTTTAAAAATAATGAATTTTCATTTAGATTTTCTATTCATTATGCCCCTTAATTCTATTCTTACAGTAAAATTTTAGTTTTTCAGTTTAAACTAATCTAAAAATTTTATAATTTTTTTATTCCTTTCCCACTTCTTCAAAGAATATAGGGCATTCATCAACATTTAAACTATGCTTCACAAGCCTTGATAACTCGTCTGTAGCTATTGTATAAGATGATATGAACACAGAAATATCAATTTTGTGCGCCATCTATTATCTTACACAAGAGTTATTATATGTATATATTTGTATTAAATTTTATTTTATTACGTTCATAATTGTTCATTTACGATATAATTATACAATTTTACGATATTTTTTTTTATTTATATGATCTGACTAGAGTTTGAACCCATCTTAATCACTTAACGTCATTGATCAAATTTCATCTTATTCCATCATATTGAACAAACAAATCTGAAATTAATAGACATTTAATTAAACTATTTTATACGAGTTAGCATTTTGACGTTCAGCTCTCAAGATCATAGCATTTTGCATTCCGTTTTTGTAATTATTTTTTTTTTTTTTTTTTTTTTATTTTTTTTTTTTTATTTATTGTTTAAATTTACTTAGTGATATACATATTTTTTTTACATTTTTTTTTTTTCCTTAAAAGTAGAGCATTTATTTTTGTAATTTCATTTTTTGTTTTATTTTGTAACTTTGATATAAACAAAACTTATAGTTTTGGTATAAAACATCGCAGTTACTTCCTAATATTATTAACAGTAAATTTAAAATTTTAATATATTTACATATATACATATATAATTACATAAATACAATATCGTAGCTCATAACATTATATGCTATAAGCATTGTTTCACTCCTGCGTTAAGCCATTTACAAATGTAGCATTATTCTTTAGTAATTGTTTCAGTTTTTTGACAAAAATATTCAAGTTTGAGCTTCTTTTTAAATCCATTGGCAATTTATTATAAATTCTTATTGATGACGAGAGACAGCTATTGCGTGATAACTCTATTCTTGATTTGGCATGATTTAAATTGTTCAACCTTCTTGTATTGTAATTATGAATATTATTTCTTTTGGTAATTATGACGTTTTTTTTATAAACCCCTTTTTCTATTTTGAAAATTAGTTTAGATTTTTCCAAAATGATGAGTTCGTGTAACTTCAGATATCCGGTGCGCTTAAAAATTTCGTTTGTTGGGGTAAGCCAATCGTACTTATGTAAGCATTTTATGGCTTTGTTTATTAAAACACAAATTTTATCTTTCAACCGTAATGAACAGCTGGACCAATTACATAAATTGTATCTGATGTGCGAGATAATATGAGAATAATAAAGCTTATCTGCAGTTTGTTTATTCAACATAATTCCACTTCTTTTGAAGGCACCAAGCAGAGGCACAATTTTTTTTACTAATCTATTAATATGATCTTCCCACTTTAGTTTTTCATCTATTACAACCCCAAGGTATTTATAAGTAGTAACTCTTTCAATTTTAGTCTTATTTACCAATAGATTCGGATTTATATCAATTTTATTTTTTATTTTATATACTATATATTTTGTTTTTTCCGCATTAATAGTTAATTTATTACCTTTAAGCCAACTTTCATATATCCCCAAATCAGTATTTACAAGACTTTCAAGTTCTTCACAGGTTCTAGCATTATAAATAAGTAGAGTATCATCAGCAAAGATCTTATAGTCAGCCCTCAAATTCGTATACTGGATATTATGAATATAAAGTAAGTACAGTGTGGGACCAAGTACTGATCCTTGAGGAACACCGATATTTGTAATATTTTTATTACTGAAAACCCCATTAATTTTTGTCATAGTTTTTCTATTATTAAGATATGAGTAAAGTAAATTATTAGCAGTACCCCTTATTCCGATTTCGTGCAATCTGTCAAGTAAAATATTATGGTCCACTGTATCAAAGGCTTTCTTTAGATCAACGAATACCGAACATACATAATTTCCCTGATCCAGTTTATTTATAATTGAGTTGGTGGATTCAAGGACTGCAGACTCAGTTCCAATTTTCTTTTGAAAACCAAATTGATTTATATCAAATCCTACAACTTTTTGCACGAACTCCTGTATTCTAGAGTTAATTACCTTTTCAAATACTTTTCCAATACAGCTTGAGAGAGTAATCGGTCTATAATTTGATACATCTGAGGTTGATCCCGATTTAAATATAGGTACAACAATACTTGATTTTAAACACTCGGGATATATACCAGTATTTAGACACCTATTTATCAAGCATACAATTGTAGGTGTTATTAAAGTTGCAACATGTTTTAAATCTGAAGCTGAAATATTATCTCCTCCTGGAGAACTATTTTTTAACTGCATGATAATGTTATGTATTTCCGTTTCATCTGTTGGTTTAAGAAAAATAGACTGTTCAACAAATCTATTTTTTATTATGTATTTTTCAGCATCAACAATTTTATCAGCTAGTTTGTTTCCGATAGAACTGAAGTAAGAATTGCATAAATTTGCAATTTCAAAACTATCGCATGTTCTGATTCCATTACTGTTTATTTCTTTGATAACCTTACTTAACTCAGTTGATTTTTTCAAGATGATATTATTTAGTACTTTCCAAATTTTCCTTTGATCACCACCAGCTAATTGTAGTTTATCATTAAAATAATTTTGTTTGGCTTTAGTTATTTCATAATTAACCTTGTTCTTTGCATTTTTAAAACTTGCTTGAATATCTATATTGTTAGGCTGCTTTTTCAACTTTTTGAACAGTTTATTCCTCTTTTTGATCATATTCAATAATTCCTTTGTCATCCAATGACTGTTGTTCCTCACTCTTCTGTGCGTTTTAATTGTAGAATTAACCTTCGCTTTTTGCAATATTTTAATAAGGTCATCCACATTTTGACATTTATTTATTTCAAGTAGTTTTCTTACATTTTCTTTATATTTCTTAAAATTTGTGGTGTAGAATTCCCTTTTACAAATAGGCTCAACTTTTTTTAAAACTTTATTTAATTTGACACTAATAGCTTTATGATCTAGATTTACTATATCGTGAAGCTTAATATCAAAGTCAAACTTATCTATATTTGTCAGAATATGATCAATGATCGTAGATGTATTTTCAGTCACTCTAGTAGCAGATTCATAACTTAGTACGTTCCTTATAGTTACTCCGTTAGATTCTAACATCAATTTATATGATCTGGAGAGCTCTGTGTCTGTTAATAAATCAATATTTATATCACCCATCAGAACTATATTCTTATATTTATCAAAAATTAAATCTAGATGTGCTAATAAATCGCTGTTGTTATCACTTGGTTTTTTGTAACAAACTGCAATTTTTAAAGATGGAGAAGTATTATTTAATGAAACAATTATAGTATTAAATTGATTAAATACTTCTAAAACCGTATACTGAATATTCTGCTTAATAAAAATAGCGGTTCCACCTCCTCTCGATTCATTATTAGAATTAAAAAATGCTGAGAAACCAGGTATATTAAAAAATCTTTCTTCATCTGTATATAACCAAGTTTCACCAATCATAATAATATCAATATCTATCTTGTCTTTAACAAAAAGTTCGATTTCAGTCATATTTTTCCTTAAACTTCTAGCATTAAAATGCACCATATTTATATTATTGTATTTGTTACGTATCATGGTTTACTAATCATGTAATTTTGCCAAGATTCTCTAATTTTTTGTAGGTGTTCTCTGTATTTATTATCAATATGTCTTCTATAATAAGTTAAATCTTTAAGTACTTCCTTTTTGGGTATTCCTGTGTTATCATGATAAGTAAAATATAGCTGACTAAGTTCTTCATAGTTATTTGGCAACCCTTCTTGATGAATAAGTACTTTCAAACTAGTTTGAGTAATACCATCATAACAAATGTCATCTTTATCATGGAAGTAAGATAAGAATAACCTTACATTGTTATAAATCCTGTGCTCTCTTAATCTAGATAAGGCATACGTATTTTCACCAGACTCAATCGCTTTTTTTGTTAATCTAACAATTGGTGGAACCATGGGGTTAACAAAACTTTTCCTGCTGTCTTCTGTACTTAAACGTTTAGCTTCATCATTAGTTTTACCCAGTTTAGAATTGCTTTGAATGTTAATGGTTTCTCCTTTGACCCAATTTGAGTAGTCATTACTTAAAAGCTCTTTTGATCTAATGTTTTTATTGACGGACACGATTTCTCGATCCTTCAAACTATGTGAGATTTTATTATCGTTTTATTAATAAATTTAGATTAAAAGATTTTATTAAAGATTAAAAGATTTTAGAAAGATTTTATTTATAATTATTTCAAATTATTTTATTAATAAATTCAAATTCTTTGTTATAGTTTTATTATTTTTAATCGGAATATCTCAGCGTTCTTTTGTGTCAGTCTTTTTCTTGCTTGCATTGGAATAACTTCATTAATTAAGTATACAACTAATTATAGTACTTATTTCTAATTTTCGTAAATATTATAACCTATAATAAAATCTCAAAATTGCGCGAAAAAGGAAAACTGATTCTTTAAATAAAAATAATGTGTCTTTGCAAAATTTGCAAAAAGACACGAATATGGCTAAAAATCCAAAATTAAATAATCACATTGATTTTAAAAATACAAATAAAAATGGAACTCCTTCTGTAAGTAATTTTTATATACCGCTGTAAACGATTGAGAACGATGACACGAATATTGTCGATGTTGGAATTAATGACAATATTACTGACGTCGAAAAAACAAACACCAAGAAATTTATTTCACCACCAATTACTATAATAAAACAATAAGTTGCAAAAGTGCATGAATTAATTAAACAAATCCAAATAAAAGATTATGTTGTAAGATCCATTTCAATAGGCATCCATTAAAGCACTCAGTGAATTAAAAACTAATAAACTTGAATTTTTCACATATGATGATAAAAACACAAAACCGCTTAAATTTATTTTATTTGGTTTGGATAGTTATAATTCTGATAATCTAGAAAAACACTTAAAAGAAAAAGGTTTAAAATGTATAGATGTTAAAATAATTAATGAAAAAACTAATTTTTATAAAGATTTAGAATTTATTTGGAAAAAAAATCATTTAAAATAAGCGAATTCGCACTAATTATTGTTATATTTACAACATGAAAGTGAGATAGGAATGCAAATCCACAAATAAAAAACTGACACAATGTTACAATTGCCAGATGTTTGGTCACGATTCGCGTAACTGCAGTGTTAACGCAAGATGTTCTTTCTGTGCCGGCGATCATCCCACTAATGAATGAAAAAATAAAGAAATAAAAAAATGTGCTAATTGTCATGGTGAACATTATTCTACTGATAACATCTTTATTCTGTAATAACAAAAAAACGTACATCTCTCTTCTTAACCGCAATACAAAAACTAGCAAAAATGTCTCCAATTCAAACAAAAACAGTACAATCAATACAAACAACAACAACACAATATTGAGTAGCAATTACAATACACACCGTCACTCTAGTCTTAAGTGTCGTATACGCATATTTGTCATTTTTGGCAAATTAAGTTTAAAATAAAAATACATAGTGTAGCGTCAATAGTATTAATATTTTAATCTAACTTTTTTAAACAATGCTGTGTCGGCAATACTTTTACTTACATTATTGTCGGTTTCCTAGTTTTCATAGGATAACATATTTTTAAAGTTGAATATTTTTAAATTTGTCGTATATGCAAATATAATTAATGATCGTTAATTTTGATACATATACGACAAATAATAGTCGTATACGACAAACAAGCATTAAAATTTGTATAAGCTCAATTTCTTATCAAAGAAACTGCAAAAATTTAAATGAAAAACCAATATTTTTTTTTTGTAAAAACTAATGTAGTCTTTACGTACGTAACAGTTTTATTTAAAAGTTTAAAATTAAAAAAGTATATAAATAAATATTAGTTACAGTTATAAATAAAAAACAAAACAGATAATTTTAATTCTTCTAATAACATAAGGATAAATTCTTTAATTCTTCTAATAACAAAACATAATTATAGCTTAACAAAAAATAATTTTATCATAAAAACATATTTTCATTCCTAGAATAATTATAAAAAACAAAAATACTTCATCTTATAAAACTTATAGGGTAAAAGAAAAATTATATTTTAAAATAACTTAATAACTCTTAAATATATTTAATTATGGCAGTAGTTTTAGGTTTTAAGTTTTTTTTAATTTTTTGTTTCTTTTCGGCGTAATGTAGATTACTTTGCTGGAGTTTAAAGCAACTTTATAATAGCTGATATCTTGTTCATCCATGTATTTATACAGTGATTCAATGTCCTTAATTTTTTCTTTTGAAACTTGTATTCCACAGATTTTTACATTATTAATTTAAGGTAACGTTACGGATCCGATTTGTTTTAAAATTCTGATGTTTTTAATATTAAATGTTTGAAAATGTGTATCAGCAAAAGATGTTTTATATTGTAATATAAATAAATTTTCTCTGTCATATAATATACATATTATTTTATTAAATGGTAACCAGTTATAGTTTGTCGAAGCAATATTATAATTTATAAAATCTCTACTTTGCATTTGCATTATTACCAGACTAACTTTTCGATAGTTCATTTTTAGCATTTGCGTTATTAAGGAAACGGGACTATATATTGATATGCCTTTTAAATGACGTTCTATTGCACTATGCACAGAATCGACTTCTTGAATAAGCGAATGTCCTTTTTCTGAGTATTTGTGTTGAATAGAGTCAATGTTCACATTTTCTTCTAAAAATTTCAAAATCATCATGGAGCTCATTCTATTTTTATTTTGTGCCACACATGAATCAGACCAGAGAACAAAATTCTTGATATTAGGATTATTTTCTAATACTTTTTCTAAAATTTTTTTCAAAGCACTGGCTATGTCGTTCCCTGATCTGCCACTTTGTGCTTCAGTCCATATACTGCAGTATGTTTTCTTATCGAGGTTACAATGCCCAGTAAGATTATAAACTGAAAATTCTATCTGCCACTTTGTGCTTCAGTCCATATACTGCAGTATGTTTTCTTATCGAGGTTACAATGCCCAGTAAGATTATAAACTGAAAATTTACGTTTGTAAAAGAAATTCGAAACTTGTGCTCTGGGTAAGGAAAATATATTTTCTTAATCATAACAAATAATTGCAGTTGTTTCGTCATCACTTTTCCTATCAGTGTCTCTTAGTTTTTTGCCTATTTCTTTATTAACTTTATGTGTTTCAATCATAACTTTTTCTTCATTTGTTAAATTAGTTTTTTTTTCATATTCAGAACACATATCGCACTGATCTTTTTTAGGGATTAAAAATAATAAATTGAATTCTTCATTGAATACTTTCCTGTAAATATTTTCTTTTACAGGCGAAAGAATGCATTTTACTTTATACAACTCGTACATCTTACGTATATTTAATGTAGGATCTAAATAATGTTTCGCACTATTTTGACGGCAATAATGAGATTCTACCTTTGGAAAACTTTGAATGTGGTTTCGTATTTCATTTAAAGAAGAATCAGAAGTAGCTTTTTTCACATGTTTACCTTTCATTGGAGATTTTCCTGTCCCAATTTCATCAATTTTATTCTTGAAAAAGTAGTAAATTCTTCTCTCACTAATATCCAAAGTTTTTAAGAAAAACTCTTTGCAGACTCGTATCAAGTTATCATCATCACTAATTTGAAAAAAATACTGATATGAAAATTTTCGACATTTTTTTTGTCCTTGCTTCATTCTTTTAGCACAAAGTTTCCTAACAAATTTGGCGTAGTAATGGATTTTGGACTTGTCGTCTAATCTCCAAAAACTCTTATGAATTTCTTGACGTTGATTTATATCAAAGTTTTCACCACATTGAAAAGTATAACCTAGCCTGTAAAGCATTCCCTGTTTAACAGATTTAGAATTCATAATCTTTCCATTATACGAGACATATTCTTTCCCAGTTTCTCGTAATTTTTTGGCAACATTTTTTTTCCAAGTGTGTTGCTTTACTAATCTTTTTCTTGAAAGTGGTGTCGAGTTATTAGAAACTTGTTGACCAGCTGATGAATTTGAAGTTGGACAGAAATTCAACAGATACGAAGATAAAGTAATTTGATTGGCGCTCTGACTACCAGTTTTTTTAACAGGAGTCATTTCACTAGCTGATGAAGAGACAGGCTCAACTGGGACAAAATTAGGATCAGTGATAGAATTATCTGGAGAAAATTCTTCTACATTTTCATTGTTGCTGTTGTCGAAAGAAAAAATAATAAATTTTTATGCACATTACAATCTATGCGAATAAAAATATTACCTTTTCTGTAAATTTGTTATATTATTACAGGTGTTTTTTTTACCAGTATTATCAATTAAGTAGCTCATGTTAATTCATTCTTCACTTATGTACGGGGCGGGTGATGAACTTCTAAACATAAAATAAATTTACTTTAAGAACTGACACTTTAGGGCACGTCATATTATATGACTTATACATTTACCTTTCTTCGTTTATTTCCATATTTAATAATTTTTTACCACCGTACATGTATTTTCACAAAACATGCGCAAAGGCGACTAATTTCTTGTAATATTTATTATTTACTACTAGAAAAATAAACAATGATTCTCTGTTTACTATATGAAATATTCTTTTTATGTATGGTATACAACAAACAAGCACTCAACTGAGACTTTGCGTATACAAATACAAATTCTCTTTTGTATGGTATACAATAAACAAGTACTCAAGAGAGCTTTTGCGTATACGACTTCAGATTCTCTTTATGTATGCTACACAACAAACAAGAAATTAATTTGTTTTGATATTAACTTACATGCGAATTTGTCGTTAATGGAACAAAAACACATGTTATGGAATATACGACAAATAAGGTTTAAACAAATAGTTTAAATTTTGAATACACGACCAACTCGCTATTGGTATCTTTGGAATGCAGATAGGTAGCTAAATTCTGACCAGACCATTCGAAAGATCTCGTTTTTTCTAGTAAGGATCTAGTCTTAAGTCTGAATATGCAAAAAAACGTATACGACACTCAAGAACTAAGGTGACGACTTTCCAAATTCTCTCAATATTAATAACAATGTAAATAACAACAACAACAATAACAATCCCAATGCTACATTACCTTTCAATATCATGTGCAGATTAAATTCAAATAATGACAGCAACAATAACAACAGTAACACTATTGCAATTACAAACCTTCATAACAGTAAATATTCTAACAATGTTAATAAAAGTAATTCTAACAATAATAATAATAGTTTAAGTAACAATAATAATAGTTTAAGTAACAATAATACTAACAATAATAATAATCTTTTTTTTGTCGAGGATATAGTACAATTAACAAATGAACTATTAAGTAAATTAAGTAATTGTTCAAATAAAGCTGAACAATTTTCTATAATAACTGAACTTTCGGTTAAATATCTATATTCAAAATGGGCGTTATATAGTAAATAATAGTATATAGTAAATAATATAGCGTTATATAGTAAATAATAGTTATCAAATAATAGTAAAATCAATATTTTAACTTTGAATTCCAAGTCAATCCAAACAAAAATTTGGAATTCTTTACCTTTATGTTAAGTAATAGTGTTGATATTGGCTTAATATGCGAAGCATGGCTTAATAGCAGTGTTATTTTAAAACATCAACATTTTAACGTTTATAGAAATGATAGTCTTAGAACTAGTGGTGGTGGTGTAGCAATAATTATTAGAAAAGGTCTTAAACACGAACTTTTAGCTCCTTTAAAATTAGACTTAAAATATTAGAAAATATTGCCATTTCAATTACATTTAAAGATGGAAAGAAAATCAAATTCTAAATATAAGTAGTCATAACAAAAACAATATTAACAAATTATTCAAAAAAGACTTACTAAAAATTTCAAGAACCACGGGTGACTTCATTGTAGGTGGTGATATTAACTGTAGACACAGAAGGTGGGGATGCTGTCGAGCTAATACTTGGGGTAATATATTACAACAGTTGCTGTTAACTGATAGGTTCACGTTATTACATACTCTTGATCCTACCTATATTCCTAGCAGTAGAAAATCTCTACCTTCTACACTTGATATGTTTTTAACCAACATACCTCAATTTTGCTCTCAGCCTATTACCTTTAATGATCTTTCATCTGACCACTTGCCAGTCATGTTAAACATAAATAAAGAAACCATTAAACTTGATCGTACCTATTTAGATTTTGATAATGCAAATTGGTACTTGTATCAGAAGATTTTGAAAAAAGAATTTTCTACTAATAATAATGATTCTATTTATTATTGTTACCAAATAGACAATATGATATCTAACTTAAATTCTAAAATTAACGCATTAGCCAAACATTTTTTTGACAAACATACTGTCACTTAAGTGACAATGCGACCAGTCTATTGGTTGAGGAATCAATGAGTAAAATTGAACAAGACATAATTGAAAGTCTTGACTAAATAGAATTGAAAACAGTCAATGAAATAATCTTTCAATTAAAAGCTAAGAAATCAACCGGTATAGACCATATCTCTAATCTGTGCATAAAAAACTTCCTGAAAATACGAAAAAATATTTAGCTCTAATTTACAATTCATGTTTGAAATTAGGCTATTTTCCTAATGTCTGTAAAGAAGCTCGTGTTATTCCGATTCCTAAACCGGGAAAACCAAAAGAGGAAATAAATAGCTTTCGTCCAATCAGTTTGCTATGCAGCTTTTCAATAATTTTTGAAAAATTTATTAAAATTAAACATTAAACATTCTGGACAAGATAGTTTCGGTTAAATATATTCTTCCTAATGAGCAGTTTGGATTCAGACAAAATCATAGCACTATTCATTCGCTACTAAGAATTAAAAAATTTGCTAAATCTAATTTAGAATTCTGCCTTTGATACTGTTTGGCACGCTGGTCTGCTCCATAAACTGAAGCTCAATGTCTTTCCAATTTATTTAATAAAAATTATGCAAAATTTCCTCCACGAAAGAAAATTTCGAGTCATGCTCAATAATACGTCTTCTGATAGGTATAAAATTAAGGCATGAGTTCCACAAGGCTCAGTACTAGGGCCAATACTGTACAATATTTATACTGCAGATATCCCAGATTAAATGACTCAAAAATATCAATAGGTATAAAATTAAGGCAGGAGTTCCACAAGGCTCAGTACTAGGGCCAATACTGTACAATATTTACACTGCAGATATCCCAGATTAAATGACTCAAAAATATCAATTTTTGCAGACGACACGGCTATTTACTCCGCTGGTATAAGTCCTAGTATTATATTAAGAAATATTCAAAATTCGTTCGATATTCTATTTCAATATTTTTCGAAATGGAAAATTAAAATAAACGCTTCAAAAACAGTTTCCATTTACTTTACTAAAAAACGAAAAGCTTCTCTCGTTCCATTTGCGTCATTAAAATTAGACAATACTGAAATAAACTAGTCTGATAGCATTAAATATCTTGTAGTTACTTTTGACAAAAGACTAACCTTTCAGAAACACACCTCGATCACTATTGACAAAATTAATAAGTGTACTCGCATGCTGAATCCTTTCATTAATAAAACAGCCACTCTGACTAGAGAAAATAAATTAATTCTCAAACAATTCCTCAGCCAATTATTCTGTATACAGCACCAGTCTGGGGTGATTGTGCTGCAACTCACATTAAAAAATTATAAATTGCGCAAAATAAACTCCTGAAATTCGTACTCAATCTGCCTAGATGGTTTCCAACCAGTAGACTGCATAACAAAGCCAAGATTAATTCTGTTACAGAAAAAATTTCATATTTAATCGAAAAGTTCAACTCAAAATTAATCAATTCAAGTAACCCCTTGATAAGGGATTTATATTAATTAATTTTAATAGGTTAGTTTAGTTTTTATTATTAGGTTAGCTTTAAGTAATTTAAAAAAAAAAAACTAGCTTTAAAAAAAGGTTTTTGCCATTTTCCTTTAAAATAACTTTCCCATAGATGTGAGAATGCTGTTATTTAAACAAAAATTTTTAAATTAACTGTAGTAAAAATGTATAAAATATATAATATATCTAAGTGAAAAAATTTTCAGCATGCTAGTACACTTATTAATTTTGTCAATAGTGATCGAGGTGTGTTTCTGAAAGGTTAGTCTTTTGTCAAAAATTATATTTGAAATTATGGAGCAAAAAAATAAAAAGAAAAAAATTAGATTTAAAATTTTAAATACATTACTTTATAGGCTTTCAGTTATGTACAAAACGTAACTAGATCGATTCTGATCGGAGTTATATTCAGAATATTGCCTCAAATATGTGTCTTTTAAATGTGAGTTATTTTAAAATAAATGAAGATATTTTAAAATGAATTGACGGACCTGAAAAATGTTATTATAGTGTGGTTTCCGTCATATCAGATTTAACAGATAATATTATTTTCAGGATACATAATTCTTTGACAGAATACATTAATTCTTAGACACCCCCAGGATTAACCCTTCATTGTTTAAAAATTAAAAAAAGGGTCTGTAGTCATTCTAATTAGGAATATGAATATAACTTTTGGTTTAGTAAATGGAACTCTATTAATTCTTAGAAATATCTTAGTAAATGCTTTAAAATTCGAAATTGTCAAAGGCAATTCTTTTGGTAAAATGAATTTTCTTCCTGAAATAGAGTAAATTTTTACTGACGTAAATATGCCAAAAGCAGTTTCCAATTAGATTAACTTTTGTGATGACAAAAAATATCGTTGCTAAAAATCGTTGCTTCGATTTGAATATAATAATTTGGAAATTGATTTGTAAAAAGGTGAATCGAGTTTTAAAAAATTTTTTGAAAATGAGCTAGTTTTGAAACGAGTTTGCGTAATTTTATAACTGTAGGTTCGGTTTGAGTAATATATAATTTCTTTACATTAAAAAGAATGAATTCTACTTTGATTACAAGTATTTCCATTGCAAATGTAAGTTTGTTTTTTGATAGAAAGTATTTCATTCTCAAAAGCAAGTTTTGTTTTGTAATAGCAAGTGTTTTTTTCAAATGCAAGTTTTGTTTTTTGACAGCAAGTATTATTTTTGTTTTTTTAATTAAGTACTTTAAATATATTGTTTAACATTTATTAAAAATATATATATTACCGTTTCCATTATTATTGTACGGGTGTAATAATAAAAATCCTATAAATGTAGGAATTCGATATTTTCCCCTAACAATAGAAATGTATTATTTAAATTTTTAATTTTATTGACAGGTAAAAAATTATTGAAAATGTCACTTTTCGGTTGACGTAGAACATTACAGATGTATAAAAATTATTAAACTCTAATTATCGAAATTGTGTATAAAAAGTATTAAATTGTTTGAAATTATTATTAACTCTAAATTATTGATAAAAATTATTAAATTGTTTAAAATTTTTATTAACTTTAAATTATTGATAAAATTTTTAAATTGATTAAAATTATTATTACCTTTAAATTATTAATTAATATTATTAAATTAATTGAAATCATTGTAAATTAAAATATTGTGTTTTTAAAAAGTAAATTCAACATTCGGGGCTCAACCGGGATCGTGAAACAAAAAATATATATGCAATTGAAGTGTTAAGAAATTTCAATCCAATATTATTTAGAGTGCACCCATAAACAAGGGATGAAAAAACCAAGGGCTTTTAAAAAGCACATTTTCAAAATTATATTGGGTTTCTTACTAAGTTAAAATAGGGTTATATAGGATTTCTTACTGATAAAAATATATATAAAAAAAAAGGATGTTATTATAATTTAGGCATTTCATCAATTTATAAATGATGAATACTAGTGAAATCAATACTTAGAATATAATCCCAATGCACTCAAGAAAACCTGTTAACAATTACGAAATATATTGTTGGAGCTTCAATGTTAACGTTTAATTTTGGAAAAACACTTCTGAACAAGTTAATGTTTCATAAAAAAAAAAAGTTTTAATTTTGAAGCCCAGTAGCCCTTCAATGGAGAAGGTTCCCAAATTTTTTCTTACCAAACTTATGATGGATCTGACCATCCCGCTCCTGACTTCACCTTTTCATATTTTTAGGTTCTAGGAAATCAATTGTGAACTCCACCAAAATTTGGAGTTTTACCTAGAATTTCATTATCTAAGCAAAAATGGTTAAAACTAAGAGGCAATTTCTTCAATTTAAGATTTCAAGAAACCCTTTCAAATTTAAGAAAAGCCTTCAACATATGTTGAAATATAATGTTTTCGAACCCTTAAAGCTTCTTAACAGAGGACGTGACAAAAAAATTTTCAAAATTTCAAAACCCTAGCTTGAACTGTTTGGAAGATATGTGTGGCCAAAATTTTTGCATAATGGTAAGTTTTAGTACCGTATGGCAACCATAAACATTTGCCTGTTACAAATTTATAAAGCTTATAGAACCAGATATTTTGTGGCGTTTTCAGATTGAAAATATATCGAACAGAAGTCTTGTTATAACAATTTAAAAATAGGGCTTTTTCCAAATTTAGGGGACTGTAGCTCCGTAACATGTGGGGATACAGAAAAAAGTTATTCCATGAAATTATTTTTTTGCAATATCTACCGGCAGTTTAAATTTCTTTTCTCTATTTCAAATAAAACAAAAAGGAAACAAGAGCTGGAAAATTTAGCAACGGTGAACATTTTCTGATACCAAGCTCACCTGGAAGATTTCAAAGACCACCAAGACCGTCCGAAAGGTAAAAATACTTTTGCAATTACGGCTCTAGCCAACATGAAGCTCACGCATGTCCAAGTAAATGTATTGGTCCTAAATGCTTTAACTATAATGAATTTGGCCATAAAAGTACTGAATTTCAAAATAAATTACAGATTTCACATAATTGCGTAAACTGAAGAATTCTACTGCCCGGTGAAAATTAATAATATGGTTTTAAAACTTTTAATTGAAACAGGAAGCGATATTTGCATAATAAAAGAATCCTATTAAATTAATTAATGCAAAATCTATTTTTAGCAATCATATTAAATAACAAGTGATGAAAAAAAACCAAGGGTTTTTAAAAAAGCACATTTTCAATATTATATTGTATTACATACTGAGTTTAACTTTGGAAATATTTACTTGGAAATAGTCACTGCTAACTTATAAAATTTACTGCTAACAGTAAAGTTTTTATTTTAAAGTTGTTATAGCCCTTTAATGGGGAAGGTTGCCAAGTTTCTCAAGGATCTAACTTCATCTTACTTCCTACTACCCCTCCCTTCCCCCTCCATTTTATTAGGTTTAATTTTACTTACAATTATACAATCTAATCAAAAATAGGTAAAACTGAGAAATTCTTTCTTCAATTTAAGGAACTGCTTTTAAATTTAAGAAAAACCTTTAACATATGTTACAATATAATGTTGGACCTTTTAATTTTGTATATTAAAAAAAAAAAATTGGACAGGTATTCAAGTTACAGGTGCTTAAAAATGGTAAAATTTAAATTTTCGAGCCCTTATAGCTGTTAAACAGGGGGCTTGACAAAAAAATTTTGTTAACCGACTCCTACAAATTTCTCAGTATCTAACTTCTCCTTTCAAGAATCTATCTTAAACCGTTTAGGCGATATATGGGACCAAAACATTTGCAAAAATTGAGTTTTATATAATAATAAATTTTAGTACCGTATGGCAACTCTAAACATTACAGCGACATATTTTTGTAAAGCCTATAAAAGAAGCTCTCTTCAACCGTTTTTCAAATGCAAATAAACCTAACAGAACTCTTGTTATATCAATTTAAATATAGGGTTTTTTTGGAATTTGCAGGGGCTGTAGCTTCGCCACCCTTCAAAATTAAGAAAAACCTTTAACACATGTTGAAATATAATTATAGAGCTTTGAATTTTGTATATCACTAAAAACAAATTTGGACAGGTGTTCAAGTTACTCAGGTGTTCAAGGGGCTTGACAAAAAAATTTTGTTAACCGACTCCTACTAATTTCTCCGTATCTAACTTCTCCCAAAATTTCAAGACCCTAGCTTGTACCGTTCAGAAGATATGTGTGGCCAAAAATTTTGCCAAAATTGAGTTTGTAATGTTAAATTTTAGTACCGTATGGCAACCCTAAACATTTGCCTTTTAAAAATTTATAAAGTTTATGAAACCAGCTATCGTTTGCCGTTTTCAGATTAAAAATATATCTAACAGAACTATTGTTATAACAATTTAAATATATAGGGCTTTTTCCAACTTTAAGGGGCTGTAGCCCCATAGCAGGTGGGGCTACAAAAAAAAATTCTTCTACGAAAACTACCCATGGTTAAAATTTCTTTACTCTATTTCAAACGGTGTAAAAGTTTTTGTAAACATACGGACGGACGGACGGGCAGACGGACGGACAGAGTGAAGCTATATAGGCACATTTTTACAAAATTTTTTGAAAATGTGCTAAAAATTGCAGTAAGTGGTTTAGAATCCACTGTGTAAACTAAAGGTGCTTGTGTGGTTGACATTCTTTTAACAACATTGTTATATATATAATGATTATATAAAATATTACAGAACATTTTGTTCATAATTTTTGTATCAAACGTACATGAGCATGAACTTATTGTCGAAAGCGGCCGTTAAAATAGACGATTTTTCTTCCTTCTATTTTAAAGACCGTTGAGAAAAAATGCCAATAAATCACAGCTTTAATCAAGCATTATGCAGTTTTCTTCTGACCGAAAAAAATATTTTAAAAACACATTGACCTGGTAAATAGTCTCAATGATCAACTTCTTTTGGCAACATCAAAGGAGCTGGTTAGCATCGTGAAGTGGTCGATCTAATGAAGGACGATTTAAATCGCATGAATTTTTTTATTCATGCTTTGGGTTCTGAACAAAAAAAAACCATTTATAGACGCAAAGAAATTCATTGCGATATATTTGGCTTTTTCTTTATTATCTCTCGCCCACTTTCCGTCCAGTTTTCTAATTGGAGGAATTGCTGCAATAGGTTTTTTCAGATTTTTAGCTGCCTTCCAAAGAGAGTAATCAGTACTTTTATCATTTGTTAGCTTTTCCAAATATAAATTTATCGATTTGTTTTTCACTTCCTTAATTCTTCTTCTTAGTTGTTGGGTGAGATTATTCAGCCTAGTTTTATCTTGTGGTGATCTAGTTTGGTGCCATTTTTTCCTTGCTCTGCGTTTTATTGCAATTAGTTCTAAGATTTCGGCTGGATATTTATTTTCTTTTACTCTTTGTTTAATTACTGGAGTATTTTCCCACACTGTAAGTTGTATATCGTTAATGTAGTTTTCCACCTCCGCATCCAATTGTTCTTTGTATTGCAACGGTACAGCTAGTTGTATTTTTTCTTCCAGACATACTTTAAAGCTTTCCCAGTCAGTGTATTTATTGGCGAGAATCGGAATGCTCTTCTTTTCAATAGCGTTTTCACTTACAGTTAGCAGAATTGGTGAGTGGTCAGAGTCCATTTCCTGCCTATCTTCTATCTGTATGAAATTATTCGAAATGTTTTTAATAATGAAAAAATTTATTAAATCAGGTATTTTATTTGGATTTATAGGCCAATATGTAGGTTTTCCTGTTGATATGGTTTCACACCCAAATTCGCTTGTTGCTTGGAATAATTCTCTGCTTTTGGTTTTTGTTAGCCGTGATCCCTAGTGTGTATTTTTGGCATTAAAATCACCTCCTATAACCAACTTTTTTCCTAGTTTCTTAAAAAGATCTAAATAATGATGTTTCTTCAGAGAGTACTTAGGTGGACAATATATACTTGCTACTACAATAAAGTAGTTTTTACATTTTACGTTTACGACCATAGCTTGTATTTCTTCTGTTTCAAATTTGGCTTCTTCAAAATGTTGTATACTTTGTTTTATAATCACTGCACTTCCTCCTCTAGCAGAGTTACCTGGATGTATGCTATGATAAACTTTATAACCACGAAAATTAATATGCGTTTGTTTGTTAAAGTGTGTTTCTGCTATAAGACAAACATCTATATTATTTATGTCAAGGACTGCTTGTAGCTCTTGTTGGTGTTGTAGCAGTCCATTGGCATTCCATTAAAGAATTTTTAGTTTATTCATTTTTTCGATTTCGAAGCAGGTTTTTGTTACTGCCCTCTAGTGCTCCTATTCTACAATCCGTATCGACCATAGAACTTTCTATTTTAGTTAATTTTTTTAGTATAAGCAGAATGGATTGTTTTAAATCATTTTCTTGTTCGCTATTATTATTAAGTTTTTTACCCGCAACAACTTGGGCATAAGTTTTACTGCTTCTATTTGTCTGGAAATCTTGCTTCACTTGCGACGTTTGCAGATGGTTTCTGATTTGTTTTTTAGCGTTTTGTGGAGTATTCCTTTGTTGTGAATTTGGTCTCATATTCTTAAATTTGATTTTTTGCATTTCTTTTGCGATTATGCAGCCTCTATAATTAGCTGGATGTTGATTTCCGCAATGAACACATTTTGGTGGTTCAGTTTTAGGTTTCAAACATTCCCTGGTATGGTGCCTACCTGCACATTTTACACATCTTGGGGTTTTTCCACAATATTTTTGTGTGTGACCATATGCCTGACATGATTTACATTGTACTACAAGCTTATTTTTTCTTAGGGGCTCGATATTCACGTCGACAAACTAAACAATAAACAAACGAAAGATCTAAAATATCATAACAAAACAAAAAACCAATCAAACAATATGATGTAAGATAAACTATTTATGTGAAACACGATAAAAGAATAGGGTCCAAACTTACTTACAGATTTAAAAAAGAAAAAGTTAAAGAAAATTACAACACAACCATTTTTACAAAATCAGGCAGAATAGTACATAAATCTAATATCAGATCTTGATTGTAATTTAGTTTTACCCTTGTTATTCAATATTTTTAATTACTTTCGTCACTTTCTCTATCCTCTGTGCTTACTATTTTTTTTAGATTCCTCATATGGAAACTTTAGCAGATATTCATATTTTGGATTTTAATGGATCACCCGCTGTAGTTGTATATCTTGGACAGGCCAAGATATAAGGAGGAAGTTTTAGATTAATTCACACAATTGACCTGGCAATAATCAAAAATTCATTAAAGGAAATTAATTTTGTACTAGAAGAAGAAGAAACAAAATCTCAATTCTTATATTCTTATTTGAAACATGAACTTTTACAAATTTGGGATCTGTTAGATGAATTTGAAATACACCAGAAACACAAAAGAGCTATCAGTGCTGTTGGAAGCTTATGGAAATGTATAGCTGGAACTCCTGATCATAAGGACTTTGCGATGATCAAAAGTAAATTACATGATGTTCTGGAAATAACCACCTCACAGGTAATCATAAACAAGGTTTTTAGGGACCAAATTAATAACAAAACACAAGTCACAAATTCAATCATAGAAAATATTAGGTCACGTAATGAATTTACCGATCAAAATGCTGAAAAAATTAGATATAAATTAAAATTATTAAAGGAAGAAGTTATCAATATCAACTACGCGGTCCATTGGGCTAAAACAGGGGTTAGAAATTCTGTATTGTTAACTAAAACTGAAATAGCAATACTTACAAAAGTATTGAATCAAGAAAATTTTTCCTATAATACACCCGAAGACGCTCTAAAGTATTACTTACTTACTTTACTTTATCGGCATAACAAAATATTATTTTTGAGCCGAGTCCAAAGCTTTCCTCCATTGGCTTCTGTCTTGCGCAGCTTCTCTCCAACTTCCAACAATATTCAGCATTCTTACGTCTGACTGAACACCGTCTTTCCATCGAAGATGTGGTCGCCCTCTTCTGCGTCTACCCTCCGGATTGGAGTCAAAAACCGCTCTTGCTGGAGCATCATCGGTCATTCTTACTACATGACCCAACCAGCGCAATCGTTGGATTTTAATCCAGGTTACGAGATCAGTTTCGTCATATAGCTCATACAGCTCGCGATTTTGTCGTTGTCTCCAAACTCCATTGATGTTAATCGGACCAAAAATTTTACGTAGAATCTTCCTTTCAAAAGACCCTATCAGATTTTCATCGTAGTTGGATATGGTCCAGGATTCTGCACCATATGTCAGAACTGGTACGATGAGTGTTCTGTACAGTGTGATCTTTGTCTTTCTACTCAGGGTTTTTGACCTCATGTGCTTGCTTATCCCAAAGTAACAACGGTTGGCTAGCACTTTTCTACGCTTAATTTCCAGGCTGGTGTTGCCGCCTTCTGTGTTCATTTGGCAACCGAGGTATACAAAATCTTTCACCACCTCAAAGTTGTATTCACCAACCGTGACATTCTGACCTACACGGCGACGGAGGGCGTCGTTGTTTGTTGCCACCATGTATACCGTCTTTTTCTCGTTCACTTCTAGGCCTACTCTAAAGTATAGTAATATAAAAATTATTTGTAATAGTACTTATTTATTTTATCTTGTTGAAATTCCTTTAACAAAATATGAATTATTTGATAATTTAGCTTTAAGATTGATACAAAAAAAAAAAAAAAAAAAAAAAATAATACAATTGTAAAAACAGATTTTAAACATATTTTAGTAAATAAAAATCAAGTGTATAGAATTTTAAAAGATTGTAAGTGCACAAGCTCAATTTTAATATGTAATAAAGAAAATATTGTAAATATATCCAATTCTAATTGCATTCCTAATATTTTAAAAGGGAAACGCTCAACATGTAACATCACGAATGAACATCATATATCGGATAAAGAAAAAATCACCGAAGGAATAATCCTATTGGTTCAGATTAACGGCACAAGCAGTACAAATGTTGAAGGGAAAACCATCAAGGAGACATATTTAATAATTTACAAAAATTCAACAGTTTCAATAAATAATAAAACTTTCATATCACGCGAACTAACAGGAACTAAAGTATTACCACCTTTACTCCAGCCACAGATGATAAAAGATGAATTTCACGAATATCTATCATTATATATGCTGAAGGACGTTCACATCAATAACACGCAGGAAATTAAATTTTTAAAAAAACTGGGATTCGAAGACAAAATTAATAATTTATTAAGTATTAAACCAAGCACAGTCACTGTAATAATAATAATATTTCTTGTAACAATAAATTTAAAAGAAGAAACAAATTAGTCATCAGTAGTCAGCATCTCGTAAAAGAAGATAGCCAAGTAGATTCCGAGTAAATCTAAAGAACAAGGTGAAGCAAATCCAATTTATTTAACAGTTAAAAAAAGTTTTAGCAACAGTCATCCAAATCATAATTATTCAACAATAAAAAAAATTACGGGCAACAGTCATCCAACCGCAATACAAAGAATAAATTACAAGTCACCGTTTACTTGACAGTGATCGAATAAGGCCATTCGATTTTAGAGAGGAGAAGAGTTAATGACATTTATTATCCAGGTAAAATTCCACTTTAAAAACTTAACGTACTTAATTATTTCCCAACAATTTTGATCATCGTCAGCAAAATGATAACAGTTGGCAAATATTAAAATCATATTTTCCCACATCGGCAAAACACGTTGCAGTAACACGTGAATGCAAGTAAGAATATTTGGATAATCAAAAAATTAATTAATTAATGTTAATTTTACTTTTGTAGAATTAAAGAAAGACGTTTTAATTTGAAATTAATTAATTTATTTTATTAAAAATCATTTTCATCCATTTTCCGAATTGGTGGGACTGGCACTACAGGTTTTTTCAAACTCTTTGTTGCTTTCCACAAAGAGTAGTTTCTCTATTTTTTAGCTGATAAATTCTCAACATATTTTTCATAGGATTTGTTTTTTATTTCAAGAATTCTTCTTTTAAGATTCTGCGTTATTCTATTCAACACAGTTTTATCAGCTGGGTCACGTGTTTTATGCCATCTTCGTCTAGCTCTTCTCTTTACTTTAATCGCATTTAATATATCTCTAGGATAATAAGGTCCTGCTGTCATGTATTTACATTCTTTTGTATTATTCCATGCAGCATTTTGGACAATTTTATTAAGATTTTCAATTGCTAAATTTCATCTTTAGTTGTTATTTTAACCTTTAAATTTATATTATTTTCTATTTCTTGTTTAATGTTGAATCAATTTGTTGATTTATTAACAAGTGTAGGATTATTTTGTTTCTTAACAATTTTTTCATGCAGGTTTAGTACGACAGCCGAATGGTCTGAGTCTAAATCCTGATTATTTTCTAGGCTAATAAAATTTGGAGATATTTTTTTTTGTTATGTAGAAATCCAGTAGCAACCCAACTCTCTAATAGCTTTCCTTAGCTCTCTTCCTCTTGTTGAGGTCAGTCTTGAATCCCAATCGATATTTTTGGCATTGTAGTCATCTCCTAGGATGAACCTATCCCAAGTCGGTTCAAGAGGTCTTTAAGGACCATGTTCTTTAAATTGTAATTAAAAGGGCAATATAAAGCCCCAATGTTCAAATCCATTTTTAAGGGAATTAACACGTATTACTGAGAGTTGAAATTCGTCAGTTTCTATTTTACAATCTTGTAGTAAAGAGTTTTTCATGTTGATGTAGTAAAGAGTGTTTCACCAAAATTGCACTATCTCCTTGCGGTTTATTATTAGGGTGTGTCGCATTATAACATGTGAAACCTACTATTTTTAGTTTTGACTGTCTTGTCATATGAGTTTCTGATAGGAGCGACACATCAATGTTTTTAGTTTTTAGAAATAGCTCTAATGCTAGTTTTTTATTTAGTACGCCGTTTGCGTTCCATGTAGCAATACTAATTTTATTTTGAGCCATTATTTAGAAATTAAAAACATGACGAATAAAAAGATAATCAAGGCAAGTGCTGGAAGAGAGCCTAGTAGGCTCAGAAATAACTGAAATTACACCAAACGAAGACAAAACACGCAAGTAGCTATCAACATCAGTATTATTGTTCAATAAAATATTAATGTAAAAATCTCCTAAAAAATAAGATTTTTCAAAGATATAGTAGTTAAGAAACTTGAAAATTCTTCAACAAAAGCTTTAATCGTAATACCATGAAGAATAGGTGCAGACAAAATAAATGTTAACCGAAATCCACTTCAAATTTTAACAAATCACACGAGACAAAATATAAACTGAAAAACTTACAATTAAGATCACTTCTTAAATAAAAAGCAACTCTATCAGCAGAATAAGAGTGATTACAACAAACTTCAATATTGTAATTAGGAATGTAGAAATTATCTTTTCCTCATCAAAAATCCAAATTTCTGTTAAGAATACAAACTTCTAATATTTTGATGTAAAACTACAATTTTTGAAGAAGAATTATCCATAACAATTGTGTAAATTAAATCGAATAGAAAAATTTGTTAGTTGTGTTAAAGACTAAAAAAAATAATTAAATTAAAAGTTGTACTTTAAAGAAACAACAAGATAAAAACAGAAATTATAATTTAACAAAATCATCAAAACAACTTATTTCTACTTGTTTTTCAGCATATTTTTTACGCATAAAAATTTTTGAATTCTAGATGCAAAGAAATTCATAATGTTTTTCCTGTTTTGATTCACAAGCTCGAGTGAACAGCAATCTTGAATACTGCGTCAAAGAATCATTAATGTAAACTGGATTTTCGTTTTTATTGGTCCCAAAAATACGAGCAGATACAAATTTGCAAATATTTTTTTCTTCTTCATAATTGTTACCTTTTTTTCAAAAGTTGAAAATCAAACACTCACGAAAATGATTATACCCATGCATACATATATGACATCGGGTGTATTAAAATTGCTCCTCCGTTTGTAACACATTGATCTAGACGAGCTAGATATAGTGTCAAGGGTAGGTATCGGCTCAAAATCGAAAAATTAGACGATCTTGCTATGTCTGTCTGTCCGTCCGTCCGTGTGTCAGCACGATAACTCAAAAACTAAAAGGGTTAGAGTCTTTAAATTTGCACAAAGTTAATTTTAGACAATTTCTAGGTTCCCTATTGTTTTTGGTTAAAATCGCACCAAGGATGCGGGGGGCTGCCATACAACTTTTTTGCACCAATATGAATTTCTGCGAAACTAATTATACTACGCGGATGAAAATTACACAAATTTAGTTTTATAATGATTCGAGCACTAATGATTTGTTAGCGCCCCATTTTCGGGGGGCTGCCATACAACTTCTTTGCTCCAATATGAATTTCTTCAAAACTAATTATACTATGAGGATGAACATTACACACGATTAGTTATATAATGAATCAAGCAATTATATGAAGTTTCAAATGTTAGGGCCCCATTTTCGGGGGGCTGCCATACAACTTATTTGCACCAATATGAATTTCTTCAAAACTAATTATACTACGAAGATGAAAATTACACACGGTTAGTTATAAAATTAATCGAGCACTTATTTGAAGTTTCAAAATGTTACGGCCCCATTTTCGGGGGCAGCCATACAAAGTTTTTGATTCAATAACTATGAATCTAATGAAGCTTCGATGTTAAAATTCAAATTGGGTAGGTAAAGTAATAGGGCAAGTTACTTGGCAAGTTGGACATCACTTGGACCACCGGACTTTTAGGGTGGGCCAATTTTTGTTTTTTTTAAGCTAAAATTATGGAAGAATGAATTTTTTTTTTTTTTTTGTTTTATTTTTTGTTTTTTTTTTTTTGTAAGCTAAAATTATGGGATAATGAGTTAAATGTATAAGGGAAGTAAATTACGGTTTATTTTATACACCGTAGTGGGTATGCACGGGTATCTAAAAGTTGACAAGGGCAACTATAATCTTCCTCGTTTTTTTTAGAATTTTGTTTATCTTTGTTGTTATTTACTTTTTCAATATAACACTGCGAAATGTCACTTTTAGAAATATTGCTTTCCAGCTTAGAAAGAAGAAAATCAAGTATCGCATCTGTAACTACTATCAGAAACTTTAAAAAAATCCATATTTTCATTAGTTTTACTTATATTGAAATTGTTCTAATAAAAATAATTTTTTCTCATTTTTTACAAAATTACAGATCTTTAAAATATTAATTATTACCATGTTATGTTTAGGATGGTACCAGAAGTTTGTAGTTTATTACAAGTAAATTAAATATCCGAAGATATAAGTTGCATTCAGAACAAAATAAGATAGGTATAAATTACTAATGAAACAGTAATAATACATCATGTTATTGTTCCCAAGGAACTTAATAAATTACTTTTGTAAATAGAAACTAATCTATAATAATATAATAATAGAAACTAATCTACAGTAATAATACATCATGTTATTGTTCCCAAGGAACTTAATAAATTACTTTTGTAAATAGAAACTAATCAAAAAACTTAAATTCGTTGGATACAAATTTAATAAATTCAGAAATAAATCATATTAGAGCAAAAATCAAGTATATAATACCAACTAGTAACAGACGAAAACGAGGACTAATAAATTTAGTAGGGAAAGCACAGAATTGGCTTTCTGGTACAATGGATATGAAGATAGAAAATAAATCCTAGACCATTTAAAAATTGTAGAGAAAATAATTATAATTCAATTTCAAATTTGAATAATCAAATAAATTTTAAATAACAATATTAATAAAACAATTCAAGAATTAAAAAATGTAAGAGAATATGATAGAAGTAAAATTAAAAATTTTTTTAATGAAGTTAATGAAATGCATTTACAAAGTTTGAGACATTCTCTATATGTAGATCAAATATTAAAATTAAGATAATTATAAAATAAAAATATATTTTTATAAATTAAAACTAATTAAATGTTACATCGAGAAAACTGTATTGTATTCGCCATAAAAATTCCTCAAAATTATGTAAAAACAGATTTTAAATTAGTAACTACCAAAAAAAACAAATTTTGAAATACATGAAAATAACGGAAATATTATAATTATTGCAAATCAAACATATACATTTGTAGAAAACGAATTAATAAAAAATTTAAAGTTAAGTAAAAATTTGATTTGGTTCAAGAATTGTAAATTGAAATTTAATGATAAAACTAAAATTGAAGTATTAGGTGATGAATCAATTTAAAAAATGATAGAAATGAAAACTTAATACAAGATTGTGACAATAGAAAAATCATGCTAAATAAAGATTATCTCCTAACATTTTATATCATCTTCGAATTTTCCACTGCTATACCAATTTTTACCAAATCTTACAATAATATTTTTGTATATGGCTTTCTTAATGCTGATTATCAAAGCATTAATAATGCTTTATTATTCATCAGTTGGGACGACCTGTTAATCGAACAGGATATTGCCTTGATTATCTTTCAATTCTATTCAAAGCTATTTGAGATAATTAACTCCTTTGTTCCTAAAATTCACAAAAAGGACAAGACAACCGAACATTGGCTGAACAGTGAACTAAGGACATTGCGTAACCAACGCAATAAACTATACAAAATAATTAAAAATTTAAAAGAGCCTAATTATGACTTATTAAACAAGTACAAGGATCTTGCTTTTGAATTTAAACAAAAATTTAATAATTACAGATCCTAAAAATTTTTTAGACTTCGTTAACACAAAACGTAAAACTTACGGTTATCCAAACTTAATGTCAAAAGACAATACGTTTACTAATTGTCCTATAACTATCTGCAATTTCTTTGCTAAGTCTTTTCAAAAAGTTTAACGTCCACACGAGTCTCCATTTGATTTTGATTTCTCTAACTTAAATAATTCAAATCCTATTATTACGGATTTATACCTTTCCGAAGTTGAAATATTTGAACTTGATACCCAAAACCCTAAACTTAATAACCAAAAAGGTATAGGATCTTATCTGATTCCACCGACTTTTTTATACAACTGTGTCAGTTATCTCACTTACCCGTTTCATTTTATCTTTAATAATTCTCTTCCCTCAGGTATTTTTCCTCTTTTCTGGAAATATTCTTATCTCACCCCTATTTACAAAAAGGGTGATAAATCATACGTCGAAAATTATCGTGGTATAGTTATTCTATCAACTATTCCAAAGTTGTTCGAAAAAAATATTGTGAACAAAATGACACCAATCATAAATACAAAACTAAATGAACAACAACATCGATTCAGAAAGGGTCGTTCCACAACAACAAACCTTTTAGTTTACACTTATGAGATCCTCAATGAAATGGAAAATGGGCACCAGGTTGATGCTATTTACACGGACTTCAGCAAAGCATTCAATCGTGTTGATCACAAAATTATTCTCCATTAATTATAACTCCATTTTCAAGTTGCTTCACACATATAAAATTTGAGGTCAACCGGTCAAATCGTTTCTAATTTATTTAAAGCAACTGTGCCCCACTGGGTTAACGGAACTACACCTTCTCTTTGGACAAAGCAGTATTGCGCAAAATTAGACGTAATTTGCTTCCAAATCAGTCAACAAAATTTTTTTGAGGCTTTCTTTTTAGCCAAAGCAGTACTTCGCAAATTTTGACAATATTAGCTTCCAAAATTATTTTGACCAACCGTCGGGCCGACATGGGTTAACAAATTCCAAATCTGTTAATTGTGTCAACTCAATTTTAATAGGGAAGCATTTATACAAAATTTGAAGAAAATCGGTCAAACCGTTTTTAATTTAGAGTTAAGTATTGAAAAAACCTATAAAAAGCTGTTGGGCCCCAATGGGTTAATGCAATACAATAAAATTTTTTTGGGGCTTTCTTTAAAGCCAAAGCAGAATTTCGTAAAATCGGACAAAATTTGGACCCAACATTTTTTTTGACCGCCCGTCGGCCCGACATGGGTTAACAAATTCCAAAACTGTTAATAGTATCTACTCAATTCTCAAAGAGCAACACGTATACTAAATTTTGAAGTCAATCGGTCAAACCGTTTTCATTTTAGAACAAAGAAGTTTAAATACTTGCACCACAGCCCCAACTTGGCGCTGCGTTAGAGCAAAATTTTTGGGACACGATTTCTGTCCGTACTCAAAAACCCCTATATACAAATTTTCATGAAAATCGGCTGGGCAGTTTAGGAGTGTATTCGCTACAAACAACATACAAACAAACAAATAAACAAACTTTCGCTTTTATATATATAGATAATGTAAACCTTGAAAGAGTTAAAAATATTACCGATTTAGAGATTGTGTTGGATGATAAACTGAACTTCCATCTTCACTATGAGTATACAATTTATAGGGCAAACAAAATGCTCGGGTTTATAAAACGTAGAGCTAAAGAATTCAGGAACATCGGTGTAACTAAAGCTCTTTATTGTTCCTTAGTACGATCTATTCTTGAATATGGTAACATTGTGTGGGATCCCGCATTTCAAATACATTCTGATAGAATAGAATTCATTCAAAAGCAATTTCTTTTATTTGCTTTGAGAAATCAATATAAACCTAGAGATTATTCAATTCTGTCTAGCCTTAACTTTATCCTCACACAGGCAAATTCTTTGTTCTTGCAGAAAAAACATTGACGTTCAGTTTTTAGCAGATAATTTTAAAATAAATAATGGGGGCAGAAATACGAGAAGAACTTAATATTTAGTTAAAAATACTCATAGAACTAGAACTAAATATGGAAAAAAATGAACCAATAAACAGATGTTGCATTACATTCAATAAACACAGTCATCTTTTTTCAACACAAATTTCTAGATACACTTTTAAACGTAAATTAAAATTAAAATATCTTAAATACCTATTAAAACTTCTTAAAGACAATAATTTTAACCTTCAATATATTATTCTCGTATTGCACTTCAAATTAACATTATTTTATAATTCTATAATTTAGTTATTTTTGTTTTTTTTTTTTTCTTTATTAATTGCATTTTAACTGTGTTTTCTAATCTACAAAAAAAAAATATACTTTTGATTTTAATGTATTTAAATTTATGCTTTGTAATTAAATTTCATGTTAATTTTAAGTTTTAATTATAAGAATTTTTTGTAAAAACCTTGTTTTGGTTCAAATAAGAAATAAAAAATAAAATAAAAAAAAAATACAATGACAAATTTAGAACTTTTCATATAATTCACTTAAATATAAAAATAAATTTTACAACTGAATTATCGTACACAATTTTTTAATTATATATTACCTATGGTAACATTTCAATAAAATATACATAATGATATAAAACAAATTAAAAAAAAAAAAATTTCGCTTTTATTAAAAAAATATTTTGTTTTCATAATAAATTTTATAGTAATATTCTTGGCCTTAAAAATATAAAAGTGTTAAATAGCAACGGGAATAGGAAATAGTGTATCAAATTTGAAGTTTTTATCTTTTTAAATTAGCATTTTCTATCTTTTCTAATGTTATAGACTATATTAATCTGATACATAATAACGGATTTATAATTCTTAATAAAGTTTTACCTGAATATGCTACCAGAATAAGTAATACCACAAGGACGATCATAGATCATCTCATTTCAGACATATTAGAATTGAAATACAATTTCCATGTTTCAGACACTGCATTATCTGATCACCAAATGCTTTTTATCAGTATAGATTTCAAACCAATTAAAGAAAAAAATAATTTTCAAAAATATTATTTAAGATTATGACAATATAAATTAAAATTAACTTTGGAATAAAATTCATAACTTAAATTGTTTTAATGAAATGCTTCATAAACTTACCACATTGATAGAATTGAATACATCGATCATCGAAATTTAGTAACAACAAAAGCATTTGGATGACAGACGTGATTCGAGAAAATATGAAAATTCGTGATTCTTTCCTAAAATTCAAAAAAAAAATACGCGAATAATACTCTTTCGAAAATTTGTATTTACATTATAGATCAAAATTATCCAAGTTAATTTTGAACGCAAAAAAAATTATTGTTCAAATGTCATAACGCAAAATCCTAGTGACGGCAAAAAACTATGGGGATTGTAGAGGAAAACAGTATTTAATAACAGTCAAACATTTAATAACCAAGCCATTAAAACCATTAATTATAAATATAAAATAAACGACAATGAACAGGAAATAGCTAATACAATGAATAACAACTCGTATTTTGTCGACGTAACTAATGATTTAAAAATTCCAGATGAACCCATTGACTATGAACATTTTGATTTATTTTCACCCAATGCAACTTTTACAACATTCAGTCTTGATCCTACCACGCCTGAGAAAGTTAATTAGGCCATCAAAAATCTTAAAACCTTAGCGGCTACTGGATATGATAAGATATAGGCTAAATTTATAAAAAAGTATGCATCTGGTTCCAATTATTGTAAAATTTATAAATTTATCCTTCCACACTAATGTTGTTCCAGACGCGTTGAAAGCGGCAATAGTTACACCTATTTTTAAAAATGGAGATGTAACAAATCGGTTCAATTACAAACCTTGATAAAAAGCCGCTTAAAAACTTTTATGACGGATAATGGGTCTTAGTGTAAATCAATTTGGTTTTGAAAAAACTGAAATACAGCAGCAGCCTGTCTAAACTTAACCGACTTCACCGGCAAAAATATAGACTATATATACAAAATATAAAAGTATGTGGGCTGTATATTTCTTGACTTAAGAAAAGCATTTGACTGTGTAGATCACGAAATTCTAATTCATAAATTTTCGCAGCTGGGCATTAATTCTGAACACATCAATTTCTTTAAATCATATTTACAAAATCGTAAACAGAAAGTTCGAATCAATAATAGCTTTAGTAATCTAAACAATGTGATAAAAGGGGTCCCCCAAGGCTCAATCTTAGGTGCCGACCTCTTTAAACTTTACATTAATGATATATGTAAACGCAGCTTGCAGGGAGCTTTGCAATTGTACGCAGGTGATGCTGTACTGAAATATGCTGTAGGAATTGAAAACGAATTAAAAGAGCAATAGATATAATATATGGTTAGAAAAGCATAAACTTACACTTAACATAAATAAAACTAAAATAATACTATTTGACAACAAAAAATTTCAAAACACCAACTTTACATTTAGTAATTTGACAATTTGGTTTAGTGCTGGACAAGAGACTAAAATCGGACGAAAATATTGATTATGTATCCAAAAAACTAACCCGTTACGTTTTTATCATAAAAAGGTTACGCAATTCTTTAACCGAAAAAGCTTTATTTGTTGTTTATTCTTCCTTTGTTGTGTCTAACTTGATGTATTTGAATCCACTTTGGAGTTGTTCATCTCAATATCAACTTAGTAAATTAGATATTTTGAATAAGAAATCCATCAAAACAATACATGGATTGCCAACAAGATTTCCTACTGCATCGCTTTACACTCAAAAATATCTAAGTTTTGCGAATATTTGTAAAAAGGAACTTTTTCTCACTGCTTTCAAAATTATTAACAATAAAATCAAACATCACTTAAATATTTATCACTTTTTAAAATAGAACAACAAAAGAAAAATTGTCTTTATAACTGTTTAAAAGCCTTTAATGAATTACCTTCTGCTACTAAAGCAATCACTGATACATGTCTGTTTAAAATAGAAGGAGTTCAATATATTCTATCTTCAAATAATCAGTCATAGTTTCTTAAGTTTATTAGTCTACTTAAGCGTTCTTCGTTTTGTTAGTGAAAAAAAAAAAAAAAATTCGTTTATCTTTGCTGTTATTTACTTTTTTAGTATATGCTAAAAAGCGAAATGTCACTTTTAGAAATATTGCTTTCTAGTTTAGAAAGAAGAAAAATAACTTTCTCTTTCATGCTTTTATCATTTACTTGTGGAATGCTAATAATATCAACATCTTTCCTTACTGCAGAGTAAACTTTCCTTTCAGCTTATTCACCTTAACTTCAAGAGAATAAATTTCCTCTTTTAAAAGTTCTAAACAGCTCTTAACTTGTGTATTATTCACTATAGCTGGAAAATAATTAATTCAATTTCAAATTTAAATAATCAAATAAATTTTAAATAACAATTTTAATAAAACAATTCAAGAATTAAAGAATGTAATAGAAAATGATAGAAGTAAAATAAAAATTTTTTTTAATGAAATTAAATGAAATGAATTTACAAAGTTTGAAACATTCTCTATATGTAGATCAAATATTAAAATTAAGATACCTAATTAGAAAATAAAAATATATTTTTATAAATTAAAACTAATTAAAATAGGTATCATGTTACAAAGAGAAAACTGTATTGTATTCGCAATAAAAATTCCTCAAAATTATGTAAAAAGAGATTTTAAATTAGTAACTACCAAATAAAAAAAATTTTGAAATACATGAAAATAACGAAAATATTGTAATTATTGCAAATCAAACATATAATGAGTTAAGTAAAAATAAAAGTTAAATAAAAATTTAATTTTGTTCAATAATTGTAAATTGAAATTTAATGATAAAACTAAAATTGAAGTATTAGATGATGAATCAATTTTAACAAAATATGCTATAATGAAACTTAATACAACAATGTGACGATAGAAAAATTATACAAAATAAAAATTATCTCCTAACATTTTATAATTGTCAAATAAAATTGTATAATGAAATTTTCTCATAACAAAAACATATGGTGCATTACAAAAATTGTTACCCAGAAATAAACAAAAATAATACCTTTAAAAAAACACTTGCTTTTGAAAATATAGCAACAGATCATGTACAAAATTTAGAAGAGATTAAAGAATTACAATACCACAAAAATGTATCATCTGGCATCAGTATAACAGTTTTTTTGTTCTAGTGATAAAAATAATTTTGTTTATCATTGGTTTTAAATTCAAAGATAAAATTTGTAGTGTTTTTCATTCGAAAAATTAAATTCAGGAGAATTTCAAATTTACATATAAACCTTAATCTTCGAATAACTGTGAAGAACTTCCAAAACAAATGATAAACAAAAGTAATAATTATGATTAAATATTGTCAAGTGCTAATAATTACCTAAACAGAACTTGACACTAAAACTCAAATAAAACAAGTAAAAATTCAGTCAGTGAAACTGACTTAGAAATATCCTACACTTAAAACTTTTTATCCAATTCAATAAAACTTTACACACATCCAGCAATTACTTCTTTTCAGGATTTTTAGCTGTATTTACTGTTGAATGATTTAGTACCTTTGATTATTTATTTCATGTTTAAATAATTTTTTAACTTCTTCTTTTAATTTACTTATTTTTTAATGTTTTATATAATTAAAACCAAAGTTATTCGAAAGAATAATTAATTTGTAATAATATAAATATAAATGTTTATATAATTTGATGGTTTTTAATGTTAATTAAAACCATTAATGCTTTCGTTTTGAAATTATACTCGTTTGGCCTCAATTCAATCAAAAGCTTGTAGAACCCGAACTCATTTTCCGAACTCGACCAGAATCCCATGTTACTTTCATTAGTAGTAACCTAGAATTTAAATTTCATGAAAATAGAGTCATTAGTTTTTGAGTTACCTATAGTGTTTTTAAGATATATGTTTGTTGGCCCTTGAATTTCTCAAAGGTTGCAGAACCCGAAACCATGGTACGATTTCGCCCACATGCAGTTCCCGTCATACTTTCAATACTAGTTAATGCTTGTACACAATTGGAACGTTCTATATTAATTTAAGTTACTATTTTTATTAATTTCGATTATAAGCCTTAAAACTTTGGCAGATCTAAGAGAGTTACCTGAACCACCACTCCAATTGATCATACATTAAGGGGACACGTAGGAAATAGTAAAGAACAGCCTTGTGCCAAATTTGAAGTTTCTACATTTTTTTTTGTTACTACCTCTATTATTTTCGAAAATACAATTTACGGCCTTCGAAACTATGTGGATGGTCCCCGACCTACTACTCCAATTGGTTCCAATTTTCGAGGACACTAAGGAAATAGGAAGGGACACCCTGATACTAAATTTGGACCTTCTATCTTCATTGGTTTCGGAATTATGCATTTGGCGTCAATACGATCAAAAACTTCCAGAATCCGTACCCATTGTCCAATGTCGACCATAAGCAAACGCTACGGCATTTTTATACCCTACACCTATAGAATAGGTAAAGGGGTATATTAACTTTGGTATGGTGTTTGTAACCACTTAAAGGAAGCGATTTAGATATGTAAAAATATATATATTTGTGATCAGCGTGACCTCCTGAGTCGATGTAGCCATGTCCGTCCGTCTGTAGGCACGAACATTTTGGATGTATTAGAATAGTTCTAAGCTTACATACCACCCGCTACTCTAAAGGCCCTAAAGCATATATTCGAAATTAATAAAGATAGTAAGTTGAAATAAATATAGAAGCAAATTTGGTTAAACTATGTTTTTTCCCATTTCTTTATGTCCCCGAAATTTAAAATTACTTGTAGTGGTGGATCAGGGGCCTCCTAAGAAATTGCAAAATTAAAATGCTAATCTTCGAAATTCAAGAAGATAGAAACTTTAAATGTGATACACGAGGGTTATTTCCTATTTCCGTTCTTATTTAACACTTTTATATTTTTAAAATGCTAAGAATTTTACCGTAAAACATATTATGTACTATATTTTATAATTTTAAAACAATATTTATTTTTGATAAACGATTAAATTTCCTTTTTTTTTGAATTTTTATTATATCATATATTTTTTGAATTATTACGTAATATATATAGAGGTAATATTATAATTAAGACATTGTGTATGATACTTAAGTTATGTTCAAAGGTACTTGCTGCATGTATGTAAAATTTGTTTTTATATTTAAATGAATTATATAAAAAGTTCTAAATTTGTCATTGTATTTTAGAAATTCATTTATTGCATATTTTGCGTTTATAAGCTTTTCTCATAGGAATATAAACTAATAATTTATAATAATAGTAATTTTCAAAAATTATAATAATTAAATATATTAATTCTTTGATGAGCTTTTTAACAAAAAAATTTAATAATTCAAATTTTTTCAATTTTGTAATTGAATTGAAAAAATATATTCAACATTTATTTAAAATTTTTTTTTTTTAATATTTTTAATTAGATAAGACTTTGTAATATTTTTGTACAAATTGGAAAATGTTTTTAGTATTACAAATTTAATTTGGTTAGATATGTCTTACAATCAAACTAAAAAAAGCTTTTATGGTTTTGGGGTATTTCTAAGTTGGTTGCACTGACTAAATGTTTCTTTACTTGTTTAGATATATTTTTGTTTGCCCTTTAATTTTTCAAAAGTTCCGGAACCAGAAACCTTGTTCTGATTTCGGCCATATGTTCTCTCCGTCATACCTTCAATACTAATTAACCTTTGTACACAATTGGAACGTTCTACTTTAATTTTAAGCTACTTTTATTATTAATTTCAATGATATGCTTTAAGCTCTTCAGAACTGGTTGGATGGTGCCCGACCCACTACTCCAATTGGTCCTGACTTTCAAGGACTCCAAGGAAATAGGAAGAAGCACACTAATATCATATTCGAATGTTATATCTTCATAGGTTTCAGAATTACGTTTGTTTGGCTAAATTCGATCAAAAACTTCTAGGTTCCGAACTCATAGTCCAATCTTAAACGCACGTAATCCCCACCATAGTCTCATTACTAGTAACCTACAGAACAAATTTCATGTAACACCATTAGTTGTTGAGAAGTTTCAAAATTCCTTATCATAAATATAAAATATGAGAATTAACCAATTCTAATCGCGATATTTCAATCTGAAATTAATCTTTTCCAGACCTATAATCTGGATCACTTCATATTTGAAGGAAAGCTAAATAGAATTTCTATAAATCTATAATTTAAAGCTAACCAGAATTTTGAACTTAACCGTTATGTTTGCAACCACATACCTGGGTATGTTTTCGATTTTAAAAAATGTGTCATACATATATCAATGCTACAATCTGGCTGAGCTTTTCAGTTTACTTAATAAATTATAATTAAAAACACTTTTTTGTATAAAAAATTTTGAAAAAGTCTTTTAATATCACGTTCACCAGATGGGCCTGTATAAATTTGTCCTTTTACTGGATATGATGTTTTCAAGTCACATACCCACCAAACGTTTATTCCATATTTGGCAGGCTTTGAAGGAATGTACTGAGTAACGAGTGTACGCCTTTTGGGAATAATTGCTCGTCTACGGTCAGGTACATAATTTGATCTTGAATATGCATTGATCATCAGCCATATGTCAGCAATGGGAGCTGCTTTAACAGTAAGCAATCTAAGATTTCTTGATTATTATCGAATTATCAAATCGAAAAAATTTTGTCAGACATTTAAACCGCCTAGACGCCATAGCTGCTCTATAAAAATGTGTGAGTTCATAGTCCATAAATCTGTTAAATGTTCACTATCCGGACGGCTGGCCCCTGCGAATAGTATAATACCTATACACGCATTTAATTCAATAATAGCCATCGGAGCATTCATCTTCTATACTACTTAACTGATGTACTATTTCTTCCGGATCAAAATCGTAATCAGAATCATTTTTATTTTGCGAAATCTAATAATTTATTTTTTTTAATTTTGCAACAAGTGTGAATTTAATTAATTTTTATCTCTTCCGCTGACAACAGAACTGACTCCAACAACCATTCATAATATTACACTTGATTACACTTGATTTGTTTCACTCACGAGCACTTAGCTCTCGATCAAAATCCATTGGATCGCAATACTATTTACTGGCAAAACAATTTTAATACAATGCACTTACTAAATATGTATAAGAATGACCGATCAGTAAGAACAAAATTTATATTATATAATAAAAACTAAATTTGATTTCTAACAAGTAAAGAAACAGTCAGTCGGTGCAACCGACTTAGAAATACCCTACACCTATTTGGTTCAAATTTAAGGACATATCCATAAGTCATTTTAACACCATAGAAGCTGTTATTAATTTGATCGTAAGATATAGCTAACCAAATTAACTGTATAATACTAAAAACATTTTCTAATTACCCTATCTATTAAAAAATACTACAAATTCTTACTAATTTATCTATTTAAAAATATTAAAAAACAAACAAACTTGAAATAAATGAAAATATATTTATTCCAATTCAATTACAAAATGAAAAAATTCTAATTATTAAATTTTGTGATAAAATGATAATCAAAGCATAATATATTTAATAATCCAAATTTTTAAAAATTGCAATTATTTTAAATGGTTAGTTTATATACCTAATAGAAAAGCTTATAAACGCAAAATATGCAATAAATGTATTTCTAAAATACAATTAAAAGTTTACACCTTTTCATATAATTCATTTAAATATAAAAATATATTTTGCATAAATGCAGCAAGTACCATTGAACATAGCTGAACCACTACAATTAAGTCTAGATTTCGGAGACACATAGGACATAGGAAATATATTCTTTGCCTTCGAAATTAAACTCGACCACAACCAATTCCCATGGTACTTTCATTACTAGTAACCTACTGTTAAATTTCATCAAAATACCGGCATTATTTTTTGAGTTATGGTGTATGTAAGATATATGTTTGTTAGTCCTTGAACTTTTCAAGGGTTCCAGGACCCGAAATTATGGTACGATTTCGCCCATATGCAGTCCCGTCATACTTTCAATACTAGTTAACCCTTGTACACAATTGGAACGCTCTATCTTAATTTTAAGTTACTAGTTTTATTAATTTCGATGATAAGCGTTTACACATTGGGGGGTCTAAGAGAGGCTCTGAACCACCACTCCAATTGATCCCAAATTAGGGGGGCACGCAAGAAATAGTAAAGAACACCCTTGTGGCAAATTGGAAGCTTCTACATTTGTTTCAAGTTACTATCTTTATTAATTTCGAAAATATGCTTTAAGGGCCTAAGAACTGAGTGGCTGGTCCCCGATTCACTACTCCAATGGGGCCCAAATTTCAAAGACACTTACGAAATAGGAAGGGACACCCTGATACCAAATTTGGAGGTTCTATCTTCATTGGTTTCGGAATTATGCTCGTTTGGCCTAAATTCGATCAAAAAGTTCTTAGTTCCGAACCCATTGTCCAATCCTCACCGTACGTAATCACCGCCGTAGTTTCGCTGCCTATAACCTACAGCACAAATTTCATGAAGATAGCCTCATTAGTTGTTGAGTTATCGTGATTTTTTATATATGTTCCTTAGCCCTGACATCGATTAAAAGGTCCGGAATCCGAACCTTTGGGCTGATTTCGCCCTTATATAGTCCGCGCTGTACTTATAGTACTAGTTAACCCTTGTACACAATTTGAACGGTCTATCCTAATTTTAAGTAACTATTTTTAGTAATTTCGATTATAAGCCTTTAAAACTTGGGAGGTCTGAGAGGGGTACAGAACCACCACTCCAATTGATCCCAAATTAGGGGAACACGCAAGAGATAGTAAAGAACACCCTTGTGGCAAATTGGAAGCTTCTACATTTTTTCAAGTTGTTATCTTTATTAATTTTAAAGATATGCTTTAAGGTCTTCGGAAATGTGTGGCTGGTCCCCGACCCACTACTCCAATATGACCCAAATTCACAAGGCACTTAGGAAATAGGAAGGGACACTCTGATACTAAATTTGAAGGTTCTATCTTCATTGGTTTCGGAATTATGCTCGTTTGGCCTAAATTCGATCAAAAAGTTCTAGGTTCCGAACCCATGGTCCAATCCCGAACTTACGCAATTCCCGAAGTAGTTTCATTACTAGTAACCTACAGCACAAATTTGATGAAGATATCGTCATTAGTTGTTGAGTTATCGTGATTTTTTATATTTGTTCGTTAGCCCTAAAACCGACTAAAAGGTCCAGAATCCGAACCCATGGGCCGATTTCGCCCATATGCAATCCCCGCCGTACTTTCAGTCCTAGTAACCTACAGTTAAAATTTCATCAAGATAGCTCCATTATTTTTTGAGTTATCGTGCCTACGGACGGACGGACGGACATGGCTATATCGACTGAGGCGGTCACGCTGATCACAAATATATATACTTTTCCATATCTAGCTCGCTTCTTTAGGTGGTTACAAACACCATACCAAAGTTAATATACCCCTTTACCTATTCTATAGGTGTAGGGTATAATTACACTTAAACTAATTTTAATAGAAAAAACAACAAAATAAAGTAAAAACCACAAACGCCAAAGAGCCACAATTTATCGACATGTTTACATTTGTACATTGGTTTGTTTCCAATAACTAATTCGAACTATATTGATTCTTCTACAAAACATGTTTAAATATAATTGTTAGTTTTATTTATCCTAATTTTATTATATATGTGCATTATAATAATTTACATGATTTGTTTAAAAAGGAAAAAAAACCGAAATGTATAAGTTAATATATAAATACATACCAGGGTACGTTGGTTGAACATCAAGAAAACAAAACTTTCATTGCACACACAAGGGTTAACATTAAAAAACATCAAATTATATAAATTTTTATATTTATATTATTACAAACAGGGCCGGCGCTTTCATATGCACAGTATGCACAGTAAAACAGGGCGCCAGAATTTAAGGGCGGCAAATTTTCAATTGAAATTAAAAAAAAAAAATTTTTTATCTAACAAAAAATTATATAATAATAAAATAAGTATTGAAAAAATGTATTCGAAATTTGTTTTTTCAATATCATATAAAATAAAGCATGTTTTATTTTTTACCTATCTACATTTTATAATTTAAGGAACAGCGATTTTTTGGTGTTCATTTGTATTTATTGTGGTTATCAAATTTTTTCCATAGATTAGAGAATAAGAAAATAAAATAATATAAGTTCTCTTTCACAGCAGCTATCATAAAAATATTGAAAGAGTAATTTATTTTTCTCTTTTCTAAATTCTTCTAATAAGTAATAACATTCCTCCTAACATTCATATTAACAAGCTATTGAACAAAATTATCAATTTAAAAAAAGTGCACCTTATACAACAACAAAATCTTATAAGACCAAAAAATAACATTTTTATTTTTGTACTACATTTTCTAATTTAAGGAACAGTGATTTTTTGGTGTTCATATGGCTTATTGTGGTTATCAAACTCTTTCCATAGAATAAGAAAATAATATAAGTTTTCTTTCAACAGCAGCTATCATAAAAATATTGAAAGAGTAATTTATTTTTCTCTTTTCTAAATTCTTCTAATAAGTAATAACATTCCTCCTAACATTCATATCAACAAGCTATTGAACAAAATTATCAATTTAAAAAAAGTGCACCTTATACAACAACAAAATCTATAAGACCAAAAAATAACATTTTTATTTTTGTATTACATTTTCTAATTTAAGGAACAGTGATTTTTTGATGTTCATATAGCTTATTTTATTACAGAATCAGAAATGAGAAAATAAAATATGTAAATAACATACTACTCTTTCAAATTTCAATATAAATTATTGAAATAAGAGCAATTTATTTTTATTCTTTATCTTTTATTCTTTTCTTTCTTATTCATTATTCTCTTAAATTTTTCTTTGATTATGTTGTATTCTTATTCTTTTGATTCTTACTTTATTAATTGAGATTTGAGAACATTATAATAATAGCTGTGTGTAATGTGTATATATAATACATATAAATATAATACTATACTAATACTACATATATTTGTATAAATATACAAATACCATGGTCCATGATTAGAGAATTAGAACAAAAAACATTATTAATTCTTAAAAAATGTTAAATGTTATTATTTTTAGTAGGTACATGAAATATTTTTATATGGTGGAACAAAAAAAAAACACTGTTCTGTGTGTTATTTCTTAAAAAATGTTATTATTTTTAGTAGGTACGTACATGAAATATTTTTATATGGAGGAACAAAAAAAAACACTGTTCTGTCATCTGTGTGTTATTTTCTTAAAAAATGTTAAATGTTATTATTTTTAGTAGGTACATGAAATATTTTTATATGGTGGAACAAAAAAAAAACACTGTTCTGTGTGTTATTTTCTTAAAAAATGTTATTATTTTTTGTAGGTACGTACATGAAATATTTTTATATGGAAGAACAAAAAAAAAACACTGAATTATAAATAATTATATTTATAATCTATAGAGTATAGAAATAATAAAAAAAAAAGTTTTATAGTACCTACCTACTAGATTAGCATGTTAATTTTTTTTAATGCATTTTTTATTTAAACTGCCTTTTTAATGTCAAATCAAATTATTTTTCAAATACCTATTATTAATTAAATACATATAATACATATTAATTAAAACATTTGAAAAATTTAAATATCTAAATTCTAATTTTTTAAAAGTTATAAAAATTTTATTGTTTGATTGTTTTTTTTTTTAAATTTAGTGCAGTAAAGCTTAAAGATATTGTAATTTGTAAGAAAAACCTACTTTCTCCACTATTGAAACATTAGAATTTATATTTGAAAAAAAATTAGAAATATTATTTCCCAATTTAGTTATAGCTTTAAAAATTCAACAATACCTATTACAGTAGTTTCAGCAGAACGTAGTTTTTCAAAATTAAAAATTATAAAAAATTATTTGAGAACAACAATGACTCAAGATAGATTAGTAGGATTAGCAACTATATCAATTGAAAGCGAACTTCTTGAAAATTTGGACTACGAAGAATTAGTTAACGACTTTGCAAAAATAAAAGCGCGTAGAATTAAATTTTAGTATTTTAAATTTTTTCATAATGTTTTAATTAATTTTAACTTTTTAATAATTTGTTATCGGTTAAAATTTTTGTTATTGAGGATTATACCTCCGTGGGACACCTCTTTAAAAAAAATGCTTTGAAAGTTCTACCTCAAGGATGATGTGGAAACGAACTTTTCCAGGGCGGCGTTTTCAAAAAGTGCACAGGGCGCCAAAAAGCGTAGCGCCGGCACTGATTACAAATAAATATTACTTTCTTTGAATTTAATTATATAAAACATTAAAAAATAAGTAAATTAAGAGAATAAAGTTAAAATTTATTTAAAATTGAAAAAATTAATCAAAGGTAAAAAAATATTTTGTTTTTAAATTATAAGGTATAATACGTAATATGCTTTATCGTAAAATTCTTAGCATTTTAAAAATATAAAAGTGTTAAATAAGAACGGAAATAGAAAATAGTGTATCAAATTTTGAAGTTTCAATCTTTATTAATTTCGAATATATGCTTTAAGGTCTTGGTAGTAGTGGGGGTGGTACGCAAAACGCTATTCTAATTCATCGCAAATTTGACGTACACAAAACAAATAAGTAGAAATACCTGTGCCCCAAATATAAAGTTCTATCTTCTTTCGACATTATACTCGTTTACCCGCAACTCGATCTAAAGCTTCTAGAATCCGTGCTTATTGTCCGAACTCGTCCAGCACCATTTCCCATGTTACTTTCGTTACTAGTAACCTAGAATTTCTTTAAAGTCGCGCGATTTTCAAGAAATTATTTTTTCCGTAAAATCCGTTTCTGCGAATTGAGCTAAAATTCATTAAAATCGCGTCATTAGTTTTTGAATAATGCTGTTTTTAAGATATATGTTTGTTAGCCCTTGAACTTTTCAAAGCTTCAAGAACCCGAAAACATGGTACGACTTCGCCCACATGCAGTCCGCGTACACAAATGATACTAAAAGAGATATCTTAACCACGTAGGAAATAGTCAAGAACACCCTCGTGCCAAATTTGATGCTTTTACATTTTATACAAATGATTGTACACAAATGGTACTAAGAGAGATATCTTAACCACGTAGGAAATAGTCAAGAACACCCTCGTGCCAGATTTGAAGCTTTTACATTTGTTTGAAATTACTATCTTAACAAAATATAAGTTGAAAAGTGAATTTTTAAACATTTTCATAACCATCGACTATATTTTATTCAAACGTTGACTACTAAAGTAAACTACTAATGACATAGTATAATGACAGAATGGCAAATGTAATATACCCTTTTGATCTATAGTCAATCACACGCTGATCACAAATATATATACTTTTCCATATCTAGCTCGCTTCCTTTAGGTGGTTACAAACACCATACCAAAGTTAATATACCCTTTTCCTTAGGTGTACCTTTTTCCTATTTCATAGGCTTGCGGTTTAAAAACTTGGTACCAAGATACTTAAATAAAAAAAGAAAAAAATATAATTTTAGAATAACTTTTATAGGATTTCGCGTCAATTCACAGAAAAACAATTAACAGAAAAACAATTCACAGAAAAACAATTCACACAAAAACAATTCACAGAAGCTCAATTCGCAGAAACGGATTTTACGGGAAAAATAATTTCTTGAAAATCGCGCGACTTTAAAGAAATTATTTCTTCCGTAAAATCCGTTTCTGTGAATTAATTCTTCCTTAAAATAAAAAACTATTTACAAAGAAAACAAAGAATGATATAGTTTCAAGAAGTATAGAAAAACAATTCAAATAAAAACAATTCCCGGAAAAGCAATTCACAGAAAAACAATTCATAGAAAATGTATAAAAAGCAATTTACAGAAAAAACAATTCACTGAAAAACAATTCATTAATATGTTGTGGAACTGTTACTGTTCGAATACTTCTTTTCATGGACACTATAGATGGCAAATGTGATTTAACTGCGTTCATTACTTTAGTTGAACAATTAGCTACTACTAATTGACTAAAATCCTTAGTCAAGTCTGCTTCATCCTTTAAATGTTCAATACATCTTTTCATTATAAATAAAATTTACCTCTTTAATTCAATAAATATTTTACCATTTAACTATATCATTTTTTGTTTTCTTTGTAAATAGTTTTTTATTTTAAGGAAGAATTAATTCACAGAAACGGATTTTACGGATAACATATTAATGAATTGTTTTTCAGTGAATTATTTTTTCTGTAAATTGCTTTTTATACATTTTCTATTTCTGTGAATTGCTTTTCCGTGAATTGTTTTTATGTGAATTGTTTTTCTGTAAACTGACCGGATACCCTTTTATAGTAATTAAAATTAGATAAATAAATTTAAGTTTTAAAGAAAAAACTTGATTCGTATCACGATTCGTATCAGAATAAATTCGGCTTAAGGGGATGGAAACGCGGCCTCTTAGTAGATATTTTTCAAACAGGAGTCACCATCGCGGGAAAATAAATATCCCAGAAGTTTTGTTGACAGCCGCCAACTCTGCTGGAAGAAGTCAAAGCAAACGGGTCACCTAACGGACTCAATAAGAACGATAATGAAAGTCAGAAAAAGTAGAAAAAACTAAGAAATTAAAACAAATTGTTGTATAAAGTTTGTGTACAAAATTAATGGTTTTTGATTTAAAAAAAAAAAAGGGAGATAAATTTTAACTTTAACGTTATATTTTTTACAAAACTTTTTAAAAATACTAAATCATTAAAATTGCTTTTTCTTCGACAGAACTGACTCCAACAACCATTCATAATATTTATTATTATTAAATTTTATTATTTTAGTATTTAAAACTTTTTGAAAATACTAAATTATTAAAATTGCTTTTCCTTTGTCTAAAATAGTTAAAAAAAAAAGGTTTTAATTAATAAATAATAATAAAATAAAAAACATATTATTATTATTATAAAAAAATATTAACAAATTACGTTATCGTGATCAAGCCTTCTCGTCGAAAATTTTTTATAAAATGAACGAAAGGATTCTACGAAATAATTTTTTGAAAAGATTTTGTTTGACCGAATTAAAATTATCAAAACCACCAATTTTTTTTTATTCCATACATAAAATTAAATTAAAAAAAATTTTTTTTTACTATAAGAAATAAAATAAATAGAATTAATATGTACTATTGTAAATTTTTTTTAGAAAAAGTTTTTTTACAATATTTTACCTATTTTAAAGAAAAACAAGTAAAGAAACAGTCAACCGACTTAGAAATACCCTACACCTATTTGGTTCAAATTTAAGGACATATCCATAAGTCATTTTAACACCATAGAAGCTGTTATTAATTTTATCGTAAGACATAGCTAACCAAATTAACTGTATAATACTAAAAACATTTTCTAATTACCCTATCTATTAAAAAATACTACAAATTCTTACTAATTTATCTATTTAAAAATATTAAATAACAAACAAACTTGAAATAAATGAAAATATATTTATTCCAATTCAATTACAAAATGAAAAAATTCTAATTATTAAATTTTGTGATAAAAAGATATCAAAGCATAATATATTTAATAATCCAAATTTTTAAAAATTGCAATTATTTTAAATGGTTAGTTTATATACCTAATAGAAAAGCTTATAAACGCAAAATATGCAATAAATGTATTTCTAAAATACAATTAAAAATTTACACCTTTTCATATAATTCATTTAAATATAAAAATAAATTTTACATAAATGCAGCAAGTTCCTTTGAACATAGCTGAACCATTACAATTAAGTCTAGATTTCGGAGACACATAGGACATAGGAAATATATTCTTTGGCTTTGAAATTAAACTCGACCACAACCAATTCCCACGGTACTTTCATTACTAGTAACCTACTGTTAAATTTCATCTAAATACCGGCATTATTTTTTGAGTTATGGTGTTTTTAAGATATATGTTTGTTAGTCCTTGAACTTTTCAAGGGTTCCAGGACCCGAAATTATGGTACGATTTCGCCCATATGCAGTCCCGTCATACTTTCAATACTAGTTAACCCTTGTATACAATTGGAACGCTCTATCTTAATTTTAAGTTACTAGTTTTATTAATTTCGATGATAAGCTTTTACACATTTGGGGGTCTAAGAGAGGTCCTGAACCACCACTCCAATTGATCGCAAATTAGGGGGGCACGCAATAGATAGTAAAGAACACCAAATTTGAAGCTTGTACATTTTTTCAAGTTGTTATCTTTATTAATTTTAAAGATATGCTTTAAGGTCTTCGGAAATGTGTGGCTGGTCCCCGACCCACTACTCCAATGGGACCCAAATTCACAAGACACTTAGGAAATAGGAAGGGACACCCTGATACTAAATTTGGAGGTTCTATCTTCATTGGTTTCGGAATTATGCTCGTTTGGCCTAAATTCGATCAAAAAGTTCTAGGTTCCGAACCCATGGTCCAATCCCAACCTTACGCAATTCCCGAAGTAGTTTCATTACTAGTAACCTACAGCACAAATTTGATGAAGATAGCGTCATTAGTTGTTGAGTTATCGTGATTTTTTATATTTGTTCGTTAGCCCTGAAACCGATTAAAAGGTCCAGAATCCGAACCCATGGGCCAATTTCGCCCATATGCAATCCCCGCCGTACTTTCAGTCCTAGTAACCTACAGTTAAAATTTCATCAAGATAGCTCCATTATTTTTTGAGTTATCGTGCCTACGGACGGACGGACGGACGGACGGACGGACGGACATGGCTATATCGACTAAGGCGGTCACGCTGATCACAAATATATATACTTTTCCATATCTAGCTCGCTTCCTTTAGGTGGTTACAAACACCATACCAAAGTTAATATACCCCTTTACCTATTCTATAGGTGTAGGGTATAATAAGAAAATATAAAAAAAAAAGAAAATTTTTAAAAAATTAAATTTTACATCTTAAATTTTATATACTCATTAAATAATTTACAAATTTTAAATAAAACTAGCTAATACCCGGTGCGCGTTGCTGCGCCTCTCAATGGAGGTTTGATTGAAGTTGATATTACTGCAAAAAGTTAACACAAAAATTATACACTGTTTACACATGTAATGTAGATTTTACAATGTATAAAAGCAATTTTTTTAAAACGATTTTTCTAGGATTATTCGAGTAATTTTGGAACTTTCTGTAACCAAAGCAATACAAACTACTTTCCAAAATTTGACGTAATTTACTTCCAAAAATTTTTTTTGACCAATCGTAGGACCGACTGTTAACAGACTTAACTCCATTTTCAAGTTGCTTCACGCATATAAATTAGAAGTCAACCGGTCAAATCATTTCTAATTTAGAGTTAAGGAACGCAAAAATCTAGAAAAAGCCACTGTGCCCCAATGGGTTAACGGAACTCAACTTTCTCTTTGGACAAAGCAGTATTCCAAAATTGGACGTAATTTGCTTCCAAATTTTTTTTTGCCAATCGTCGGGCCGGCATGGTTTAACCAATTCCAAGTCTGTTAAAAGAGTTAATTTCATTCTCAAAACGGAACACATATAGAAACTTTGAAGAAAATCGGTTAAACCGTTTCTAATTTAGAGTAAAGTAACCAAAAAATTTATAAAAAGCTGTTGGGCCGCAATGGGTTAATGGACAACAAAATTTTTTTTGAGGCTTTTGAGGAAAATTTTTTTTACAAATAGACTACAATTGAAAATATTAATATAGGTTAAAAACAAAACAAAATTAATAAATCAATAAAAAAAAAAAATTTTTTTAAAAGAAATTTTTATATTTTAGCTATTTCAGAAAAGGGGTACCTAGGTATAAAATAAAATTTTTAAAAAAAAAAATATTAAAATTTTGTTTTGTTTAACATTCAGATTGTTTTTAATTAAAAAGCAAAAGGAGAAAAATAAGGTAAAAATTAGAATAACGTAAATAAAATATTAAAATTAGCAAAATAAGTATAAAATTTTGACAAATTTTTAAAGAATTTTCTCATTTAAAAAAATAATTTTTAAGATACTATACGATAGAAAACCAAGATAAAAATTAACAAAAGTAAAGTTTTGTTTTGTAAAAAAATTTATTTTTAAGAAACTTTTTCAAATCCTAATCTAAATTTTAAATTCAAATTTAAAAGAATTTTTCTTCTTTAATTTATTAAAACTAAATTACGAGTCAAAATAAATAAAAAATCCAAATCTGTTGCCCACATTTTTAGCCAGTATATAAGGTCGTTATAGTTTCACTCAAAATGTTTTTTTTTCCGTAATGGCAAATCCAAATAAACCAATAGCACATAGCAAAGCAGCACGCTTTATTTCAACCCCGGACATACACCAAATGGTAAATGATAATGTTACCCCAATTGTAGAAAAATCCTATGAAAACAGCGAAATAATAAGGGATACCATTAGGTAGACGGTGCGACATGAGACAAAAAGATTTCATGAATATTTTGAAGAGGAATTAAGTGAAGAAGACTAGAAGAGGTAAATTTGGAAGAAGATATAAACCTAACAGGAAAGGATAGAAGTCAGGAAGTTATTAAAGAGTTTACAAACATTCTCAGGAGGGATTAACGAGTATGGCGCATGAAAAAAAGATGTTGGACGAATACTAAAAATTTATAACCATTTGAGAAGCATTCCGAAATACTTTGGAATTATTAATAAAATAAGAAATAAGATCGTAGGAGAAGCTAATACGTCCCTTTTATCTTTCAACACGCCATGTAAATGTCAAGAAATGTAAAATTTCTCGATATGCATTATGACGATGATAGAGATATAGGAACTCTAGAATACCAGATGACGACGATGAATCAAAGAAATCTCACGGTTCACGAATTTTATAAAGCAATTTACCAACACTTATCAATCATCTCGGAAAAATTTACATCTATAAATTTAACCGAAAATTCATTTGCAACTATGACGCGACATTATAAAGAAAAGGTTTTTGATACATTCATAAATGGTTTTGATCGATGCCTATCAGAATTGCTGATTATGAGAGAACCCAAAGACCAGCCACAGGCGCTCCGCTTCTGTCTCAAGCTTGACAATGCCAAAAAAAGATCAACTCATGTACAAAGAGGCCAATCATTAATGAAAGACAGGATATTATATTTAGCATTTCCTCAGTAAATTCCAATTAATTCTAAATTGATAAGCATTTCAAAAATTGGTATTAAGAAAAGTTTTATGTTAAGAAATGCTATCCTCAGCAATAAATATAATTGTAATTTTAATATAAATAAGTTAAAGATATTTAATTAAAAGTCTATTCTACTTACAGGTTCATTCAAACGGTTGAAGCGCCCATAAATATTTTTCGAAATCAAATAATAATAGAAATAAGTGACGAAAATTCTTATGAAGTACTTAATCCTTTCAAAAGTTATATGAGGCACATAATAAATTGCAAAAAAGTTTCAACATAACAATTTAACCCTTTCACGGACACCATTTTTTATTACTGGTTCTCTGTAGGACACATGCTGTATCTTCCTTATTTTACAAGATAGAAAAATTCTGTAAACAGCAAATTGTTGGAAATTGAAAAAGAAATTGAACTAGTACATAAAAATGGGGCTTAATTTTTGGCGTTCATTTGCGTCATGATCGTTTTTAGTGCATTTGATTGATGTACTAACTCATGACGCGAAAAGACGTCATGACTGCTATACACGTCTAAGCCCATGCAGATCCTCAGAATTTGTTGAAAAGATACATGACGTCAATATACGTCAATTTAAATTTAGAAATATTGACGAGTTTGTATAAAATAAAACGCTCTAATTGATAAAAAAATTATGTATTCCATTTTCAAAATTGTTTTTAAAAGAAAGAAATAAAACATAAAATTAATAAACAAAACTATTCATCCTACATTATATAAAAGTATAAAACAAATCTATAATAATTCCAATATACTTAAATAAAATTAATAAATAAAAATGTAAAAATGTTAACAAAAAAAAAACAAAATTTATATCATATTGTATGCCACTTTTCAAAACATGCCACTTGTTGTATGCCACTTTTCAAAACATAAACCTGGGCAAAGTGGAGGTTTTTCAGAGCATGTTTTACAGCGGTAAGAAGTTTCGCGTCTTATATTTTCTTTGTAACATTGTCTGCAACGCAGAAAATTTGTTTTTTTCTGTTTACTTGTATTACATGGTATTTTTTCTTGGAAGTGTTGAATCGTTGTTGTTTCAGAATCTGGATTTTGTGAGCATATTGTAGGTATATTATTAAAACTTTTTGATTTTTCGATTCCCAATAAAGAATAAATCAATTCTTCCCTAAATTCTATTAAGGACATTGTATTTTTATAATATTTTTTATATATATAGTATGAATTAAATAAAGTAACATCTAAAAGATGGAATATTACTTTTTTGTGCCAACGTATGGTTTTTCGTGGACTTGAATAATAGCTGACCATTTGATCATTTTTATCAACGCCTGCCATATTGCGGTTATATGCTTCTATTTCTACAGGTTTTATTTTTATTTTTCCATATCGATTCCTAGATTCTTTCAATTCGGGCTTGTAGCCAGTTGTTATACATAACACATCTCTATTGTCTCTCCATTTACTTACATATATTTTTTTATTCCTTTGCCATTTATAGTCTCCTTTTTTTAATTTTTTTGTAACTACAGCAGAAGGATTTCCTTTCCTGTTTGCTCTTAAAGTTCCTGTGGAATGCGTTTTATTTTTGAGTAGAGCTTGGCTTAAATCAATGCTATTATAAAAGTTATCCATGTATACATGGTGGCCTTTATTTAAGTAAGGAGCCATTAGTCGTAAAACTAAGGAATAAGTTTTCTTAGTTTGATCGTGGGGATTTTGATTGAGTTTTCCTCTATATATTTCACTATTTAAAGTATATCCATCTGGAGTACACAATTCGTAAAATTTTATTCCATACTTTGCCCGCTTTCCTTTTATATATTGCCGAAAAGAAAGGCGACCTTTGAAAAGCAATAGCGACTCATCTAAGGATAACGATTCTTCAGGGTAATAAGATTTTGAAAAATTATTAATTAATGTGTTTAACAATTCAGATACTTTAGATAATTTATCAGTTTCATTTGGATACATCTCGTAATTTATACAACGTAACAACTGCTCAAATCGTCGGCCTGACATAACAGAAGAGAAAATCGGATGGTGGTACAATGGATTTTTGCTGAACATGCTGCGTATTGTGGGAAATTTTATTTGGCCTTGTAACAAACACAAACCAAAAAATTTTTTCATTTCCTCCTGATTTGTTTCACGAAATGATTTGAAACGATTATTTCTTGTTTTCGGTCCAATTTGTGTTAACAAATTCTTCCCGTATTTGTTGGTGCATTGAACAAAATTAAATAAAATTTCCGGTGTCCAAAGTTTTAAAAATGTATCAATAGGCAATGAATTTTCTTGTATAGTGATTTGTATTCCAGATTTACTTCCATCAAAAGAAAAATCGGGAATACTTTCAGTATCTGATGTCCAAACATCTTCTGCCGTATTTTCTAGATTTTCTTCAGTATTTTCTATATTTATTTCTTCTTCATAAGAACATAAAATTTCTTCATTACAAGAATTTCCTTGCTCAGTTAAAAGTAAATTTTCCATTGAGCTGTTGGAAGATGTTCCAGAAAATGTTTCTTCTGGATTATAATTTGGGTCACGCCCAGAATATTCTCCATCATCTTGAAATGGTTCGGATGAACTAGAATCTATTTCATTGTAGCTTGAATCGGATTCCACTTCGGCAAACAATTTTTCTATTAATTCTTTTTGTTTTTCGTATGACATTTTCTAAGAGTTTAAAAAATACAATAAAAAGATAACACATAAAAAATTTACAATACACAAAATCCAAAAAAATTCTTTGTTTTAAATTTTTGAAAATATATACTTACGGCTTTGTAAAAAATCCTATATTTTAGAAAAAAAAATTTTTTTTTTACATCTACTCAGTTACACACCTATTTTTATAATGAAGAAATTCTCATAAGAATATGACGGTATTGCACGTCATGCTTTTTGGGGAAACACCAAAATATAAAATTCATAATTTTTTAACGGCTGACAAATTTTAAAAATTTAAAATATTTATATGGACACTAATACTTTTGTATTTATACTCTCTAGGACACTAAAGTAAAACACATCATTTAAACTCGTACTTTATAAGACGGCTATATTAGTCATGACTTTATGAGTCTCAAAAGTTAGGACGTGTATACACGTCATGTCCCACTAAGAAACTGGAACATGACGTGTATAGCCGTCAATGTCCGCGAAAGGGTTAATAAAAATACTAAAAGAATATTTAAATCCAAATGTTGGAAATGTCATAAAAGCAGAGAATGTATCAAATTCAAATTTTATACGAGAATCATTTTGCAAATTACAAGATCAGATTCACACATACCACGGCTAAGGACATTGAAGACGAAATCGAACAAAAAGAGAATCAGTTCAACACACAGACGGGCACACCGAAATGCATTCGAAAACAAGAAACCAATAATGCAAAATGACTATTTCCCACAAATGAGCAAAAAAATTAACGATTTAGTGAATATTTGTTCGATCTGTAAAGAAAGCAAATATGATATAAAACCTAAGAGACCACAAATTCAAGCCCACTCCCATACCGACTTTTGCGGGACACGCTATTCACCTAGACAATTTTTCTACCGATTCCAAATTGGCTATTACTGCGATGGACAAATTAACGAAATTTGCACAAGCGAGAGCTATTAAAAGTAGATCGATGGATGACATCAGGCTAGCTTTGAGGAACATAATGTTTTATTATGGAATCCCAGAATATGTACTAATTGACAATGAGAGGTCTTTGAACGCCGCTTCTATAAAAAATATGATGGAACAAGAACTAAAGATTAAGATACACATACTACCGCCTTACAAGAGTCAATCAAACGGACAAGTGGAGAGACTACATTCTGCTCTTTCCGAAATAATGCGATGTCTAAAATGCGAAGGAGAAGATCGAGGTTATGAAGATTTTTTGCATAGGGCAATAAATGAATACAACTATACCATACATTCTGTTACAAAAAGGAAACCGATTGAACTCTTTCTCGAACGTGTACCAAATCTAACACCAGAAGAATTTGAAAAAAACTTGCATCAAAAATATAGAAGTTCTAAAGCAAAAAAAAGAAAATATTTTAAATTTCACAACAAAAAAAGGAAATCAATTACAAATACAATATGCAAAAGGCGAAACCATCTATGTAAAACACAATAAAAGATTCGGTATAAAATTAACATGTCGATGCAAAAAGGAAATAGTTAAACAAAATTGAAATTCGACTGTTGTAACTGAATCGGGGAGAATCGTACAAAAATCAAATATAAAAACCTAGTCTTAATATCAATTCAATTAAAAAAAAAAATCACTTCTTTTTCATCTTTTCTATATTTTCAAATTTTCAAATCTTCATATTTTTTGTAGGTTTTTACTGAGCAAAAGTTTAGCTGAAATGCAAATATTCGATTACTCAAGATCAATTTCAAAAAATTTCCTTACAGTAGTTCGGAAGAAGCATTAGATCTCGCTAATATTAAAATTATAAAAAACGAGGAAGATTCTAGTAGAGTAAACTGTGTCAACTCTGAGATACCCGTCTGACCGTAACATGTACATTATATCTTCCGGATAATTACTTTTGACAAAATTTCAAACATACAGTTTTATTAAGTGCTCATACAAAAGAAGGAATTGTATGGGAGCTATTCGAACCCTTTGTAGTAGACCAACCAAATTTTGCGGAAACTTTTGCCATAAAACTAAACTACTTTTGGCAAAATTTCAGACACGCAGCTGTAATATAAACTCATATAAAAAAAGAAGTTGTATGGCAGCTACCCGAACCCATGGACCAAAATGACTGGATTTAAATAGCGATGACGGCTATTGCAAAAAAACTAATTTGCGAAAATTTCAAGATCCTATCTCCTTTTGTTTTTGAGTTATCGTGATGACGGACGGACGGACATACATAGCTAAATCGATTTATTTTTTGATTCTGATCCGATCCATACCCTTAAGTCTATATCTACCCCCCTCCTTCTCTGCATCTCAAACGTAACGTCAAATTTATTACGCCCTTTGACTATTTAGTCATACGGGTATAATGAAACTAACTTATTTTGTCTTGTAGAGATACACCTAACAGATAAAAATATTTATGAAAACATTTTGCTAAATCTGTAAAAAAAAATTTTTAAATCTTAAAATTAGATTTTGAAAATGTATTAATAAATGAAAAAAAATGTATGGATTAAAGGAAATTATTGTTAAAAAAATTAATAAAATACTTATATGTAAAAAACAAAATATTCTTCTTCTATGACTCTACAGCTCGGTGTGAGCTTTGGTCTTCATAACTATTTGCCTCCATATCTCCCGGTCTATCGCCGTTGTTTTCCAATTTCTCACTTGTAATTTTGAAGCATCGTTTTCAATGTTGTCTCCCATCTTGTTCTTGGTCTTCCTCTAGCTCGACCTAATATGGGTCTTAGTCTTATATCTTATATGGCATTCGATTTTTCTGCATTCTCACTGTGTGCCCGGCCCACCTTAGGCGTTGTTATTTACTGAAACGAATAATGTCTTCATTTTTTATAAGTTCATTTAGTTCAGTATTATTCCTTCTCCTGTAATCTCCATTTTCTACCCTTATAGGGCCATAAATTTTCCTTAGTATTTTCCGTTCAAAAATTCGGAGATCGTTTTCGTCAGCCATATTCAGTGTCCATACCTCACAACCGTATGTTACCACAGGGCGTATTATTGTTTTATAAATTAATAATTTCATTTCCCTTGTCAAGAGACGTGATTGCATTAATTTTTTGTATGCAAATAGGCATTTATTTCCTGCTTTAATACGTTCTTGAATACAATATTTTACACTATTGTCATTTTTTACCATTACTCCAAGGTATTCAAAGCTTATTACTCCCTGAAAAGTAAATCTATCAATCGTTATATCTTGCGGTTGCCTTCTTCTTTCATCTCTTGACATCTTCATGTACTTCGTTTTGGTTTCGTTTATTTGAAGACCTACTTTGCTAGACTCTTTTTCGACCATAGAGAAGGCATCTATCATATCTTTAGCTCTTTTCGAAACAATTGCAATATCATCCGCGTATGCAATTATTTGATATGCTTTTGAAAATATATGTCCTCCTCTGTCTAGTTTGCCAATCGTTTGTTGAAGTATCATATTGAATATAATAGCGGATAACGCATCACCTTGTCTAACCCCACTCGTAATTTTAAATTCTTTCGATGCATTTTCTTGTATTAACACTTTGCCTATGGAGTTATTCATGGTCATATTTATTACATCTATTAATTTCTTAGGTACACCTATTTCTGCTAGTGCTTTGGGAATATTTTTTCTATTTATACTGTCAAATGCTTGTTTAAAATCTATGAATAAAATATGCAGGTCGACGTTGTACTCATAACACTTTTCCATTATCTATTTAAGTACAAAAATTTGGTCTATGGTAGATCGTTCCCTCCGGAAGCCACCCTGGTATTCTCCTACACTTTCTCCTACACTACACGGTTCTACAGTTTGTATATCATTTTCAGTTACATATCTATTCTCTGGAAATGAAGTGTTTAATGTTTCTTCAAAATACTGGGACCATCTCTCAAGGACCTCTTCTCTACTTGACAGTATTTTGTTATTCTTATCCTTACACGATGTTATTCTGGGTTGGAAGCCATTTATCTCTTGTTTAATCTTATTGTATAATTTTCTTGTATTATTCATATCATTTTCAATTTGGATTTGCTTAATTCTCTTTTTATACATTTCTCTTTTCTTTGCACGGCATGTTTTTGTGGCAATGATTCTTTTTTCTCGATACTCCTCTCTGTTTGCCCTTGTGTTTCTCTGCAACATTTTTTGTCTAGCTGCGTTTTTTATTTCAATTACCCTTTTACACTCTTGATCAAACCATTCTTCATTTCTTTTGGCTATTTCAGTACCTATTTCCACTTCAGCTGCGGCTCTTACTGCATTTTCAATCCTGTCCCATTCTTCTTCTATATTGTCTTCTCTTTCTGGATTATTTTCTAATTGATCCTCAATTTTGTTTTGGAATTGCTGTACAACTACTTCATTTTTAAATTTTTCGTTGTTCCACTTCTTTCTTTTTATTCCCTTTATTTTTGCTATATTAGCTATTCTTTGTCGGACTTTTGCTACTACTAGAAAGTGGTCACTATCGCAACTCGCTCCTCTATATGTTCTTACATCGATTATTGTAGGTGCCCATCGTTTTGAAATAAGCACATGATCAATTTGATTGACTAAATTTCTTCCAGGGACTTTCCATGTTCCTTTGTAAAAAAAACAAAATATTGAAGTTGTAAATTCCGCTTGCACAAAGAGACTCATAGAAAGAAAAAATTCGAAATGCAATTTAATCAACAGCCATCATATGCAGTACAAAGATCTAATAGACAGTGGCATGCTCCTGCTACACGATTTCGACGGAACAATTCGAATCAACCATGAAAATTGAACACTCAACGGAACTTATGTAACAAGGTTCCATAATGCAACAATATTAATAAAAAATCAAAGTTTTACATCAATAGAGACTTCAACAACTAAGATCTTGCCACCAATTCTGCAACCGAAATTAATGAAGGGAGAATTACACAAACATTTATTATTAGAATTTTTAAACGAGATGCATGTTGTTCCAAGGGAACAATTTATTTAATATCAAATTTCAATAATTTCAAATTAATAAGTTTTTTTAATTTTGTAACAAATTTCGGACATTCACACCTAAATTATATGCTTCCGACGAATTTCGTAATAAAAAATTATCCACGCGGCGTTTTTGTGCCGGTAGAATGAAAAATAAAAATATAATAAAATTTCATTTCACTTCTAATTAACTGTTTAAAAGAAAGGTCCTCAATTCATATAAAAAATTTAATTTATATGTAAATTAATAGAAATAAAAAGAAACTATTAAATAAAAAAAAATACTTTTTGTTTTTGTGGCTTATATGAGCAATTGAATCTAACTTATATACTTTTCCATATCAAGCTCGCTTCCTTTCTTAGGTGGTTATAAACACCATAACAAAGTTAATATACTCTTTTCTTATTTCATAGGTGTAGGGTATAAAAAATATACGAAAATATAAGAGTCTATTTAGCTACTTGCATAGGGAAAATGACGAAAAAGAGATGGTAAAACTAAACTCAATATTAACAGTTTTATTGGTCAAGAAGACTTACCATCTTACCCAAAGGAATTAATTTTGTTGGATATTATGAAGGTTTCGGGGCCTCTTCCAAATCCTTCGAATAATACCTACAAATATCTATATATTAAACAACAAATAAACTTGAAATAAATGGATTCGTAAAATACAATTACAAAATTAAATATTTAAAACTTTCTATCCAATTCAATAAAATTTTACACACATGCAGCAATTACTTCTTTTCAGTATTTTTAGATTTACTGCATTTACGAATGATTTAGTAGTACCCTTGATTAATTATTTCAATTTATAATAATTTTTAAATATATTCTCTTAATTTACTTATTTTTTAATGTTTTATTATATAATTAAACTCAAAGTTATTCGAAAGAAATATTAATTTGTTATAATATAAATATAAAAGTTTATATAATTTTATGGTTTTTAATGTTAATTAAAGATGTTGTTTAATATAGATATGATATAATAAGAAATAAAAAAACAAAATTTCGTCGTTCATTAAAAAAGTATTTTGTTTTTAATATATCAAATATAATATATATTATGATTTCTAGCCTTTTAAAAATATAAAAGTGTTAAATAGGAACGGAAATAGGAAATAGTGTATCAAATTTGTAGTTTTTATCTTTATTGATTTCGAATATATGCTTACAGGTAGGGGTGGTAAGCAAACCGCTATTCCAATTAATCCAAAATTTCACGTACACAAAACAAATAAGAAGAAACACATGTGCCCCAAATATGAGGTTCTATCTTTTTTGGTTTCGAAAATATAATAGTTTCGCCTTAATTCGATTAAAAAATTCTAGAATTCGAGCTTGACCAGAACCAATTCCCATGATACTTTCATTACTGGTAACCTAGAATTTAAATTTCATGCAAATTGCGTAATTAGTACCAAATGCGAAAAATGTGATAAATCATTATCTGCCAAATCAAAGGCACTAAAACGCAAGGTATGCCAAAAATTGTATCATACAAAATGTGCGACAATTTCTGATGACGCATATGAGTTAATAAAAACCGGGAACATAACATGGAAGTGTTCTTGCTGTCCTGCAGAATTGAATGATTCTCTTGCGGTGCTTGCGGAGGTGGATGAAGCAGAGGAGGAAGATTTGTTTGCGTTTGATTTGACCGATTGTAATAAGGACAAGATGGCACAGTATCTGAAACTCGCAGTGTCGAAACTGAGTAATTTATTGAGTTTTTTGTCAAACAAACGCGATATGACTCTAAAAGAAAATATAATCTAAAAAAAACAAAACGAAAACTTGTCCAGAAAAGTCGAAAATATGGAAGAGTACACAAGGTCTTTGGAGCATAAACTAAATGAATTGGAGGCATCGATGGATGAACCAAACCAACAGCAAAGAAAATGCAATATTATAGTGGCTGGCCTACCATCGGGCTTGAAAAATTCACAATTTTTCACCGTGTTAAAAAAATTAAATGTAAATATTCCTAACGAAGATTCATTTAGCTTAACACCATTAAAAAGAAAAAAGAGAGGTGAAATCACATCAGAAAGCTGCCTATATATTGTTAAACTAAGCTCAGAAGAAGAAAAAATGATATACTCACAAAAACAAAAATCTTTGGACCATTGTTTACTGGTGAATTTGACCTGGCGTCTGAAGGTAAAAATAATCAAATATTTTTTCGACAGCATTTATCTTCGCTTCAAAGTAAGCTATATTATGAGGCGAAATCAATTAAAATGTCACAAAAAATGGAATTTTTATGGGTTAAAAATAATAAAATTTTCCTACGAGAAAATAAAACAAGCAAAATTTTTGCTATATCAAATTTTACAACAATCAAATATATATTTAAGATTTAAACATTTACGTATTTTAACTCGCTATTTAAAATTATTTTTTTTTTCTTCTTTGATTAGCTTAAGAATTAGCTTAATTAAGAATTTTACTATTTAATATCCATTTTTTTTGCTTCATCTACTAAATTTAATAAAACAGTTGAACTTAAATTTGACAACACAACTTTAATCTTTCTAATTACATTGTCATTTTTTAACATTAATCTTATTACTAAATTTACATCACAAATTTTTTTAAAAATTTTTAAAATCATTTATCAATTCATATTACATATTAAAACATATGATTTTTTACATAAATTATCTTACTTTTTTCTACGAGCAACAAATATTCTAAAACCACATTTAATACATATTAAACACTTATTTATTACTTATAACACTTATAAATTAAAATTTATTTTAACAACTTTTATATTATTATTGATCATCACAATATCATATGGAACTTTTCTTATGTTGAACATCACAATATTATATAAGCGAAAGAATAAGTACATGATATTATTTGTCCAAAAAGAAATATCTTTGGATATACATGGACTTATCCCTTTACATATTAAATACCGCATTGCTCCACTAACATATTTTAAAAATAAGCATTACAAAAATTTATTTGATTTTTTCACTAAATTAAAAATTATTTTAAAAATTTTTTTATTATTAATATTATTATATTATATTATTATTATTACATCGAGCAACTTTCAAGCCACGCACGTAACAATTACTAAATTATTTATTATTAATTTATTTATTCTATTTACAAAAGCCACATTTGAAACCGGTTTTGAAGTTTTAAAACCAATATTTTTACACGGATTTTTTTTTATATTAATACACGCACATAACAATTACTAAATTATTTATTATTAATTTATTTATTCTATTTACAAAAGCCACATTTAAAACCGGTTTTGAAGTTTTAAAACCAATATTTTTATTTATTCTAATTTTTTCTAATTTCTTATTTTTTTTAGTTTTTATTATTTACAACCTATTTTATTATTCGGTTAAAATCTATATATACATATTTTCATATATATAATTTGGTTATTTAATTTTTACATTCATATATAAAAAAAAAAAAAACCATGATCAATCATGATGAAATAAATATTTCTGAATTAAAAAATATTGTACATTTGACAGGGGTTTGCAACCTACCTGCGCTTGAAAAAAATAAGGAAAATTTAAATATTATTTACATTCATATACAAAGCCTTCGAAATAAATTCTATAGCTTAGAATCCCTAATTGATTCGTACAATCACAAGATTCACATCATAGTATTAACTGAAATATGGTTACTCGAGACAGAAAATCAATTTTTTAACATTTCAGGATATAATTTTTATTTTTCAAATAGGCAAGAACCGTATGGTGGTGTTGCGATATATATTGATGAATGTGTTAATTCTAATTATGTTTCAAAAGAAGAATTTCATAAAAGTAATTTATTAGTAGTTAATTTACATGAACATAATATAAATGTCATTGGCATAGATCACATGAAAATACTATTCCTGATTTTATATGTAAATTAAACTGTGTTACTGCACAATTTAAGAACTCTATTATAATTGGTGATATAAACATAAATTTACTTGATATCAATAATCGGTATGTCTTAGATTACACAAATACGCTTATTAGTAACGGTTTTTTGATTTACAACAAAATATCACCTGAATACGCAACAAGAATTAGTAGTACAACAAGAACTGTTATTGATCACTTCTCTACAGACCTTATAAACTACAAATATAAATTTTTAATTTGTGAAACGTCCCTATCTGATCACGAAATGTTTCATATCAGTATTGAACTTAAACCAATAACGAAAGATAAAATTTTCAGTAAAAAAGTATTGGATTACGATAAAGTTGCAACCGATAATTTCTGGTTAAATCTTAACTCTTACTCTGAATTTGAAAGCTTTATTTCTGATATGCAAAATTTAATTTTAAAAAATACTAAAACTATTGTAGTAAGAAAAGAAAAAAAGAAAGCACCTTGGATAACACGAGATATATTTAATAAAATTAAGATTAGAGACTCTTTTTATAAGTACTCAAAAAAGTACAGAGAAAATACTCGTATTTATAATCTCTATAAATCGATGAAAGCCGAGGTAAACAAACTAATCGTACAAGCCAAAAAAAAATATTATTCAACTGAAGTACAACACGGTTTTCAAAACGGTAAAAGTCTTTGGAATTTTTATAACAAGGTAATCTATAACACTGATTTACCTAAACAAAACCCCGCTATTAAAATGCTATTAACTAATAATATAATCACAACCAATGAGTATGAAATAGCTGACAAAATGAATACATATTTTGTTAATGTGACCGACGAATTAAATATCGCCACTAATCCAATTGATTATACATACGTCAATAGAATTCAAAGAGCAATCCACAACAACTTTGACTTACATTCCACCAATAGTACTGAAATTGAACAGATTATTGCAAACCTAAAATCTTCCGCAGCTACTGGTTGGGATTGTATTTCGACTAAGTTTTTGCAAAGATTTTCTACACAACTTTCACCAATAATAGCCAAATTAATTAATAACTGTTTCCAAACTTCAATATTTCCACGTTCCCTCAAAATAGCAATAGTTACACCCATTCTTAAAACAGGAAATACAAAAAATTCATCCAATTACCGACCAATATCTGTTTTAACAAGTATTTCTAAAGTTTTTGAATTTGTTATGAAAAATAGACTTAATACTTTTCTCACACATAATAATTTACTACATACAGAACAATATGGGTTTGAAAGAAATTCAAACACAACGGCGGCATGTTTAAGCTTAACAAATTTTGTGACAAACAATATTGATAGTGGTAAATATGTTGCTTTAATATCCCTAGATTTTCAAAAGGCCTTTGATTGTGTAGATCATGAAATCCAACTATCGAAGCTTAGAAATCTTAACTTCGATTAAAATTCTATAAATCTTTTTCAAACTTACCTGGCTAATAGAATACATAAAGTCAGAATCGGATCTTCCATCAGTAGCCCGCTAATAATAAAAAAAGGAGTCCCACAGAGTTCCATTCTGGGACCAGAGTTATTCAAAATTTATATAGATGACATCGCTCGTCTAGATCTTATAGGGTCAATCCAATTATATGCTGATGACGCTATATTAAAATATGCGGCTGTTACAGAAAATATTTTAAGAAATTCGATTGAAACTGACCTTGCCAAAATCGAAGAGTGGATAACGCATCATAGGTTACGTTTAAATGTAAAAAAAACCAAAATTTTGCTACTTGGCAACAAAATTTACAACTCTAGGAACTTCTCCTACAACTCTATATCTATTGATAATGTAGAAAATCTCTGTTACTTAGGGCTAATTTTGGATAGAAAAATTAAATGGATAGATCACATTCATCATATCATACGCAAAATAACGCCATATCTATTCATATTACGTCGTATTCGAAAATATATTACTCAAAATGCTCTATATTCCATATATTCTTCTTTTATTCAATCTCATATAATTTATCTCAATCCAATTTGGAGTGGTGCAAGCCAACAAATTTTGTACCAGTTAGATATCGTACATAAGAAGGCGATTAAAATAATCCACGGCTATCCGAATATTTTTCCAACGAATAGGCTATACACCGAAAAATATTTAAGTCTCGAGAACATTTGTAAAAGGGAGTTGTATCTTACTGCCTATAAGGTTGTGAATAATAAAATAAAGCACAATTTTATTTTAAATAGAGCAATAAACATACACAGTTATAATACGCGAAATAGTTCTAATTTTTATTTGTCCTTATTTAGGACAAATCAACAACAGAATAATTGCTTATTTAAATGTTTAAAGGTGTATAATGAGCTTCCAACAGGCTTTAAACAAATTAATTCAATTGGTTTGTTCAAAACAGAAATAAAAAAATATATATTACAAGAACATCAAACCCATAGATAATGAAAACCAGTATAAATACTGGATATGTAAATATTTAGTTAATATGTATATAGTGAACCGATGTATTTGTTGCTTTGTAGATAAATGATAATGAAATTGAGTGATTGAACTTTAAAAAATGTGATAATTATGAATTTTGATATTTAATTTTAATTATAAAATTTTTTTTTATTTTTTAAATTGATTGTATCGTCTTGATTTTTCCAATATTCATTAGCTTTTAAGAATTAAACTTATATTAATATACTTTTTTTTTTATAAGATCATATAGCTGCTTTAGCTACGACCATCCAACACAAACAAATTTGAATTATATAATTTATATCTTTTTAAAATGAATTAAAATAAAGAAAAAAAAAAAAAAAATGTTATTCTAGTAGCTTCATTCATGTTATTTATGTTAACGGAGTTAACATCTAGCATATCCATATACATTCTGCTTGCGTCCGTTTCAGAGAGCAAATCGATGTTAGTATCACCAACCACAATTATATTTTTGTACTTACTAATATCTAGATGTTCTATAAATGCCTTATTGTTTTCAGACGGGCTTTTGTAACTTACGGCAATATTAATGGTAGGTTTGGTATCTTCTAAAGAAATTACAATAGTATTGAACGTAATAGATGTTTCCAAAACTTTGTGACTAATACCTTGCTTTACATATATTGCGCAGCCACCTCCTCTGCTTAAATTATTAGAGATAAAAGATGCTGTATACCCAGGAATATTAAAGTATTTTTCTTCTTCTGAATAAAGCCAAGTTTTTCCAACCATGATAATATCAACATCATTTTTAATTTTTATAAATGTTTCAATTTCGATTAAATTTTTCCTCAAACTTCTAGCATTAAAATGCACCATTTTCAAATTCAATAGTTTGTCCATCATCATGGTCTTCCAATCAAATAATTTTGCCATGATTCTCTATATCTTTGCACATTCTCTCTGTATTTATTTTCTACATGTCTCCTAAAATGAGCTAGATCTTGTAGCACTTCCTTTCTTGATACTCCTGTAGTTTCATGATAATTAAAGTATAGATTAGAGAGCTCTTGATGGTTATTTGGCAAACCTTCTTGGTGTATAAGTACTTTTAGACTAGTTTGCGTCATTCCCTCATAACAGATATCACCATGATCATGAAAATACGACAAAAATAATCTAACATTGTTGTATATTCTGTGTTGTCTAAGCCGAGAAATAGCACAAACATTGTCACCAGATATAATCGCATTTCTAGTTAATCTGACAATCGGTGGAGCTAGTGGATTTTTGTTATTTGCTTTTGTTATTTGACTTGGAAAGCTTTTGTTATTTGACTTTGCAATCTCACTACTGCCTACATCACCCTTAATCCAGTTAGCATATTTAGTTTTTGGCACTACTAGTTGTCTTTCGTCTTTAGGCATATGTTTATTCATAAGAGTAATATTATTATTAGCAATATTATTATGTTTCTTTTTCACTCTGATGAAGTTTATTGTTGGAATCTGTTGCCACGATGTCCTTGGAATCTTTGTCAGAGGAACATATATTATTATTACTATTCTTGTTAACTTGAATTGTGCAAGTTTTCTTGTTGGCATTAATTATCTTTTTGCAGTGTAATAGTTTAAGTAATACACTGCTTTTTTGACTTTGATCGGATTTTTTATTGGATTCTTTTTTATTATTATTATTATTATTGTTATTATTATTATTGCTGTTATTATTATTATTGTTTTTATTGTTATTATCGATATTATCATAATTATCATGATTACTATCAATTTTATTATTAACATTAGTATCTTCTTTTAATTTAGCTCCGGTGATAATTGCGTTATCTTCTTTTAAATTTTTGGCATTAAGATAAATTTTATACGTACTTCTATAATGTTTTGGTTCATAAGTATTTTTATTCGTAATTTCTTTATTTCTTTGTATACAGTTTTCCTGGTTTATTTGATTAACAACTATGTTCTTTAGTTGCTAATATCCAATGGCTTTTTTTTTAAACCTAGTTTATATTGATATGCAGGACAGAGTTTACTAAGAGTCTTATGATTAATATCCTTTGTTACATACTTTAATATACCTTTGTTACATACTTTTATTTTTGTTTTATGTTCTTGATGACATTTTAGACACGTTTCTTTATTCTTGTAATCCACTGCTTTATGGTTGAACCCTTTACATTTGTAACACCTTTATATATTTATAGCATCAAATACCTTGCATCTTTCCCATCCTATACATAATTTTCGTTCGCAAGTATTTTTGGGAAAAATTCTTTATCTACTTCAATTACTGCATTATATTTTACTTTGTTATATTTATTCAACTCGTATGTTTTTACTACTTTCATATCACACATTTCTAAAAAGGAATTTAGCTTTTTGAGTTTTTCTACTATTCCGGCATCACTAAATTTATTTTTCATATAAACCAATTCAATTTGTGGCTTAACCGTTGGTATTTTTATCTCGTAACTGTCTGTCATTTTCTTTTCTAATTCAACTTTTATTTTTTCACGTTCTTCAATTGTGTCTGTTTCAATTAATATTGCTCCATTGGTTTTAGTTTCAATATTTTTGATTTTTAAATTTTTTGGATCAACCTTTGTATTTAGATCACTTTTTGTTTTTTGACTTTTTTGTTTATTTTTCGGCTTAACAATCAAAGGTAATTCTTTTTTCATTTTCATTCCAATATTTTTTGTATTTTTTTACCATATCAGCAAATGATACAGTTTTACCCATATTAATATTATTTTCGTTAATTAAATTATTCATTTTTTGCATACCTCATCATTTTGTTTAAATACATTATTAAACGATTATTCACCTTATCGCTTTGTATTTGAAAGACTTCAGTAATTTTTTCCATTTTACGTAGCTCCATTTGTTGTTCACTCTTAATTTCTTCCGATCTCTTCGTAAAACCCGAGTCTATAGCTCTCAGTAAATTTATGACTTCAAATTCATTTTTATATTCCTTTAGATGTTCACTATTTTTTGTTACAGCGGAGTTCATGTTTTGTAGAACCAAATCCACATTTTGTATGTACCTACAGGATACAATCGTCACAAGTAAATCTTAAATTGTTATTTACGTACACATTATTAATTGTCGATAGATCCAATCCTGAACACTTCAAAGCTTCTTATATATGATATATATACATATATCATATTACAAAGTTTTTTTTATTTTTAATTTTTTCTGTTTATTAATTAAATTTATTTTAAACGACGTTTTGAATTTTTTAAAGTAAATTTTAACCGATAATTAACAAACACGTCCGTACTGATTGACTTAACGTTTTTTGTTATTAATTGAGTTCTTAAATTTCAGTAAAAATGTTCCTTTTATTATTACTTGATGACCATCGACTATTTTCTTTTGAGCTACGTTATTGAGAAGTAACATACCATCTTTCATATAAAAAGAAGGTCCAACACAAGAATAGAGGTGGACAAAAATTCAAAAGAAGGAAAGAACTAAAGAGATTATTCAGCACATTACCGTTTGTACAATCAACAGAGAACAAAAAGGAGATTTTAAGAAAAGTTGACGAAATCAAGAACAACAGGAAATGGGTGCAGCAAACTCATCAATAGTGTAACAGGCTAACTTCACAATAAACGAAGTTTTGAAGGAAGTCATAATAACAGTTTTTGTAGTATTATCATATGAGACAATAAAATATTTAGTTAACAAAAAAGCAGCTAAACGTGCACGAAGTTTGTCAACTATCTAAAATAAAAATCAAAAAAAAAAAAAAAGAAGAAAAATTCAAATTATCAAAATAAACATTTTTTTTTTTCTAAATTAATATTAAAATAATATAATAAAAAATCATTTCCTTTTAACAATAATAAAATTTTTAATTTACATTTAATATGTAAATAAAAAAAATAAAAAATTTAAAATTATAAAAATTTGAAATATAAATTATTTTTTTTTGAACTTAAAATTTAAAATCAAATAAATTAGAAATATTGTACTAAATATAAATAAACAACAAAAAAAAAAAAAAAAATTAAAATACTTATTTTTCCATTAAAAATTCTATGGACGTTATAAAAATTCAAAAACAGAACTTATACTTTGACTTATATTGAAGAGAAACATAAAGAAATTAATGAGGTTTGGGAATATTTGAACAAAAAGGTAATGTCCGGTTTGAAACAATTGTAAAAATTAAAGAGATTATAAGACAAATAACAACATACTTAAAACCAAAAATTGAAACAAATATAGAAACAAACAAAATAAACATGGCAAATTTTGAATTATCGACAGCTATAAAGATCATACCTCAGTTTGAAGGAAATATAAAAGATGTTTCAAACATGCTGCCGAAAAATCAAAATTAGTAAAATTTATTTTAGCTATAAAACTTTCGGACAAAGTTAAAAATAGATTAATAATAGCAGAAGAGATAACTTCTAACTAAAAATTAGAAAAATTTAAACAAACAATAGCATCGAGTTTTAAATCAAACAAAAATGCACCAAAAATCCAGGCTGAAATAGCAAACATTACACAAGGTAATAAAGGCATAAACGTCTTTGCAGCAAAAATTGAAAATCTAATAGCACAACTGAATGAACTACAAATAACAGAGCAAGGAGAAGAACATAGGAGTATTATAATTAAATTAAATGACCAATTAGGTTTAAATACATTCAAGAATGGCATGAATGAAACATTCAAAGCTGTGATACTAGCAGCAAAACCTAAAAGTTTTAACAAAGCGATATAGCTGGTATCTGAGATGGATAATGACATGCGATCAAATAATGTCATGTATTTTAGATCAAACAATTATAGGGGTAGAAATAACTATCAATATAACAAACGCAAATTCAATAACAATAACTATAAAAATTATTTCAATAACAATGTTAATTATAGCGGTAATTATAATAACAACAACAAAAATTACAATTATAAAAAAAATAACAGTAATTTCAATAATAACAATAGCAACAAAAACAACAACAACAATAATAATAATAACAATCAGGGAAACTACAACGGCCCCAGCCAAAGAAACCCGGAGCATGTCAACAACATGCAAAGGAACAACCAAAACCACAACAGAAGAAAATAATAAAAATATAAAAATAAATAATAAAAGTGAATACGTAACATTACTAATAGACACAGGAGCAGATATATCTATAATAAACAAGTGATGAAAAAAACCAAGGGTTTTTAAAAAAGCACATTTTCAAAATAATATAGTGTTTCATACTAAGAATTTTATCGGAATATAATGTTGAAGCTTCAATTTTAACGCTTAATTTCGGAAATCTATATGTTGGTGACTAAGTTACTACTTAATTATAAAAAGAATAAATTTTTAATTTTTAAGTCCTAGTTGCCTCTCTATGGGGAAGGGTGCCAATTTCTCAAGGATCTAATCCGCACTACTCCCCTTCCCACAACTTTTTTGATTCTAGGAATTAAATTGTGAATTCCACCAAAATTTGGAATTTTACTTAGAATTTTACTGTTAAGCAAAAATGGTTAAAACCGAGAGACACTTTCTTCAATTTAAAGAACCGCTTTTAAATTTAAGAAAATCTTTTAGCATATGTTTAAATATAATGTTGGGCCATTAAATTTTGTATATTAAGGAAAAAATATTTAAACAGGTATTCAAGTTGCAGGTGTTTAAAAATAGCAAAATTTCGGTTTTTGAGCCCTTATAGCTCCAAAACACGGGGCTTGACAAAAAAAATTTTTTAGCCGATTCCTATTAATTTCTGAGTATCTAAGTTCTTCCAAAAATTCTAGACCCTAGCTTGAACCGTTCAGAAGATATGTGTGACCAAAAATTTTGCAAAAATTGAGTTTTGCGTAATGTTAAATTTTAGTACCGTATGGTAACCCTTAACATTTGACTTTTAAAATTTTATAAAGTTTATGAAACCAGCTATCGTTTGCCGTTCTCAGATTGAAAATATATATAACACGAGGAAGATTATAGTTGCCCTTGTCAACTTTTAGATACCCGTGCATACCCACTATGGTGTATAAAATAAACCGTAATTTACTTCCCTTATACGTTTAACTCATTACCCCTTAATTTTGACGTAAAAAAAAAAAATAAATTAAAAAAAAAAAAAAATCACAAAGCAAAAAACAAAATTTTCATTCATTGTCCCATAACTTTAGCTTAACAAAAAAAAAAAAAAAAAATTAACAAAAAAAAAAAAAATCACAAAAAAAAAAATAAACAAAATTTTCATTCATTGTCCCATAAAAAAAAATAAAAAAAAAAAAAAAACAAAAAAGAAAAAAAAACAAAAAAAAAAAATTGGCCCCCACTAAAAGTCCGATGGTCCGAGTGATGTCCAACTTTGCCAAGTAACTTGCCCTATTAATTTACCTGCCCAATTTTAATTTTAACCTTGTAGCTTCATTAGATTCACAGTTATTGAATCGAAAACTTTGTATGGCAGCCCCCCGAAAATGGGGCCCTAACATTTTGAAACTTCATATAAGTGCTCGATTCATTATATAACTAACCGTGTGTAATTTTCAGCCTCGTAGTATAATTAGTTTTGAAGAAATTCATATTGGTGCAAAGAAGTTGTATGGCAGCCCCCCGAAAATGGGGCCCTAACATTTTGAAACTTCATATAAGTGCTCGATTCATTATATAACTAACCGTATGTAATTTTCAGCCTCGTAGTATAATTAGTTTTGAAGAAATTCATATTGGTGCAAAGAAGTTGTATGGCAGCCCCCCGAAAATGGGCCCCTAACATTTTGAAACTTCATATAAGTGCTCGATTCATTATATAACTAACCGTATGTAATTTTCAGCCTCGTAGTATAATTAGTTTTGAAGAAATTCATATTGGTGCAAGGAAGTTGTATGGCAGCCCCCCGAAAATGGGGCCCTAACATTTTGAAACTTCATATAAGTGCCGGAGTCATTATAAAACTAACCGTGTGTAATTTTCATCCCCGTAGTATAAATAGTTTTGAAGAAATTCATATTGGTGCAAAAAAGTTGTATGGCAGCTCCCAGAAGCCTTGGTCCGATTTTAACCAAAAACAATAGGGAACCTAGAAATTGTCTAAAAATGACTTTGTGTGAATTTCAAGACTCTAGCCCTTTTAGTTTTTGAGTTATCGTGCTGACACACGGACGGACGGACGGACAGACACACATAGCTAGATCGACTAATTTTTCGATTCTGAGCCGATACGTACCCTTGGCACTATATCTAGCTCGTCTAGATCGATGCGTTACAAACGGAGGAGCAAATCTAATATACCCGATGTCATATATGTATGCACGGGTATAACAACTCTTGTTATAACAATTTAAATATAGGGCTTTTTCTAACTTTAGGGGACTGCAGCCCCGTAACAGGTGGGGCTACAGAAAAAAATTCTTCTACGAAATTATTTTTTTTACAATACCTATGCATGGTTAAAATTTTTTTACTCTATTTCAAACGGTGTAAAAGTTTTTGTAAACATACGGACGGACAGCGGACGGACAAAATGAAGCTATATAGGCACATTTTTACAAAATTTTTTGAAAATGTGCTAAAAACGACATTATAAAATAAAAAGTATTAGAAAATGAAACTTGCCAAATAAATGGCATCACAGATAAAAATTTTATGACAAAGAGTGTAATAAAAAAACAACTAAAATTTGAAGAATACATTATTAAATACAAATTTCATGTAATTGATGAAAAAATTAACATAACAGCTAACGGTATCTTAGGTAGAGATTTTCTTTATAATAACAAGTGCAAAATAGATTATGAAACATGCACATTAATCATATCTAATCAAGAAGAGGACATAGTTTTACCAATGAGTGTAAACACTAGAACTCTATCTAACATCACGGTACAACCTCGAACAGAAGCAATTATAAATATAGATTTAGAAATAAAAGAATATAATTATAGGCAAAGAAATGGCAAAAGGAGTATTTATAGCGAATACAATTATTCCAGCTGGGCCCCATTTCATAAAACTATTAGTCTAATATTATTAGTGAATTTACTAATATTTTATTAGTTATTAGTAAAATTCTGTTTCATAAAGGCTAATATTTTATTAGTGCTACACTAATAATTATTAGTGAATTTTATTACTGCAAAGCGCGTTTCTGTTTCATAAAACTATTAGACTAATAATTATTTGTCGCTACACTAATAATTATTAGTAAATTTTTATTAGTTTAGAAAGACTAATAAATTCATTATTAGTCTTTTAAATATTAGGATATTTATATAAAATAGAGGTTAAACTTTATATTGTATGCCATAAACTTATTTTTTTTTAGTAAATAATCTTAAATATTTTGTACAAAATAAATAAATAATAAAATTTAAAAAAAAAAATTACGCATTTTTTATACTTACTTTACATTAATCAAGAAAATTTTATTTTGGTTACAACTTAAACATAATTCAGTATAAATTTGAAAATCATGTTAAGCTCTGATAGTGAGAGTGATTTGGAAGATTATTTTATAATAAGGAGAAGTCTTGCATTAAACATAAACCAAATAATTGAACATTCAAATAATAATTATTAGTGACGAGTCTATACTAATAATTTATGATTTGCAGTAATAATTTATTAGTAAAATTTTATTAGTTGCAGAAAAGTTTTATGAAACAAAAAAGTATTACTCCATATTTATTAGTTCTAATAATTATTATTTTATTAGTATTAGACTAATAGTTTTATGAAATAGGGCCCTGAAGGTTTAAAACACATAAAAATATTAAATACGAGGGATACACCAGGGCCCTATTTCATAAAACTATTAGTCTAATACAAATAATTATTAGTCTAATAGTTTTATGAAACAGAAACGCGCTTTGCAGTAATAAAATTCACTAATAATTATTAGTGTAGCACTAATGAAAATCATGTTAAGCTCTGATAGTGAGAGTGATTTGGAAGATTATTTTATAATAAGGAGAAGTCTTGCATTAAACATAAACCAAATAATTGAACATTCAAATAATAATTATTAGTGACGAGTCTATACTAATAATTTATGATTTGCAGTAATAATTTATTAGTAAAATTTTATTAGTTGCAGAAAAGTTTTATGAAACAAAAAAGTATTACTCCATATTTATTAGTTCTAATAATTATTATTTTATTAGTATTAGACTAATAGTTTTATGAAATAGGGCCCTGAAGGTTTAAAACACATAAAAATATTAAATACGAGGGATACACCAGGGCCCCATTTCATAAAACTATTAGTCTAATATTATTAGTGAATTTACTAATATTTTATTAGTTATTAGTAAAATTCTGTTTCATAAAGGCTAATATTTTATTAGTGCTACACTAATAATTATTAGTGAATTTTATTACTGCAAAGCGCGTTCTGTTTCATAAAACTATTAGACTAATAATTATTTGTCGCTACACTAATAATTATTAGTAAATTTTTATTAGTTTAGAAAGACCAATAAATTCATTATTAGTCTTTTAAATATTAGGATATTTATATATAATAGAGGTCAAACTTTATATTGTATGCCATAAACTTATTTTTTTTTAGTAAATAATCTTAAATATTTTGTACAAAATAAATAAATAATAAAATCTAAAAAAAATTATGCATTATTATACATACTTTACATTAATCAACAACATTTTATTTTGGTTACAACTTAAACATAATTCAGTATAAATTTGAAAATCATGTTAAGCTCTGATAGTGAGAGTGATTTTCAAGATTATTTTATAATTATACTAGTTAATACCCGGTGCGCGTTGCTGCGCCTCTCAATGGAGGTTTAATTGAAGTTGATGTTACTGCAAAAAGTTAACACAAAAATTACATTATTATTCTAGTCGGCCCGCTATGGGTTAACAAATTCCAAAACTGTTAATAGTGTCAACTCAATTCCTAAGGAGCATCACGTATACAAAATTTGAAGTCAATCGGTCAAACCGTTTTCATTTTAGAACAAAGAAGTTTAAATACTCGCACGACAGCCCCAACTTGGCGGTCCGTTAGAGCAAAATTTTTGGGACACGATTTCTTTCCGTACCCAAAAACCCCTATATACAAATTTTCATGAAAATCGGCTGGGCAGTTTAGGAGTCTATTCGCTACAAACAAACAAATAAACAAACTTTCGCTTTTATATGTATAGATTGAATTATATAAACTAAATAATTGAACATTCAAATAATAATTATTAGTGACGAGTCTATACTAATAATTTATGATTTGCAGTAATAATTTATTAGTAAAATTTTATTAGTTGCAGAAAAGTTTTATGAAACAAAAAAGTATTACACCATATTTATTAGTTCTAATAATTATTAGTTTATTAGTATTAGACTAATAGTTTTATGAAATAGGGCCCAGTAACTATAAATACAACTGAAGTTGAAGTTCAAGCATTAAAAAACTATCAAATATTATCTTTTAAAAAAAATAATAACATCAAGTCAAAGGCAAGATTTGAAAATTTGAAAAGAGAAATAAACATTGATAATTTAGATACAAAAGCAAAAGCAACAATATTAGAAATTTGTGAAAAATTTCAAAATATTTTTCATTTGGAAAACGAAATGCTGACAATAAACAATTTTTATGAACAACTGATTTCCACAATAGACAAGTCACCAGTATACCTAAAAAACTATAGAACACCAAATGTCCAATTACAGGAAATTGACAAACAAATTTCAAAATTAATGGAAGAAGACATAATAGAAAATTCTACTAGTCCATACAACTCACCATTACTTATAGTTCCCAAGAAAAGTAAAGAAGGAGAACAAAAATGGAGTTTAGTCGTGGATCATTGAACAAAAAGATTGTAGATGATAAATTCCCATTAACTAGATTGGATGATGTATTGGATAAATTAGGAAAATCTAAATATTTTTCAACACTGGATATGACAAGTTCTTTTCACCAAATTCCGTTACATCCAAAATCAAGGCAAATGACAGCATTTTCAACAAATAAAGGACACTACCAGTTTAAAAGAATACCATTTGGACTTAAGATATCAACAAATAGTTTTCAAAGAATGTTATCTGTAGCATTGAGTGGTTTACAAGAAGTAACTATTATAGAAGATTTCTAAAAGATTTCGCAGAAATAGCAAGACCTTTAAATCAGTTATTAAAGAAAAAACAAATATTTGGTTGGAGCGAAGAAAGTAATAAAGCTTTTGAAAAATTGAAAAAAAAAAATTGATAGGACCACCAATACTAAGTTATCCAAATTTTTCTGAACCATTTATACTAACAACAGATGCATCAAACTATGCGCTTGGAGCAGTTTTATCACAAGGAAAAATAAGAGATGATAAAACCATTGCTTATGCAAGTAAATCACTAAATAAACATGAATTAAATAAACCAATAATAGCAAAAGAACTTTTGGCAATTCATTGGGGTATAAACTATTTTAGACCATACCTTTTTGGTAAAAAGTTCATAGTATATACTGTGAGTTTATTTACACATAAGAACCCTTCATCAAAACTGACAAGAATACGTGTAGATCTGATGGATTATGATTTTGAGATAATATTTAAACAAGGCAAAATGAATACAAATGCCGAAGCTCTGTCGAGAATACAAATTGATTCAAATAAATTAAAAGAAATGATACCGAAAAATAATATAACTGTAATCACAAGAAATATGAAAAATAAAAAGGAGGAAGGAAGCAATAAAATTATGAATAAAAATAATAATAAAAAAAACCACCAATAAAACCCTCAATACCAATGAAGAGGCTGGCCATCTCCACATTTGGAATGCAACATTAATATCAAATATAAGGTTTATGAATAAATTAAAATTGAAAATTAATGAAATACCTGAATTCAGAAGTAAATATATAAATAAAAATAAAAATGATGAAAATAATTTGAAAATTATAGCAGCAAAAAATGAAATAATTGCTGAATATAGCGAAAAATCATTATCAGAGATAAAATTGATTCTGAAGAAGCTATTATTCAAAACAAGCAATTTAAATATAAAAAATTTAGCCTTGGCAAATAATGATGAAGTATTTGAAATAATGGATATCCAAATATTTAAAAATATGTTTAATGAGCTGCAAAACAAGTCTGAAAATATAGATTGTTTAAAAATTATATTATATGATCCTCCTATATAAATAGAAGATAAAGATGAAATGCGCAAATTAATTAAGGAGAATCATGATTCATTATAATGGTAGACACTGTGGCATAAGTAAATGCATCAGTAAATTAAAATAAAAATATATATGGAAAAATATGAATAAAATTATAAAAGATTATATAAACAATTGTAAAATATGTAATGAAGTTAAAATAACAAAATATGCAAAAGAAAATTATGAGATTACAGACACACCCACAACATCATTTGAAACTATAACAATAGATACTGTAAGTCCATTAAGACCATCCAACAACTACAGATATATTCTGACTTTACCATGTTAGTTAACTAAATACGTTGAAGCATATCCAATAGAACCAAAACATGCTAACACAGTTGCAAAGACAATTGTAGAAAAATTTTTATTAAATTATGGATGTTTCAAAAAATTAAAAACAGATAAAGGTACAGAATTTACGAATGAACTATAAAAAATATTTGTAAGTTTTTAAATATTGAAAAGTAACGTCAACACCTCACCATCATGAAGCGTTAGGTTCCATTGAACGAAATCATAGGATACTAAATGATTACCTAATGAGTTTAAAAAGACAAGATGTTTGGGATGAATACTTACCTTACTACACGTACTTTTACAACTCAACACCACACAGTACAACAGGTTACTCACTATATGAATTGGTATATGGTAAAATAAGTACACTTTCATGTGATATATTAAATAATAAACATAGCATTTATAATTTAGATGATTATTTAAATGAATAAAGATTAAATTAAAATTCGCTAATGAAAAAGCAAAAAACTATCTTATTAAAAATAAAGAAAAGGAGGAAGAGTGTGGTAGAGTAGACTGTGTCAACTCTGGGATACCCGCATGACCTTAACATATACATTATACCATGCGGTTATTTACTTTTGGCAAAATTTAAAATATTCAGCTTTATTAGGTGTAGAGTAATGCTTATATAAAAGAAGGAGTTGTATGGCAGCTACTCGAACCCTTTGCAGTAGACATACCAAATTTTGCAGTAACTTTGGCCATTACACTAAACTATTTTTGGCAAAATTTCAGACACCCACCTTCATCTGCTGTAGTGTAATCCTCATATAAAAGGAGTTGTATGGCAGCTACTCGAACCCTCAGCAGTAGACCAACCAACACCCAGCTTCATCAGGTGTAGTGTAAAGCTCATATAAAAGAAGGAGTTGTATGGCAGCTACACGAACCCTCTGTAGTAGACCAACCAAATTTTGCAGAAACTTTGGATATAAAGTTAAACTACTTTTGGCAAAATTTCAAACACGCAGCTGCAATAGGTACAGAGAATTACGAGGATTACTCATATATAAAAAGAAGTTGTATGGCAGCTACCCGAACCCATGGACTAAAATGGCTGGATTTAAATAGCGATTCCGGTTTTTGCATAAAAACGAATTTGTGAAAATTTCATAATCCTAGCTCCTTTATTTTTTGAGTTATCGTGATGACGGACGGACGGACATACATCGCTAAATCGATTTATTTTTCGATTCTGATCCGATCCATATACTTGAATCTATATTTACCCCCCTCCTTCTCTGCGTCCCAAACGTAATGGCAAATTTATTATACCCTTTGACTATATAGTGATACGGGTATAATAATAAATTAAAACAAAATAATATTAATGAATCAAATTTTAAAATTAATGATTATGTATTGATAAAATTATGAAATAAGAAAAAATTAGATAATCCTTATAAAGGACCATTTAAAATTATTGCACAAGATGGTCCGAATAGTACAATTTTAATAGATAATAAAAAAGTAGAATTACATAACAATAACATAATTAAATCTAGAAAAATTATAAATATCATAAATTGCTACAAAAATAAAAACAATTTAATGTAAATACATGTACAATTTTTTTAAACTGAATATAAATTATTTTAAAAAATATATTAAATATAAAATTTGTTTAAGATAAATAAATTAAAAATTAGATAACAAATACAAAAACTTAATTTAAATTTTAAGAAATTTAAACAAAATTTTTTTTTTTTCTTTGGGGGAAGGATGTATATCTTGACTCTACTGTATTAACCAAAACTGCTATCACCAAAATAATTTTAAAACAATATTATTTAATAACAATAATGCTGACCTAACATTTTTGTGTGGTCATATTTTCAATTGCTAACATCTGTATTATTTTTACAATAGCAAGTGCATTCACTTGTTTGGTAAAAACATTGAATGAAAATAAATAAAAAAGATCGGATTACAATTTTGTACTATATTCTAAATGATATGGATTTTTGTATGAGTGATTTGATTGCATTGAAATCAGTGTAAATTGGGTGACGATATTTTTGGTTGATAATATGTAGATATGAAAATTGTAGTGTAAATAAATTCTAGGTCAAGATATTGCATTTTGTCCCAAATAAAATTCTTTGTAACAAAGCAATAAATTATTATTATTTATTGTCTTTGATAAATTTGTATTGGATTTGAAAAATCCAAATAGTATATAAGGCTTCACTTTTTTAAAATAAAAGGAGATATAATCAGAATCTCAACTAGTTCTTTTATTTAAAGAAAAATAAGAATTATATAGACTAGCACATTTGCTGGGAATTATAATTCTTATATTTTATAAAATTTCAGAACTTAAAACTTTTTTTATAGTATTCAGACTTGCACTTTATGCGAGCTAATGCTATGTAAAAGCATTTGTGTTTTATAGATTATATTTTGGTTTACCGTACCACAAAACGGAAAATTAGGCAGAATTGCCAGTTGATGTTCGATATCCTTTTTCGCAGTTTAAATACTTAAAAGGAACTTTCTGATCTGTATTTGGTGAGCATCTAAGTATGCTCATATTTACATGATCACAAGGTGTTAGGAAAAGACTTAGACGATCGACTTAATTAAAAATATATACAACACCAGATATATTACAGGTTATTGAAGTCGTTTTTTTACATTCTGTAAGTGGTTGTGAGTAGTTTCCGCAATTTGCCGTTTTATTTGTTTCCAGTTTGATGACAGTTTCATTTCGAATCACCGAAATGAAACTGTTTTTCGAATTACACAGTTTGGTTAGCCGTGGTATTTTTAAAATATAGTGTATTAAGTTCTTATTTTGGTTACAGTAAATAAGCTGTTATTGCTCATTGCAATATTGTCAAGATTGATTTTCATTTCAATATCATCTAAAAGAAGTAGATTTATAATTTCACTTCTTGCCAGTACTATTGATAGGCAATAGTGTTTAAATGATTAATTACGTGTTTATTTCGGTTAATAAGAAATTGTGAAAGGATTTCTGTTTTACTTTTAGAGCGTTCGATATTGTTCTCGTTGCATTGTCGTAGTGTATTAATGTTAGCAGTAATTTCGTTAATTCTGTTTTGTAAAAAAGAATTTATTTTTGTATGTCGATTATTGCTTTCAATTAGCCTATTATTTTTTGTGAGAAGGTGTTCATAGTCGTCGTGGTCTGGTGTTCCTGCTATAAATTTGAGGGCGCTGCCGAGAAAGTCGATGGATCTGGAGTGTGTACTATGTGTGAAATTGCGTCTATTTGTTATTTTAAATACTTTAGTGCAAAGATGCGTTCGTCAGTTATTTAAGGAATTCTTTGCTTTCGTCTTTAATTTCATGAAATTCTGTAAGGTTGGTTGTGTAAATGATGTAGTAGAAGTCATCATATATCGCTACTTCTCTTTGTGTGATAGCGATAAAGTGAGCTGACGTGTAGTCTAGTATCCTGGCTGCGGTGAGCCGGATCAAAAAGAAAGTAATCTGAAAAAGTTAGCGAAGGTTGCTTTTATGAGTCTTTTTCCCATCTATTAAAACTGTTGTTCCTAAATCTTTTTCTATAAAAATTTTAGGAAATTTGTTTACTAAACGTCTGTTCGTCCGTAGAAAGACTTTGTCGCCTGAGTTAGAGGTTTTCGTATATTCGTATTATCGTATCGTTTTCGTATTATTTTTAATTAAGTCATTAAGTCTATTTAAAGTTTTTTCTTGGGAATATATAAGTTTATTTTTTAGTTGTTCAATTTGTACTGTGGAATGTTGATGAAGTATATCCATAGGTTTTTCTTTTATGACAGAGTGGATGGAATTGTTGTATTTATATGTGGATAAGAGAATTAAGTCTATGGTTTCGGTAATGTTTTGCTCTTCTTTAATACAGCGGGCAATTTCGAGTAGTGTCGAATGAAACCTCTTAACGTGGCCATTTCTTCCGCTGTTTAATGTTGGTATAAAAAACTGTTTTATGCCGAAGTGGTCTCTGAATAAAGTTTTTACACTGTTGGAACAAAGAACTCTTTCGTTGTCTGAAACTATGATTTTAGTATTCTTAAATAAAAGTAAGATTTGTAGTAGGGCTTATGTAATGTCTACTGTAGACCTTTAGGTTATAGGTTTAACAATAGCAAATTTTTATAGTTTTACGTAAGAAAGTTTTGCTTATCTGTGATCAAAATATCTATATGCAAGATTTCTCCAGGTAAGTTGGGTTTCGGTGTATTTTTTGAATTTTTGCTAGGGTTTGTAAGTCACAGTATATTGCATTTGCCACTTGAGTGTTTATACTGTCTCCTAAGGTTTTTAAGAGGAGGTTTCCTAAGGTTTTTTTTTGTGTTATTGAAATTTATGGTATGCCTGAAAAATTTTTCGGATATGATTATAGTAGTTTTATTATTATTTGTGGATTCAGAGATAATTAACTGAGATTTGAATTGGTTAACCGGATATTGAATTGTTTTAATTATGTTTGTATTTGAAAGTTCACTGTGAATAGTACTGTCAGTTTCACTTTGGCTCATATGGTTAATATATTGTCTTGAAAGGGCATCGGCCACGTTGTTTTCTTTTACCGGTTCATAATGAAATTTGGGAGAAAATTCCTCTATAAATGCTCGCCACCTTTATAGTTTTGTATTCGAATTTTTGTCCGAAATAGCATATGTTAACGGTTGATGGTCGTTATAAATATGGATGTAAGTTTGTCCATATAAGTAATGACGTAATGCCTTTAACGCCCAAACGATTGCGTGAAGTTCTCGTTCGTTTGCTGCGTCATTTTCTTTAGCTTTGGAGAGGGTCCGTGATATCATGGTTATTGGTCTTCCGTTTTGTGAAAGTACCGCCCCTACTGCTACGGAGGATGCGTCAGTGGTGAGTTCGAAGGATTTTTTATAGTCAGGATCAAGAAGAAGTACATCTTCTGATGCTAAAACCATTTTAACTCGTTCAAAGGCTGATAAGGAATCTTGTTCTAGTTTTATTTTTACATTTTTTCACTGGTTTGTTCCTCGTAAGTATTTTGTCATTGGCTTAACAATATTGGCGTAATCTCGTATGAACCTTGGGTAAAAACCCGCTAATCCAAGGAAAACCCGTAAGGCTCTTAAGCTTCTATGACTTTGATAGTTAACTATGCCTTTAACTTTATTGGGACAGGTCTTGATTCCATTATAACAAATTCAAGAAATTCTACTTCTGATTTAAAAAATTTGGATTTTTATGCCGAAATGCGCATTCCAGCTTCCATAAAGTTTTCTTAGGACACTTTCTATATTTTGTAAATGAGTTCTCTCATCAGGTGAGAAAGTTATAATGTCATCAATATAGACGAGGCAACATTTTCCGATATATTCTCGTGGAACGTCGTCTATAGCTCTCTGAAAAATACTAGGTGCATTTTTCAAGCCAAACGGTAGTCTACGGAATTCGTACTGCCCATTATTTACACTGATAGCAGCTTTCTGTCTGTCTTTTTCGCATAGCACAAATTGGCTTTCAAGTCCAATTTAGTAAATAATTTGGATTTCCCTAAGTTGGCCAAAATTACCGAAGTATCGGGGATGGGATATCAGTCGGGAATAGTCTTTTCGTTAATTTTCCTAAAGTCAATTACAATTCGTAGCTTAGGTTTTCCATTTTTGTCGGTACCCTTTTTGCTTACAACATGAATTGGAGAATTATAGGGAGAATTATATTCTCTGTTTATTCCGTTTTTGATACGTGTTTCTGTTTCCTTATTGATAAAATCTGAAGCTAAAATAGGATATGGACAGCTTTTTGTATAGATAGGGTCATTAGATGTCGTTTTTATAGTTGCCCTTATTTGCGTGTTATATGGGAGGCTTTGATTTGCCTCGGCGGAGGTGTTGATATTTTTTTTCATTAGACTTTCAAATTGATTTCTGATATTTGCGTTATTGAATTTGCTTCTTTAGAGGAGACATGTTGGAGTGTTTACTTTCTTGTATATTTCGTATTGAGATTTTTAAGAAAATCATAAACGATTATGCCATCGAATGCTTTAAGAGCGGAGAGTATGAAAAAGGTTAAGGTTTGACCCAAAATGTTAATTTTACATTTTTTCGAGATATGATTGCTTCCATTTACGGATTTGACTACAAAAGGTCTATCTACTGGTAGACCACCATTTAAAAATGAATGATTTTTAATATAATTTTTAGAAGTTCCTGTATCGATTAAAATGCGTAGCTTTTGACCGTTCTTATAAGTTTTAGTGATGAATGGCAAGAGCGAGTTTATTCTAAAAAATGAACTTCGTTAGAGGGGTCATCTTCTTGTAAACTTTCATACTGGAGATTAGAAGAAGCTACTGAATCATTGTTGGTTTCTACATCCTCATGCTCAGCAGTATCAATATAGTTTAGTTTTTGAAATTTTTCAATAGAAGATCTATTTTAAGTGTTAAAAGTATCGCGCGAACGTTTGAATTTAATAGGACTAATTGGACTGTTAAAGTTGGGTTGATTTTGACTAATTTATAGGTGGTACATTGGGTTCTTCTGAGCTGGGAGTTTCCCAGGTCGACTTCCATTTGTCTTGTTTAATTTGCAAACTTAAAGTTATTTTGTTGGTATTGTGTTTTTGGTTGCTGGTATTTGATATTATGTTTTTGTTAATTATAAGGGTTAATTCCTTGTGTACAGTGTTGTAATATTACGCTAATGTTAATTGCCTAGTCTTAAAATACTAAGTTCGTTTCTAAAACATGTAGTGGTCGTTTGTCAGCGTACGTTTGGTCTAGCCGATCAAGAATTGCGTCGAAATTTAATACGGTATTAAAGGCTACTAAAGATGCATTTGCAGATCCCGTTACCTTGTTTCGCAAGATTCCTGTTGCAATGTAGTTAGTATCGGAACCAGCGGTATGGTAGTCGATTTCGAATTTTGCGGTTCTCCAGGTTCTCCAGGTTGGATCAGTCGCTGGATCACCTTGGAATGATTTAACCAATTCTGGACTAGAATGAAGTTCGCGAGTACCACGAATAATAGAGACAGGATGGAAAGTTATTGCGGGCGTGGGTTGCAAATTTTGAATACTTGTGGTTAGATTTTGAATCTGAGCCGAAAATTATGTTCTTGTTCGTTCTATAACGGCCGATATGAGGTCTTGGACTTATTCTATATTAATAGACATTATAGAGAAGGTAATAGAAAATTTATTTTTTTTAAATAATAATAGCAAGATTACAAATTAGGAATTACAATATATTTCGGTATTGCAATTACTTAATATGAAAATTCTTACAATATAGTTTAATATAAAATTTTAATATTATTTAATATTTTGAATAATTTCGTTTTGTTTTAATTTTATTAATTTATTAAAAAAATTTTTTATAATTTAAAGTTTAAAATTTAAAATTTCGAAATTATTTTTTTTAATTATTATTTTTTATTTATTTTTAGTTTTTTATTTAAAGTCTTAAATTTTTTTTATTAAATTTTAAATTTTTTTCCTCCACTCTTTTCTTTTTATTTCAATGAAGTGGCAGCAAAAATCAACGGTTATCATTTGTAGTTTTTTTTTAAGTAAGAAGAAGTGTATTTATGTTACAATTTTGTACAAAAATTTTGTTTTTTTTAAAACGAAAATTTAATTTTAATGTTACAATATAACTTTTGGTTAAACCCACTTCTTATAGTTTTTGTCTGTTTTTTTTTTTTAACTTTTTTTTGTTTTAATTATCGAGTTACCGAAAACCAAATTTTATTATGAGTTTACCGACTCAAAAATTTTTCCAAAATTATTCAAGAAAAGGAAAAAAAACAAAAAATCAATTTTGTCTTACATTTGCATGGATTCGTTTGGGACCACAGTGATGAAATGAACTGCGGGATGATTTAGTATTCCTTATATGAGGATCTGTATTAACTCCGCTAACGCTCCGATGTGCTTTCTCTGGATGATCTTGTTGACGTTATATTTTTTTAATGGTTTAACTGAATCCTGTTGACATTATCTCCCTATACCGGGATTTTATCTATTGATCGCACAAGGCCCCACGTTGGGTGCCAGTTAATTTACAAGACAGCCTCACCTTCGGTATATCGAAGAAAAAGGCTTAATTCACAAGAAGTAAATAAAACAAGTTAAGTTGTTGAGAAACTATTTTATTCTGTACTTACTAATTAATTACAGTTATATTTATATTAAAATTAATGCCGAGTAGGCATTATTACAATTTCAATTAGAATAAGTTTTTACATTGGTTCCCACGGGAAAATTAAATAAAGTTTGTACAAAAATATAAAAAAAACTTTAACTAAAATATGATATTTTAATAAGTAACGTTCTGCGTTTAGTATTGTATTATGAAATTGAATTATTTGTATGGTGTTATGAAATTGATTGAAGTTCGTGTGTTAACTTATATATTAAAAAAACAAGTAAAGAAACAGTCAGTCGTGCAACCGACTTAGGAATACCCTACACCTATTTGGTTCAAATTTAATGGGAAGTCCATAAGTCATTTAAAACCATAAAAGCTGTTATTAGTTTGATCTTAAGACGTAGCTAACCAAATTAACTTTATAATACTAAAACATTTTCTAATTACTTTTCTAATTTATTTACAAATACTTACTAATTTATCTATTTAAAAATATTAAAAAACAAAAAAATTTGAAATAAATGAAAATATATTTATTTAAATTCAATTACTAAAGTGAAAAAATTTGAATTATTAAATTTTGTGATAAAAAGCTAATCCAAGCATAATATATTTAATAATTAAAATTTTTCAAAATTGCAATTATTTTAAATTGATAGTTTATGTAAATTGTTTTTGTTTTAAAATAAAGACTTTATTTTCTTTTTACAATATTACAAAACTAAACTTATTAGTTCCGTTAATTTTTATTAACTGAAATTTACATTTTAATTTTATAATTAATTGAATTTATAAATTTGATGACAAAAGCAAAAACCGTTATTTTTTATAAAATATAATTTTTTGTTAAAAAAGTTATATTTTATGTGGATCGTTTAACCTTCGATCGTTCATCGACTTTATTTCATAATTCTTTAAATTAAATTGTTCTAAAGGTGTCGAATTGCAATTTATTTTATCGGTTGTATTTTTATATTTCGACATGACAGGAAAAGGTAACGTAATCGCATGTGCTAAATTTGAAACTTCTAAATTTGTTTGAAGTTACTATCTTTATTAATTTCGAAAATATGCTTTAAGGTCTTCGGAACTGTGTGGCTGGTCCTCAACCCATTACTCTAATTAGTCCCACATTTCAAGGACACTAAGGAAATAGAAAGTGACACCCTAATACCAAATTTGGAACTTCTATCTTTATTGGTTTCAGAATTATGCTCGTTTGGCCTAAATTCGATCAAATAGTTCTAGGTTCCGAACCCATGGTCCGATTTGGAACTTATCTCATACCCGCCATAGTCTCATTGCTAGTAACCTACAGCACAAATTTGATGAAGATAGCGTCATTAGTTGTTGAGTTAAACTAGAAGGTCCAGAATCCGAACCCATGGGCCGATTTCGCACATTTGCAATCCCCACTGTACTTTCAGTCATAGTAACCCACAGTTAAAATTTCATCACGATAGATCCGTTATTTTTTGAGTTATCGCGCCTACTGACGGACGGACGGACGGATGGACGTCGACGGCTATATCGACTCAGGAGGTCACGTTGATCACAAATATATATACTTTTCCATATCTAGCTCACTTCCTTTAGGTAGTTACAAACATCATACAAGGGTTTACTAGTATTGAAAAAACGGCGCGGACTGCATATAGGCGAAATCCGAACATGGGTTCGGATCCTAGAACTTTTTCATCGAATTTAGGCCAGACGAGCATGATTCCGAATCAAAGAAGTTAGAACCTCCAAATTCGATATCAGAGTTTTCCTTTCTATTCCCATAGTGTCCTCGAAAATTGGAACCAATTGAAATATTAGGTCGGGACCATTCACATAGTTTCGAAGACCTTGAAGCATATTTTCGTAAATAATAGGGATATTAACTTCAAAGAAATGTAAAAGCTTCAAATTTGGCACAAGGCTATTCTTTAGTATTTCCTACGTGCTCTATTGATGTGATCAATTGGATTGATGGTTCAGGTAACTCTCTTAGACCTCTATGGGTTGAAAGGCATCGAAATAATACAAATGGCAACTTAAAATTAATTTAGAATGTTCCAATTGTGTACAAGGGTTAACTAGTATTGAAAGTATGACTCGGACTGCATAAGGGCGAAATCGTTTCATGGTTTCGGGTTCCAGAACCTTTGAAAAGTTCAAAAGCTAACAAATGTATATATTAAAAACGCCAAAACTCAGAAACTTATGCACAGCAGCTACAAATCTTGAAAAGGAGTAATTGCTACATGTGTGTAAAATTTTATTGAATTGGATAAAAGTTTTAAATGTGTAGTTTTTTTTTGTATTTTACAAATCCATTCATTTCAACTTTTTTTATTGTTTAATATTTTTAAATAGATAAATTAGTAAGAATTGCTAATATTTTTGAATTGACCAAATAATTAGAAAATGTTTTTAGTATCTTAAAGTAAATTTGGTTTGCCATGTCTTACGATCAAACTAATAAAAGGTTTTATGATTTTAAAATGACTTATGGACTTCCTATAAAATTTGAACCAAATAGAGGTAGGGTATTTCTAAGTCGGTTGCACCGTCTGACTGTTCCTTTACTTGTTTTTAGTTAAAATCAGACCAATGCTTAGTGTAGCTGCCGTTCAAATATTTTATACAAAAAACAAAATTTTACAAAACAAAATTGAAAAAATAAATTCTACCTATTAGAAAAGCCTATAAATGCAAAATATGCAATGAATTTATTTCTAAAATCCAATGACAATTTTAGAACTTTTCATATAATTTATTTAAATATAAAAATAAATTTTACATATCGCACCATCCGTTCTAGTATATTATAAGTCAAAAATAGTACTTTTCGGTAGAGTTATTTGAAAATTTTTAAACTGTTTTATCTTCGTTTTTCTTTTGTATTTGAAATAAAATAATAACTTTGGTTGCAAAAGCTAGGTATTGAAAGCCTCTGTACCAATTTTCAACTTACATTTAATAAACTGAATAAAATAGGAAGTTATTACATAAAATATTTTATTAGAATGGAGAATTTAAAAAAAAAGAAAAATTTTATATGTTATGTGCACTTATAATATAAATTTTTTAGTTAAAGTAGAAATTAAAGTATGATAAGGGAACTTGCAATATTTATGCTCGAATAAAATAACTTTTTCGATTTTCTAAGTAACACTTAGGATAGACATGTTTGGACAAAATACACTAAATCTAATTTTTTGTAACCTATAATGGCAAAACATTTTCGAGATAATTATGAAAATATAAATAGTTTAACCAATTTTTTTTCTTACAAATATTTTTTTTTTAAACTAAACTTAAAACAAATCCATGCATTTAAAACTATTTTACAATTATACATAAAAAAATTTAAAAAAATAATTCCTCATTCTTTTAATCATCTTCCCAGAATTTTAAATTTTCTTCTGCTTCCTTCGTTGTATATTGCAAATTTTGATAAAAACTTCTGTAAGATTTTTTTTTTTTTTTTCACTTATTGTTAAAAATTTACTTAGTGATATACATATGTTTTTACATTTTTTTTTGTTTTTTTTTTCTTAAACTTTAACATTTATTTTTGTTTGGTTTTTTTTTTTCTAACTGTGATATAAACAAAACTTATAGTTTTGGTATAAAACATCGCAGTTACTTCCTCATACTATTCAACAAAGTAAATTATTTAAAATTAAATATATTTATATATATACATATTATAATTATATAAATGCAAATATAACAGCTCATACAGATATGTGCTACGAGTGTTGAAAAATTTAACTCCTGCGTTATACTATTCACAAATGAAGGGTTATTCTTTAATGAATGCTTCAACTTTTTGATAAATATATCCAAATTTGAACTTCTTTTTAACTCCAACAACAGTTTATTATAAATACTTCTTGATGACGAGAGGCAACTATTTTGTGATAACTGTATTCTTGATTTGGCATCACTTAAATTGTTTAACCTTCTTGTATTGTAATTATGAATATTGCTTCTTCTATTTTTATACCCGTATCAAACTGTATAATAAATTTGCCACTACGTTTGTGACGCAGAGACGGATGGGGGGTAGATATACCCTCAAGTGTATGGATCGGATCAGAATCGAAAAATAATTCGATTTAGTTATATATGTCCGTCCGTCCGCATGATAACTCAAAAACTAAAGAATATAGGATCCTGAAATTTTCGCAAATTCGTTTTTTTGCAATAGCCGTCATCGCTATTTAAATCCAGCCATTTTGGTCCATGGGTTCGGGTAGCTGCCATACAATTTCTTTTTAGCACATTTTCAAAAAATTTTGTAAAAATGTGCCTATATAGTTCCACTCTGTCCGTCCGTCCGTCTGTCTGTCCGTCTGTCTGTCCGTATGTTTACAAAAACTTTTACATCGTTTGGAATAGAGAAAAGAAATTTTAACCACGAGTAGGTATTACAAACAAAAATATTTCGTAGTAGAAGTTTTTTCTGTAGCCCCACCCGTTACGAAGCTGCAGCCCCTCAAAGTTGGGAAAAGCTCTTTATTCAAGTTGTTATAACAAGAGTTCTATTTGGTGCATTTTCAATCTGAAAACGGAAAAAGATAGCTGGTTTTATAAACTTTATAAATTTTTAAAAGACAAATGTTTAGGGTTGCTATAGAGTACTAAAATTTACCATTATGCAAAACTCAATTTTTGAAAAATTTTTGGCTACACATATCTTCTATACGGGCCAAGCTAGGGTCTTGAAATTTTGGGAGTAGTTAGACAATTAGAAATAAGTAGAAGTCGGTTAACAAATTTTTTTTGTCATGTCCCCTGTCTTCCAGCTATAAGGGCCCGGAAATTGAAATTTTGCAATTTTTAAACACCTGTAACTTGAATACCTGTTAAAATTTTTTTTTTTCTGATTTACAAAATTGAAAGCTTTTTAAATATTTTTCAACATGTGGCAAAGGTTTTTTTTAATTTTGAAAGGTGACGAAGCTACAGCCCCCGCAAATTCCAAAAAAGCCCTATATTTAAATTGGTACAATAAGAGTTCAGTTAGCTTTATTTTCAATCTAGAAAACTCAAAAGAGAGCTGCTTTCTTAGGCTTTACAAAAATATATCACTGAAATTTACAGGGTTGCCATACGGTACTAAAATTTACCATTATGCAAAACTCAGTTTTTGCAAAATTTTTGGCCCCACGTATCTTCTAAACGGCTTAAGCTAGGGTCTTTAAATTTTAGAAGAATTTTGATCCTTAATAATTAGTAGGAGTCGGTTAAGAAAATTATTTTGTCACGTCCCATGTTTAGCAGCTATAAGGGTTCGAAAAAAGTTCCCCTAAAAAAGTTGGGAGGATGAGATCTTTAAGAAATTGGGCATTCCCCATAGAGGGACTATTGGGACATTAAAATTAAAAAAATTACCGTTTCTATAAGTAAGTAGTAACTTAGTCACCTTCGTATATATTTCTTAAATTAAACGTTAACATTGAAGCTTCAACATTATATTCCGATAAAATACTCAGTACGAAACACTATATTATTTTGAAAATGTGCTTTTTTAAAAACCCTTGGTTTTTTTCATCACTTGTTTTATATGAGCATTACTCTGTACCTATTACAGCTGCGTGTCTGAAATTTTGCCAAGAAGGCTTAGTTTTATGGCCAAAGTTTCTGCGAAATTTGGTTGGTCTACTGCAGAAGGTTCGAGTAGCTGCCATACAACTCCTTCTTTTATATGAGCATTACACTACACCTAATGAAGCTCGGTCTCTGAAATTTTGCTAAAAATAGTTTAGTGTAATGGCCAAAGATTCTGTAAAATTTGATTGGTCTACGGCAGAGGGTTCGAGTAGCTGCCATATAACTCCTCCTTTTATATGAGTATTCCACTATACTTAATAAAGCTGTATGTTTGATATTTTGCCAAAAGTATTTAACCGGATAATATAATGTATATGTTACGGTCATACGGGTATCCCAGAGTTGACACAGTCTACTCTACTACACTTTCTCGTTCTATTTTAAAAATCAGCTTAGATTTCTCCAAAATAATGAGTTCGGGTATCTTCAGATATCCCGTGCTTTTAAAATATCATTTTTGTTGTAAGCCAGTCGTACTTAAGTAAGCATTTAATAGCTTTTTTTATTAGAACACTAATTTTATTTTTCAACCATAATGAACAGCTGGACCAGTTACATAAATTGTATCTGATGTGCGAAATAATATGAGAATAATTTAACATAATGAACAGCTGGACCAGTGACATAAATTGTATCTGATGTGCGAAATAATATGAGAATAATTTAACTTATCTGCAGTTTTTTTATTCAATATAACTCTTCTTCTTTTGAAGGCACCCAGCAGAGGCACAATTTTTTTTACAAATTTATTAATATGCTCTTCCTACTTCAGTTTTTCATCAATTACAACTCCAAGGTTTTTATATGCAGGAACTCTTTCAATTTTAGTCTTATTTACCAATAGATTGGGATTTTTACCAATTTTTTTCTTTATTTTATATACTATAAACTTTGTTTTTTCCTTATTTATAGTTAATTTATTACCTTTCAACCAATTTTCGTAAATCCCCAAATCAGTATTTACAAGAGTTCAGTATTTACAAGTTATTTACAGGTTCAAGAATTATAGATAAGTAAAGTATCGTCAGCAAAGATTTTATAGTTAACCCGCAAATTCGCATACTGGATGTTATGAATGTAGAGTAAATATAATATAGGACCAAGGACTGATCCTTGAGGAAGACCAATGTTTATATTATTTTCATTACTAAAAACTCCATAATTTTTGTAACAGTTTTTCTATTATTCAGATATGAGTAGAGTAAGTTATTATTACCCCTTATTCCAATTGCATGCAATCTGTTAAGTAAAATGTTATGATTTACTGTATCAAAGGCCTTCTTTAGATCAAGAAATACCGAACAAACATAATTTCCTTGATCCAATTTATTTACAATTGAGTTGGTGGATTCTAGAACTGCAGATTCTGTTCCAATCTTCTTTTGAAAACCAAATTGTTTTGTATCAAATTCTACAACTTTTTGCACGAACTCCTGTATTCTGGAATTTATAACCTTTTCAAACACTTTTCCAATACAATTTGAGAGAGCAATTGGTCTGTAATTTCATACATCCAATGTTGACCCAGGTATAAAGATAGGTACAACTATACTTGATTTAAGACATTCAGGAAATATACCAGTGCTTAGACATCTATTTATCAAGTATACAATTATTGGTTTTATCAAAGTTATAACATGTTTAAAAACTGAAGCTGAAACATTGTAACCTCCAGGAGAGCTATTTTTTAATTTCATGATGATATTATATATTTCTGTTTCATATGTAGGTTTAAGAAAAATAGACTTTTCAACCAATCTATTTTTTATTAGTTTTCGCAAGGTACATTAAAAATTTTTTGAAAATCAAATACTGTAGTTATTATTGGTTTATTTTCTTCAGATCTAATTTTGTCTTTAACTTTAAGTTTTCTAGCTTTTTCCTTAGAAAACATGTGTATTTAGTGATTATGTTTATTTCACTCTTTTTTTTTATCAGTCATTACCTCGTATTTAGCGCAATCATTGAACTTATCTTTTTTGGGTACATAAAATCCAATAATAAAGCAAATGTTGAATATTTCACGGTACTGTCTTAAGGTTACATTTTTTTCGGTATTATTACTTTGCTTTAGCCATTCTAGGTACATTCTATGCATTTTTGCAATATTTAAATCTCCGTCGATATATCTTGTAGTAGTTCTGCTCCTCAAAATGAGATTCTATAGTAGCAAAACAATTTATATTTTCTTTTATTTCCTAGATTGTAAAATTTATTAAAATTTTCTTTTCTGTCCAACTCACTGATTCTTTCAACACATTTTTGCCGGCATTTAATGGAGCATTATTTCATTTCTTTAGCTGGAATGCTTTTACTGGTATAATTTGACTTTTACTGGCTTGCTGTTTTGACTTTATTCTTTTGCCAATTTTTTGGGTTTTTCACTCTTTTTTTTCCCTTTTTATTTAAACTGCTGTTATTAGTATCGAATATTATATTTTCACTATATCTTAGTTTAGGAGTAAATGAGCTTCCTGTAGGTGTATTTGCGTTACTGGAGGATGAGGGAAAGTACTCACTGCCACTATTTTCAAATTCGATCAAATCTATTATTAAATTAAAAAATAACAATATAATAATTAAAAATTTACAAAGCCTAAAAGCTTGTTTAATTTCTTCCATATTTTCGTATTTGGGTTTTAGTGACGATTATTTTTGAATTGTTTTTATTTTCAAATAAACAAAATAATATATAAGTCAATAATACACAAATACAAAAAATTTTCGAAATTATAATGTTCATCCATATATAATTTTAACATAAAAATGTAAAAACGATTAAAAAAGTTTACTTGAATTAAAATTTTCAAGATTATCTGACGGTTTACCGTCTGATGTACAACCTCATTAAATAAAAAACAAGTTATGAAAAAAACCAAGGGTTTTTAAAAAAGCACATTTTCAAAATAATATAGTGTTTCGTACTGAGTACTTTATCGGAATATAATGTTGAAGCTTCAATGTTAACGTTTAATTTAAGAAATATATACGTAGGTGACTAAGTTATTACTTACTTATAGAAACGGTAAATTTTTTAATTTTTAAGTCCCAATAGTCCCTCTATGGGGAATGCCCAATTTCTCAAGGATTTCATCCTCACAATTCCCCTTCCACCAACTTTTTTAGGTTCAAGGAATTAAATTGTGAATTCTACCAAATATGGAATTTAACTTAGAATTTCAATTTAAAGAACCACTTTTAAATTTAAGAAAATCTTTTAACATATGTTAAAGTATAATGTTGGATCTTCAAATTTTGTATATTTACAAAAAAATATTTGAACAGGATTCGAGCCCTTATAGCTGCTAAACAGGGGACGTGACAAAAAAACTTTGTTCTACTCATTTCTGAGGATTGAACTACTCCCAAAATTTCAAGACCCTAGCTTGGCCCGTTAAGAAGATATGTGTAGCCAAAAATTTTGCAAAAATTGAGTTTTGCATAATGGTAAATTTTTGTACCGTAGGGCAACCCTAAATATTTGTCTCTTAAAAATTTATAAAGTTTATAAATCCAGCTATCTTTTGCCGTTTTTAGATTGATATATACACCTTATAGAACTCTTGTTATAACAATTTGAATATAGGGATTCTCCAACTTTGGGGGGCTGCAGCTTCGTAATGGATGGGGCTGCATAAAAAGATTCTTCTACGAAATTATTTTTTTTGTAATACCTACTCGTGGTTAAAATTTCTTTTCTCTGTTTCAAATAATATAAAAGTTTTTGTAAACACACGGTGGACAGACGGACAGACGGACAGAGTGAAACTATATAGGCATATTTTTAGAAAATTTTTTGAAAATGTGCTAAAAAATAGATAATTAACTTTCTGAGCCGTATGACATTAAATATACCTATGCTTTTTTCGAACCTTTTCTTTCATTTTATGTAAATTCAAATTTTTCCACTTACAATATAAAAATTTACTTTTCTATAAACTTTTATATGAACTTGCCTGTATCTGGCTTTAGTTTTCATTGTATGGTTCAGTGGTTAGCAAAGTGGCTTAGGGTGTAAATAAATCTCAATTCGATCGTCCTTCAAAGATAAAAATTTTTTTAGTTTTTTTTTTTTAAATTCAACAGAAATAATAAAAAAAATTACAAATAAAATTAATTTATTTGGATAGTTTCTTTAAAAATTTGTAACTTTAAGAACTAAAATACTGCACTTTGATAATATAAAAACATAGACCAAATTGTTATATAGACGATCAGTTTCATATAAAAAATTGGGTTTTTTTTAAGTCAGTCCGTACATTTTTTGTTGATTAATTTAAAATTTATACAAGTAGGTACTTAAATAAAATAATAATTTTAAATTGAAATTAAAAAAAAAATTCACCATGAAGCGAATTTGAATACGAATTAGTGATGGGATAATATCGATAGTGCCAACAATCGATAGTTATCGATTGTTTATGTTTAACTATCGATATTATCGATATTAATATCGATCGTATTATATTTGAAAATTAAATAAAAAATTCAACAAAAATATAACAAAAAAAGAACAACAATGCAACAATATTTGCAGCATTATCTGTGACAATAGTTGACACTTTATCCGAAATTTCCCAATCTATCATAATTTCAGATAATATATTTTTTAAATGGTCAGCTGTGTGACTACCTTCAATCTTTTTAGTTGATATAACTGCTGACATTAATTTTTTGCAATCTATAAAATGACATGCTACAGTAATATATCCTTCTGTAATGGATGACGTCCAGGGGTCGGTAGTTAAGGAACATAATTCTTCTTTTTTAACATATCCTTCAATTTTTTTCGTGCGTTTTCATATAGATTTGGTAACGTAACATCACTTATATTTCTACGAGATGGCAGTACAAATTTGCTGTCCAATTCAGCTACAAATTCTTTAAACCCAGTATCTTCTACAATACTGAAAGGTTGAAAATCTTTAGTTATAAAACCCATTAATTTATGTAAAAGTAATTTATTTCTAGGACTGTTCATATCATATGATTCTTTAGATGCAAAATATAATTGCAATGGTCTTTGACCAGACGATGTTGAGGACTCATATTGAGTTGCTTTGTCCCACTCAGATCTGTGCAACCTTCGCATGTGATCTATAAGATTACTAGTATTACCACTAGTTTTGCATTCTTTATTGCAAATGTTGCATTTAGCTACAGGTTTTCCACCAGCACTTTTTGTAAAAAAAAACCATACTTTAGATTTACCAAGTAATGATGTTGTTGCCATTCTTAAACCTAGGGTAATTTAAAAAATATTTTTCAAAATAAAAAATAATAAGTTATAGGTATATGTACTCAAAACAAAATATACACTACACTTAAACAACGAATTTACAGTAAATTTTAAATTTTTGGGAAATCACCAAACTAAATTGTATATCCAATAACAACGCTTACTGTGATTTTGATACCATATAATTCTTTTTAATTTAGGGTATCGATATTTTTTTTTATATCGATATTTTCGATATTTGTTAACTATCGATAGTATCGATAGTCCTATCGATATTATCCCATCACTAATACGAATTAAAATACGTAACTTATTCATCTTCAAATTTTTAAAATGCAACAACAAATGTATTATGGAACATGTTGTAGTAATTGGAACATGTGTATATATATGTATATATTATAGATAATATAAGTAAGATAATAATCCTATATGAATTAGCGAGTGCGTATTTTTTTTTGGTGTGTATGGAAATGTAAACAAAAAATATTTAAGTGAATAGTTTTTATTAATGACATTAATATTTCTATTAAGATTTTCAACCATGTTATTGTTATATTATTATGAGCATATGTATGTATATTTATGCAGAAATATTATAAAAAACCATAAACATAGAACTAATAACACACTTTTAAATGCAAAAGATCTACCATCAATTTTTGGGTAATAAAAATTTACAACATTTTAAGTTTTCAAACATTAAAAGAACTGTTTCTTATACCAGCAATTTACTTTTATATTAACACAGTAACAAATTCTCAAGATCTACCTTCAATATTTTATTTTCTACATTTTAGGGGGCTAGTACTGCTTTAATAAAGTATATATTGAAAAAAATATTTTTTTTTATTTTATTTTTTCTTAATAACTTCATTTACCATTAGTATTCCGCGATACATCATTTAAAAATTTTTATAATAAAAAATAACTTAAGACAACTTTACTTGTTCAACTGAAAAATCATACTTTATATTAAATAATTATCACATTTTTTATGATATTTATGATATATGAAACCGTTATCTTGTTTTCTAAATGTTCCAAACATGTACATATTAAGTAACTTAAGTATCTTTGTGTTCAATTTCTTTTTGTATTTTACCTATATGGTAATAATTCAATAAAATATATGATATAATAAAAATTAAAAAACAAAAAAAATTTTAAATAGTGTATAAAATTTGAAGTTTTTATTTTTATTAACTTCAAATTTAAGTTTTTAATTTTGGGATTTCTTAGGAGGCACCTGAACCACCAATACAATTAAGTCTAAATTTCGGGGACACAAAGGAAATAATAAAAAACACCGTTATACCAAAGCTTCTATTTTTATTTAAAGTTACTATTTTTGTTAATTTCGAATATATTCTTAAAGGTCTTGGGAGTAGTGGATGTGGTACGCAAACCGCTATTCCAATTCATCCAAAATTTCACGTAAATAAAGCAAATAAGGAGAATCACATGTGACTAAAATTTTAAGGTTCTCTCTTCTTTGGTCTCTAAGTTTACTCGTTTGACCTCATTTCGATCAAAAGTTTCTAGAATCCTACCCAATGTCCCATCTCGACCACAAGCAATCTCCGCGGTACTTTCATTACTAGTAATCTAGAGTTTAAATTTCATCAAAATAGCTTCATTAGTTTTTGAGTTATGGTGTTTTTTAGATATATGTTCATTAGCCACTGAACTTTTCAAAGGTTCCAGAACCCGAAACCATGGTCCAATTTAGCCTATGTGCAGTCCCTGCCATACTTTCAATGCAAGTTAACCCTTTAAACAATTGGAACCTTCTATCTAAATTTTAAGTTACTATTTTTATTAATTTCAATGATAAGCTTTTAAATCTCGCACGCCTAAGAGAGGTTCCTGAACCACCACTCCAATTGATCATAAATTAGGAAGACATGCAGGAAATAGTAAAGAACACCGTTGTGCCAAATTTGAAGCCTCTACATTTGTTTTAAGTTATTATCTTAATTAATTTCGAAGATTTGCTATAAGGTCTTCGGAACTGTGTAGATGGTCCCCAAACCCAGTACTTCGATTGGTTCAAAATTCCGAGGACTCTAAGAGAATAGGAAGAGACACCCCGATACCACAATTTGGAGTTTCTATCTTCTTTGGTTTCGGAATTATCGTTTGGCCTAAATTCGATGAAAAAGTTCTAGGATGCAAACCCATGGGCCGATTTCGAATACACGCAATCTCCGCTGTAGTTTCATTACTAGTAACCTACAGTAAAAAATTTCATCAAGATAGCGTCATTAGTTGTTGAGTTATCGTGTCTACGGATGGATGGACGGACATGGCTATGTTGATTCAGGAGGTCACGCTGATCACAAATATTTATACTTTTCCGTATCTGGTTCGTTTTCACTTCTTTTCATACAAAATATAATCCTTAAAGTAAAATTTATGGAGGAGGAAAATCAAAAAAATTTTTTTTTAATTTACTTAGAGCTTCAAAATTAGACATAATAATTAACCGTTCACGAGTTATGGAACTTAACATTGATTTGATTAATATTGATAAAGTTTTTGTGCTTTTTTTTTGATTTTCCATCTTTTCAACATAAATATTAATAAATTATTTTTAAAACAATAGAATATTTAAATCTGTTTTCATTTTGAAATATTTATTCTTAGATGGAAAAGATCTTTAGCGGTGCTTGGAAATGTCGCCATGGTGAAACTCAAGGCACAAAAGAAAAATTTAATGAAGGTCATATTGTTAATCAGGTATGATAAAAAGTTTTTTTCATTTAAGTTATTTTTACGAAAAAAAATATTAATACAAAAATTTTAGGTTAGTATAACAAACTTTTAGTTAGAAGATTTGATTTGTATTTTGTACTAAAGTAATTATGAGAACAAAGAATCAAAAAACTAATTTATGATATCGTCGCTCAGATATTGGTTTGCCCCACGTAATAATTTTTTTTTTATACCCGTATGACTATATAGTCAAAGGGTAGAATAAATTTGCCACTACGTTTGTGGCGCAGAGAAGGAGGGGGGGGGGGGGGGGGGAAGGGGGAGATATGGACTCAAGTGTATGGATCGGATCAGAATCGAAAAATAAATCGATTTAGCTCTGTATGTCCGTCCGTCCGTCTGTCCGTCCGTCATCACGATAACTCAAAAAATAAAGGAGCTAGGATTATGAAATTTTCACAAATTCGTTTTTATGCAATAACCGGAATCGCTATTTCAATCCAGCCATTTTGGTCCATGGGTTCGAGTACCTGCCATACAACTTCTAATTTTATATGAGCATTACTCTATACCTATGGAAGCTGCGTGTCTGAAATTTTGCCAAAAATTGTTTAGTATAATGGCCAAAGTTACTGCAAAATTTGGTTGCTCTACTGCAGAGGGTTCGAGTCGCTGTCATACAACTCCTTCTTTTATATGAGCTTTACACTACACCTGATGAAGCTGAATGTTTGAAATTTTGCCAAAAGTAATTAACCGGATGATATAATGTATATGTTACGGTCATGCGGGTATCCCAGAGTTGACACAGTCTAGTTTCCTAGACTCTTCCTCGTTTTAATTAGAATTGATTCTTAGATTTTCCAGTACGCTTTATTGAGTAGTGTAATCCGTTTAGTTCTAACGTCTAATATATTTAAAGATACTGAGTGTCTTGTAACATGTTTGCCCCACGTAATTTTTTTGGTACAATAATAGACATTTTTTGCTCCACGCCCTAGCTAAATCTCTATACAAAATATTCAATATTTGTATTTATTACTAGTTTGCACCACGTATTAATATTCTATTCATTTATATTATAGGTTCGCCATATCGTCGTTATGGAATTGGTTTTCCGCATACGCCAAAATGGCAATTTTGAGTTAGGAGTTGTTTCTTAGGTTTTAGGAGCCGTAAATTTCAATGCCGCTATCAGAATTTTAATATTTCAAGTACTTTTTCAGATAAATGGTTTCACTTTTCACATATCCAACATTTTTTAAATTTATTGAAATTGCTTTGCCGTACTTCATACATTAGGAAAATTTTCGTGCATATGCAGTAAAAATTTCATACTAAATTTTTCTAGTTTTAAATTTGTGCTGTTTTGCCGCACGTTATATACATTGCGACGAACGGTAATTTTTTTTTTGTTTTCATTTCAATATTGTTTTGCCGCATAAGTAGTTAATATTGTTTAGAACGTGAAGCAAATAAATTTTGATTTTATGTTGGTGTTGTTTTACCGCTAGTAAATATTCCAGAAAAATGTATTGCATTTTTTTTTCATATTAGTATATTCTATTCAGTATGTATTGGATTGTCAAAGAATGAAGATGTCGTCGCCACCTCCGGAATTATCGGAAGAAATATTAACATAAAACTTTAAATGCGGTTTGAAATCAATCACTAATTTGCTTTTTAAATTATTTTAGATTAATAGAGGGAGTATTTCCATGTGAAACTCAACTTCAAAGAATTGTTGATTTTGGTAACAAATTTTAATAGGAACCTTTAATTTCTAAATGCACTATTACTATTTTATTTTGGTTGAAGATAGTGACAATGACGTAAGAGATCCTAATTGGGTAGATTCTAATGAATGCAGTGCAGTACTTAGTATTCCATCGGGTTATACATCAACAATTAGTGGTAAACATGGAAAAATAATATAGTGCCAATGTAATTAAATGCAATTAAAAATATTTGTTATTTACAGCAAGTGAAACACCAAAATCAAACAAACGAAAAAAGAGAGCACCTCATCTATGGAAGCGTAATATTAGAAAAAAATTACGAGAAAAAGGAAAAGAATATGTAAATATTAATAACAATCTCATGCCACAGAAGAAATTAAAACCTGCTTGCAAAGCTACATGCTCTTTTCTTTGTACTAAAACTTTCAACGAAAATGATCGTAAATCTATTTTTTATTCGTTTTGGAATCTGAATGATAATGAAAAGCAAAGCTTTTACAGTAAATTTGTAAAGCAAATTCCTGTTGGACGACGTAGAAACAAAGAATCAACGGCAAAACAATACACATACAAATATTTTTTTCAAAAGCAGAAGGAGATTGTACCAATTTGTAGAATTTTCTTTCTGCATACTTTAGATATCCATCAAAAACGAATTTATTATTATTTTAAAAATTTGCACGACTATTCTAATGGTGTTCCATTACCAAGACGAAAAGGAAAAAATTGTAAAAAAAAAGTTAGTGAAAATCAGTTACACGAAGTTCGACAACACATAGAATCTTTTCCAACAATAGATTCACATTACTGTAGGTCTTCTTCTCAGCAAAAATATTTAGATCCAAATCTTAGTGTCAGAAAAATGTTTGAGCTATATAAATCTACAACAACTAATCCTGTATCTAGCGATTATTATCGAAATGTTTTCAACTTTCAATACAATTTATATTTTTACAAGCCTAGAAGGGACCAATGTGATCGATGTGTCAAATTCAAAAATACAAAACATCCTTCGCAGATTGAAATTATAGATAAAGAAAATCATACCAAAGAACGGAAAGCTCTTAAAGTGGAAAGAGATATTGATCGTAATAACGCAGATCTTAGACACGTCGTTATTTCATTCGATTTGCAGTCAGTGTTTTCCCTACCAAAAGGATTTGCCGAGACCTTTTACTACAAAAGAAAAATAAACACATATAATTTAACAGCAAATGCATGTTTTTGTAATGGTACCCAGGAGATTTACTGCGTTTTATGGGATGAAACACAAAGCGGTCGATCGGGAAATTACTTAGCTAGTGCAGTTATAGTTTTCCTTAAAAACATAATGACAAGTCATCATGAAATTACAAAAATAACCCTATGGAGTGATTCATGCGTACCGCAAAATAAAAATCAGATATTAACAACTGCTTTGAAATGTTTCATGCATCAACATTCTCAAATTAATAAAATTATACAAAAATTTTCTGAGCCAGGCAATTCCCTAATTCAAAATGTTGATTGTATACACAGTGTAAATGACAGATATATAAAAAATGTAGAAATATATATTTTGATTTCACTTATCAAACTTTTGAAATCTGTTCAAATAAAAGGCGAAACATTGAAAGTGGTTCAAATGACTGCTGGACAAAATCTTGCTTTTAGTAAACAGTCATGTTTATTAAACTTTCACCAAATACCATTTTCTAAACTAAAAATTTTTTATACCAGAATGACCAGGAATTTGCTTTACAGTACAAAGAATCTGCCAGTTGTATTGAATTTAAAAGCGTTAACATTTTATTGAAAGCTACTAGAAAAAGTTTAGGAACACCCAAAAATGTATTTAGCTATTTCACTCCACCATTGGCTAATCCAAAAATATCCGAAGATAAAATTAAAGATATTAAAGCTTTATTTCCATTTTTAGAAAATCAAGATCGTGAATATTATAAAGTCGTTTTAAAAATTAAATAACCTTATGTACCTTTGTACCTTATAAAAATTAATACTTTGTACCTTATTAAATTAATCCTATTTTTTTAATATAGAAAAGTAAAATTAATTTAATAAATTTTTCTGTTTCTGTTTTAGAAAAATAACTTTAATTTAATAAATTAATAATTAATTTAATTAATTTAATATTGTTATTTTGAAGCCAAGAAGGCTATTTATTTTCCTATTTTTTATTTTAAGTTAAGAGATATAATAATTATTATTTTTTATATTGTTAATTTGTTAAAGCCAAGAAGGTCCATTTATTTTATAATAATGAAATAAAAAGTAAATTTTCAATTTTATTTTATAGAAAATGTTTGTTTTAAAATCAGTTATGTAAAATTTTTAATTATTTTTAACACGAACTTCGTTACACTATATTAAGACACTGCCGCATGTTGCAACTAATAAATGGGATAAAAAATTAATCGAAATTGTTGGTTTGCTGCACGTGAAAATTGACCCCACTTTCAGCTATTTTCTTAAAAATTTATATATACGAATCTTTGACAATATATACTTTATTAAAAGAACATAAAATAACCTTCATACTGTGAAATTTAAAAAAAAATTTATCGGGCAGTTTTCGAGGAATAAACGTCCAAACTTCACTTTGGTTTTACTCAAAACTAGCATTTGGTGTATGCGGCAAAACAATTCCATAGCGACGATATGTGCAAAAAATTTTAAATGTAGTTACTGTCTTTAATAAGTATTATAACTTATAAATTGAAAAAATCATAATACTTAAATATGTTTTATAGTGTTGGCGAGACCTTGCCAACATGTAAAAAAATTTTGCGCAACAAAATTATTATAAATAATGATGGCAATACTCATAACTTTTAATTTAGTATTATGCATCCCATACACGATGTTTTCAACTTTGTATACGTACTTGCGAAGTTGTATCGTGTAAGAGCAAGGTAAACCACTTAAATGTCACGTTTTTTTTTGTAATTTCCTTTTATTGACACGAAGGAACGTTGAGATATTCTGATTTGAAAAAACAATAAAACTATTATGTATAATATTTATGTATAAATATGTATATCTATTATGTATAATTTATAAAATTAAGTTAGAAAACTATTTTAAAATATAAAAAATGTACATACCTACCCATTCATAACAAAATACAAACCGATTTTTTAAGAAATAGTGACAAACAGATAAGAGAACCAAAACCTTTAATTTGAATTATGAGGGTAGCATATAATAGTTCCACGGCCTGTCAACGTCTTTTTTGTGTAAGCCAAAAGTACAATTTTATTTTTATTTACTCACATTTGGTACGATTTTAGTCTCACACAATAAAAACATATGATCATGTAATTTATTAGCTATTTTATAAAACGTCAAATTATGGAACTGCTCTATATACATAAACATGACAGTTGCGAATCAAAAATTGATTTTGTTTTTTATTTTTTAACTGAAATAAAGTGCTTTGATTCTTTGAATGTTTTGAAATACAATATAGCAGTTCCAAATTTTGACGTTTTTTAAAAGTACAAATCAATTCTATGATATGTTTACGTTGTGTAAGACTAATCACGGGCTGTCAATATTTTTTTTTGTGTAAGACAAAAGTATAATTTTATTTAAATTTACTCACATTTGGTACGATTTAAGCATTACCATCACGACGTACAATATTTCAGGCCATGACATAAAATTATTTGAATGTATTAGTGAATACATTCAAACAAAATAAGAGTGAGTCTCGAAAAAAAATTTTTTTTTTGTTTTGTAATTTTTTAGAAAAAAATAAAAATTTTTATGATTTTAACCATATTTTCTTTTAGACTTTTCTTTATTAAATATTTCCCTAAACACTCTGAATTTTATATAAAAATAAAATTTGGAGTTTTTTTAAAACATATCAAAAATTCAGCTATGAACTCAAAATTTTTAATATGTTTTTCTAAAAAAATATTTTTCAGTTTTTTCCGTGCATTTCATAACGTAGCCATTTTTATACTGTCAAAAAATAATGAGAGTACACAAGAGTAAAAATTTTAAATAATTTTAGAAAACCTAACCTAACTTCAAAAGCTTTATAATAATCTGTGATGTAATTTTGGTAGGTAAATTGGTTTTAATATCGAGTTTTTATATTTTTAATTTTAATAAAAATATATAAATTATATATCAAAATAAACTTTGAAGTTTTCTCTTTTTGCTCATAACAAAATTAAATTTCAAAACGTATTTTTCAGCATAAAATTAAAGAATTCAAATTTTTATACCGTTCTTAGCATCATTCAACCATATTTCTGGGTAGGCAATATTTATTTGTTTGTATACAGTTTTAAACAGTAAAAAAAAAAAAAATGCGTGCAAAAAATAGCCGTACTTTAATAGATAGTTTTTAAAGCTCTTTTTAAAATTTTAAATTAAATTTTTTAAGTATATTAAGATTAACATTTTGCAATTTTTTAATAAATTATGATTTTAAAATGTTCTGTTTCTGGCTGTTAAATTAAGATTCTTGCACGATTAAAGTTTCATATTTTAAATTTCCAAAATTACGGATAAGCGGTGGCAGGTCTTGCTGGTTAATAAATAAGAATGTCTGGTTTATAAGAATGCAAATAATGTCATTTTATATTTTTTGAAAAATGATAACTATTTCGGATGTGAAATTAAGTATGGAATTATAATTGATAATAGTTTGCAAGTTGCATGCTTCTCAGGCTTTGCAAAAAAAACCACCCAAAACTTTTAAAAATATTTTATCGGAATATATGAAACTAGCCTTTTGGTCTCAGCTAAAAACTTTAATTTTATCGTATTTTATAATATTTACAGATAAAAATATTTTTTATATACAATTTATTTCACAATATTATTTTTACATAAACTCTTTTTTGGTTTTTTAAATTTAATTTGCTATGTTACTTTCCAATTCAATATTTTTATTTAAACTAGTTTTGTCGATTTATGTATTGCCAACACTGTAGAATATTAATAAAATTATCACTCTCATTGAAAGCTTAGTAAGAAGCTTTTAAAAAAAGTAAAATATATGGAATTTATTTTTTCAAAAAAGAATTTCTGAATTAAAATATTAAAATTTTTTATATTTGAATATGTTATAAAAATTTTAAAAGACTGAATTTTTTACGGTCATCTTTGAACGAAATTAAAAAAGTTGCAAATTTGTGAGTTATTATAATTTTAAAATCAGCCGTCGAGATAAAGCTCCCTATTCCCATAAGACTACGTGTTAAATCAGCCGTCGAGACATCTTTTTTTCTCTCAGTGTCATAGCCTGAAATATTGTACGTCTTGATTACCATAAAGAAAACATATACATAGAGTATTCATCTAGAACAAAAAATGTTAGTCAGTTTTGTTGATTTGAAATCACCCCAATATCGTTTTGTGAAATCACCCCATTATGCTGAAAAGATTTTGGTGTACATAGTAAAATCAAATTGAGATTATTTCCTTACTTTATTTTAATTTTTCTTTTTATTTTGTTTGTTTGTCAATCGATGTATGTACTATTGTTTATATTTCCTTATCAAGATGCACGATTTCTTTTTTAAAAAATTTAATTTAATATTTTTATTGTTGTTTTTTTTATTTGTATGTTAATCGATGTATGTATGTACATTTGTGTATTTTGTATATCCGTATTTCTTTATACAATTTGGGCGATTTCTTTTTTATAGAATACAGAGAACCTTTAGAAATAAATAAAAATTATTAAAGCACTAAATGCTATTCTAACAAAAATGTAAGAAATTTGAATGTACTTTTTGAAAATTTTTAAACTGTCTCGTCAGATGAAAAAGTTGTTTTTGCAGGCATTGTTTGAAATTTTACAGGAGTGCAAATTTTTATTTAAAAAAGTATTTGACAGTTCTTAAAAGGTTAGCTTTCTTTAAGAAACAAAATTTAATTTAAAAAAATACATTATTTACTATTAAAAAATCAAAATAAAAATGTGAGGCAAAAATTAAAAAAAGAAAAAAAAGGATTTATCTTTATGTAGCATTATTAAAAAGCAGTTTCAATTGCGTAACGAAGAAAAACATTTTTTAAAAATGAATTTTAAAAGTGTTAGTAAATGGTCCGAAAATGAAAAAAACGTAGTGAAAAATATTCATTTTAATTCACCAAAAGGGTTATAAATTTTTGAGAAATGGAGTAAAGTTTAATTTGCCCCATTTTAGTTCCCTTAATAGATGGATCCCATCAAACATTTAAATATAGGTCTTACCGACAAAAATATAAATGAATTAGGCATTATATTCCCAGAAAAAGATTTAACTGAAAGGTTAGGAGTATTGGTATTAGATGAAATAGCCATTAGAAGGCTATACTATAATAGTACACTGGATGAAATTAGTGGGTTTTCTGATTATGGTTCCGGCAGACATCGCAAAATACATACATACATATGTATATTTTATAATGTGTATTTACATATTTAAAAGGTTTTTTATGCCGAATGGAATATGAATTTTGAAAGCTTATTTATATACTTTTCCATAATATATTTTACTCTCTTTTAAAATTTTAAATTAAATAATAAAACAAATTTTCAATAAGATAAACAAAAATTTTAAATTATATTTTTTTAGTAGTTAAAAACCTAAAACTTATAACAAAATTTTACATAACTATTTTAAACCAACGAAAATTTAAAATACATAGGTACATTAGAAGACAATATGAAATTATTTTCTCTAGATTTGGAATAATCCAAGTAAAAAAATATAAAGCAAAAAAAAGAAATTTCATTCTTCTTTTTATCAATAATATGTTTTTATTATATACTTTTAATTGAACTTGCCTGTGTCTATGGCTTTATTTTTCATTCTTTCAGTTAGTGATAAATTTATATTAGAAATCTGACCATAAATTTATAAGAATTGTATGGTTCAGTGGTTAGCAAAGTGGCTTAGAGTGTAAGTAGATCTAAGTTCGATCCTCCTTCAAAGACAAAAATTTTTTTGTTTTTTTTTTTTAAATTCAACAGAAATAATAAAAAAAATTACAAATAAAATTAATTTATTTGTATAGTTTCTTTAAAAATTTGTAACTTTAAGAACTAAAATACTTCACTTTTATAATATAAAAACATAGACCAAATAATTATATAGGCGATCAGTTTCATATAAAAAATTTTAAGGGTTTTTTTTAAGTCAGCCCGTACATTTTTGGTTCATTAATTTAAAATTTATACAAGTAGGTAATAAATAAAAAAAAAACATTAGATTGAAATTAAAAAAAAAATTTCACTAAGAAGCGAATTTCAACCCGATCTCAACATTTTATAAAATACGAAACATGTTAAAAGTAAAATACGTAACTTATTCATCTTCAAATTTTTAAAATGCAACAAAAATTTATCACTCATTTGTTTTTGTTTACTTTTCTGTATATGTATATTAGAATCGAAGCATAATCTGCGTAATACAAAATGTGAACCGTTACATAAAATATGATTTTATTAATTTGTAATAATATGCAATATACTCGTATGTATATATGTATAAATTATAGATAATAAGTAAGAAAATAATCTTATATGAAAAAGCGAGTGCGTATATTTTTGTTTTTGGAGTAGGTATATAGTATATGCAAATGTAAACAAAAAATATTTAAGTGAATATTTTTTATTAATAATATTAATATTTCGAATTAGATTTTCAACCATGTCATTGTTATATTATTATGAGCATATATATGTATATGTATGCATAAATATTATAAAAGACCATAAACAAAGAACTAGGTATTTACAAACATACATATATGTACAATATGCAAAAATGTATTCAGACTTAAAGAAACCTAATAAATATAAAACAATTTTGTTTAACAAACTAGATAGTTAGATAAAGATTTTATCAATTAGGTACTTATAATGCTTTTTAATGATTTTTTTTTGCTTCTGCTATAAAATTTAAATTAATTTAGAAAAATTTACTAAAGGGGATATTTTAATAAATTATAATTAGTTAATAGATAAACCGATTATAACTATTAATGAATTGGATCGAATTTGAAAATTGTCAAATTAAATATTGTATTTAATAATTTTATATACCTAAATAATTGTGTAAAAAAATTGAATTAAAACTAAAAAGTACAAAATAAAATAAGATAAAATAAAAAAAAATATTTTTTTTAATATATACTTTTATTAAAGTAGTACTAGCCCCCTAAAATGTGTAAAATAAAAAGTTTAAGGTAGATCTTGGGAATTGTTACTGTGTTAATACAAACATAAATTGCTGGTATAAGAAATAGTTCTTTTAATGTTTGAAAACTTTTAAGCTTAAAATTTTTAAAATTTTCACTAACCAAAAATTGATGGCAGATCTCTTGCATTTAAAAGTGTTTTAATATAAAATGTAAAAGTAAATTGCTGGATTAATTTTAAGAAAAAGAAGAACTATCTTTCATTAGGTGGTTACAAACACCATACCAAAGTTAATATACCCTTTTCCTATTTCATAGGTGTAGGGTATAAAAAATATACAATTAAAAATAACATACGCATTTGATTAATTTAAAAAATTTTAATTTTAATAATATTTTAAATAAAAGAATAATAGAATTGGAATTATAGGAATAATTTTGAATACAATAGAAATTATCGTTTGTGTCTATAATTTAAATGAAATAAAAATATGCCAAAATTCACTCAAAATCAAATGTCATTTAATTTTGCTGCAAATTTTTCAATACAACAATTTATCGCTGGATGCTACACCGCTGCGATTCAGTGTTGCGCTACTTCATTCTAAACGCGACTTATGCTTAAATTTTTTCGAAGATTTTTTATATTAAAAAAAGTGTACAAAATAAATATATTATCGGAGTAGCTTGCATGCAAAAAATAAACGAGGTAGATTATAGTTGCCCTTGTAAACTTTTAGATACCCGTGCATACGCACTATGATGTATAAAATAAACCGTTATTTATTTCCCTTATACTATTATATATATTACAAAAAAAAAATAAAAAAAAGTAAAATAGTTAAAAAAAATTTAGCTCATTACCACCACATCATTTTTAATTCATTATCACATAATTTTTGCTTAAAAAAATAAACACAAAAAAAAAGTCAAAAACAAAAAACAAGTAAAGAAACAGTCATTCGTGCAACCGACTTAGAAATACCCTACACCTATTTGGTTCAAATTTAATGGGAAGTTAATAGGTCATTTTAAAACCATAAAAGATTTTATTAGTTTGATCTTAAGACATGGCTAACCAAATTAACTTTATAGTACTAAAAAACATTTTCTATTTACTTTATCTATTCAAAAATGTTACAAATCATAATATTTAATCGGCTTATTTTTTCCCATACAAATATAAACATCCTTTTTCTGGGTAAACTATTTGACCAATTTTAATGAAACAACAACCAAAAGAAAGGTTTTTTTGTTTTCATAGGACAATGATATTTTTTTTTTAGAATATTGCGTTTTTTCAGGTGAAAACCTGTCTTTAATTTAACGTAATTTTGAATTTAAAGGTCACGCGGTTAAAAGTTGAGGCTTATGACTCTAATATTATGCGCCGACTTTTTGTGTAAATGTAATTCATTTTCGGTTGTAACTCGCAGCTAAATCTAAGTCAAAAGATTATAGGTGCCGACTTATGTATATCTTTCTTTTTTTTGTTTAGTTCAAATATTCAATAAACAAGGAGATTTAAATTTTTTTTTTGTTTTTGTTTTTTCTTTATCTTAAAAAGTGAACGAAAAAAATGAGTTCTGTTTGAAATGAAAACAATACATTTGGTTTAAACAGTAGTTTTTATTTATAACGAATTCGGTTCAATTTTAATTATAATAAACTTTACACTTTTTGCTAAAAAATTAAATTTTACCTAAAAATGTAAGTTTTTTATTACATTGATATTTCTTTTATTTAAACTTATTATATGTAAATATGTTGCTTGGCGATTAATTAAGTCTTTCTTATTTAGTTTTGAATATAAAAAAAATCATAATAACGCATCAAAAATACAAAAAAAAATTTCAATAGAAGAAAAAGCACTATACATAGGCTTGAGGCTGACACATCAAATAAAATTCTAGCAAATCAGTTCGAAGTGTCCATTCTAGAATCAGCACATTCTACAATGTTCAAGTCTTACTAATTTTTCAAAATTCACAGACTTCTTTTAAAACGACATTCGTTTATTACGACGAATATTTTCCGTCTCATCATGGTCGTTATAACCGAAAAGTACTGTACTTGCCATTTTTTTTACTTTTCGTTTGCTTAAAATTTTTTTTTTTTAAATCGTATATTGTTGTTACTTTTTGTTAAGTTTTTTGTAAAATAAAAAACCGACTTCTGAGAATATATTTCCCGATATAGTTGCCATTACGTTTGAGAGTAATGATATTTAAAAAATATATGTATTTGCAAAAAAATTGAAAAAAAAATAGCAAATACTTTTTTTTAAAAAAATAATTTGTAATTTAAATGATTTGCTACTTAGGACCTAACCAAAATCAACGCGTACGGTACATAATTTCTGGAAATTTCTAGAAAATTTTGAAATACATAGTTAGTTACATGAATAAATTGTGAGCAACCGAAATACGCGACGTACTGGTACCTCAGATTTAAAAATTGAGAAAGCGAAAAATAAAAATAGAAAATTTAAAATAATATTTTTGTAAAAAATATAATTATTAAAAAATACCTATAATATGTTTGCAGAAACACAAAAAAGAAATAATATTTCTTAAGAAACATGATTTGTTCCCTATGGATCAACCAAATTTAGCATGTACGGCGTTCAGTTTCTGTCAAAAAATTTTGAAATAAGTAGTTATGTAAACAAATTTACATGAAAGCATAGCCGACGTACTATACTCGGTAATAAATAAAATAAATAAATAAATTTAAATAAATAATTTTTTTTAAAACATATATTCAAAATAATTGAAAATACCAACAATATGTTTGCAAAACTAAAAAAATTATCTTTCTTAAAAAGAATTATTTGTTCCTTACGTTACCCAAATAAAAGCGTACGGCATATAATTGCTGTCAAAAAATTTAGAAATAAGTAGGTACATAAATTTAAACGAGAGCAGCCAAAATACACGTAACGCGATGTACTGTATCTCGGATTTTTAAAATTTACAAATATTGACAAAATGTATAAAAATATTATTATTAGTTTTTCTTATATTTCTAATATTATGTTTTAAAATATATTTTTTTAAAATAATTTTTATTAAAAAATATCTTATATTCAAAATACCTATTATGAAATTAAAAATATTTTTTGTAGGTACTAAACTAAAACATTCAAATAAATATTTTTTGATAAATTAAATACCGTACGCGCGTAGCGATTTACCGATCATGGATATGTAGACAGACGTATTGACGTACTGCCGTATAAAAATTGTACGTCGTATGTTTTGATTTCATTCTAATAATTGAAAAGTTTATTTCACATTTTCAATATCGAATAATGTTTTTTTATAATAAAAAAAACTATTTTTAGTTTTACTTTGACAAAACGAACGAATTTTATATATCAAAAAGTGTACATAAAGATTAGATAGGCGTAGTTTGTAAATGGAACGCTAATTTTTGTTTTAGGAGTACATAATTGTGAGATTAATCGTCATATATACATTTGACATTTTAAAACTACCTGTCATTTGAGAAGTTAATTATATTTAATAGTATTTAAATATTAATAAAGTGAAAAAATTAATGTTTATTGCTGATATAAATATAAAGAGTATTTTTTAAAATGGAAGGGGGTAAGTGCTTATTGGTTATCAAATAAAAAATATGATTTAACATAACCTATTCAAGAGAATTTTAATTAAAGCCGGAAATTATTTATCTACTCTGTTATATACTCTTTTAAAAAAGCTGGAGTAGCTGGCAATAGTTGAGAGTAGAAAAGAGTTTACTTCTCATAAAGGAATGAAAGAAATAATATTTATTTGTTTTAAGAAACTTAAATATACATATTTTTGTCAATAAAAATATAATCTTAATAAATAAACTAGACAAAAAGGTATAAACTAAACTAAGGAATTCAGAAACATTTTTCGCATGTTTTCGGAACTTTAGATAGGCATACATTTGTAGTAAAAATTTACCTATGTAGCTATTAAATTTAAAAATGGAAAAAGGGTAGGAAAAATTTATTCTTTGATTTCTTGAAAAACTTTTTTTTTTGCTATAAATCTTAAGATTGAGATTTAAAAAAAGACCTTCGGTCAACTTGACTATTATTTGTACTTCTGGCAGCTTCAATATAATAATAATACTAAATACTAAACTTATGAATTATATGTTAAATTTTGTTTTACATATTATGTATTCATAGAGTTTTTTAATTAGGATACAGAATACGTACAACATAGTTCAAATCGTACTAAAATGTTTAGAAAAAAGTACAGTTTGCTATATGAAGGACAGCATTAACTCGAATTTTGGGTTCTTGACTTCAATAAATATATGTATATGTTTAGAAATATGTATTTATTAGAATAAATTTCTAATTCTATCTAATTTTAATTTCTATCTCTTTTAATTAATTTTTAATTCACGAATATATAATCTAAGCAAAATAAGCTTCATATGATCATAATCATATAATGATCATCATGATAGATAATAGTCATCATATTCATAATCGATAATAGTCATCATTGATAGATAATAGTCATCATATTCATGATAGATAATAGTCATCATATTCATGATCTCTCAGTATCAAAATACAAAGCATGCAAAATATTACACATATACATATTATATGAATACCTATAAATTATTTATGAAGCCATTTACTTAAAATAAATCTTTCGGTTGTTTTTTGCTTTTCTTAAATTTTTTAAACTACGCAACCTTTAAATCATAATGAAATCGTAGCTCGGAAAATTTGTTGTATACAAAAAAAAAAAATCTAAATTTATTCAAATTCATGTTGATACAAGATGTACCAAAAAATTCAAAATTTTTAAATATTGGATTTAAAAAAGTTTGTTGTTCGAGAGGTACCCGAAGTTTTGGTCCGATCTTAACCAAACATAATAGGGAACCTAGAAATGGTTTGAAAAATATTTTGTCAAAATTATGATATATTAAATGTAAAAAAAATAAATTTTACATACATACAGGAAATATCTTTGAACACAACTTAAGTATCGTACATAATTTTTTAATTATATATTACCTATGGTAATAATTCAATAAAATATTAGATATAATAAAAATTCAAAAAAAAAAAAAAAATTTATCGTTTATTAAAAAAAATATTTAGTTTTTTATTTATAAAATATAATACATAATATTTTTTATAGCGAAATTCTAAGGTATTGCTAGTAGTGAGGGTGGTACGAAAACCGCTATTTCATTCATCCATAATTTCACGTACACAAAGCAAATAAGAAGAAACGCCTGCGCATATATTTTAACGTCCCATCTTATTTTGTTTCGAAATTATACTCGTTTTGCCTCAAATCGATCAAAAGCTTCTAGAATTCGAACTCATTGTCCGATCTTGGTCAGAACCGATCCCCGCGGTAGTTTTATTATTAGTAACCAAGAGTTTAAATTTCATCAAAAAAGCGTCATTAGCTTTTGAGTTATGGAAATTTTAAAAGGTTCCAGAACCCGAAACCATGCTCCGATTTCGTCCATATGTAGCCCCCGCCATACCGTCAATACTAGTTAACGTTTGGTGTACGTAATGGTGTACGGAACATTTCAATGGTGTACGGAACGCTCAATCTTAAATTTAAGTTACTATTTTTATTAATTTCTATGATAAACTTTAAAACTTTGGGGGGTCTAAGACAGGTACTGAACCACCACTCCAATAGATATAGTAAAGAACACGCATGTGCCAAATTCGAAGCATCTACATTTGTTTTAAGTTACTATCTCTAATAATTTCGAAAATATGCTTTAAAATCTTTGGAACTGTGTGGCTGGTCCCCACCCACTACTCCAATTGGTCCCAAATTTTAAGGACACTAAGGAAATAAAAAGAGACACCCTGGTACCAAATTTGGAGGTCCTATCTTCATTGGTTTCGGAATTATGTTTGTTTGGCCTAAATTCGATCAAAAAGTTAAAAATCATTTAATTATTAAAATTTAATTTTTTTTTTTTAATCTTAATATTTTATATAAATCAAACGTAAAAAATTCAATATTACAATAAATAATCTTATATCCTCATCATGTATTTCACTCACCTTTTCGTTCACCTAAAATAAATCTCTCACTCACCTTTGCAAGTATTTGCTATTATGTATCTCGTAAAATTTTGAATGAGTGGAAGTAAAAAGGTGAGTGGAAAGAAACTGGAATAAAATGTCAAACAAGGTTTGTTCAATATGCATATAAACTTTTACGTACAAAAAGTCAATGAACAGATGTATTAATGATATATTGACAAATGAATTTTTTTTGTTTAGTTAAATAGTAGGTAATCATTATTGCCTTGGTATAATATAAAATATACATAAACTAATTTAAAATATAAACTGATTTTAAAATCTTTTAACATTTTGATGTACAAATGGCATTGAAGGACCATTAAATATAATTTTTAACTTGGAAAAAGTGTGTTAATATAAAAGCGGCTTTTATAATAAATTTTATATGGAAAATTGTTAAAATAAAAGAAAAAATTTGTTAAGTATATTAGGCGGAGAAAATTAGTCTTTATTGAACTTTAAATTAATTTATTACATTACTTAATATATTTCGCACATAATTAAAAAACCTGATAATAAAAACAATTTAATTTAAAAAAAAAAATATGCGTATTTTTATTTTTATTATGTAGTAACATAATAAAAAAATTAACATTAATTCTTCTTGGATATTATAAACATTATTTTATAAAAATATTATTTTTTTATTAATATGGTAAATTATAAATTATAAAAAAAATTAACATGATCCTTCTTGGATATTATAAACATTATTTTATAAAAACATTATTTTCTTGTTACTATGGTAAATTATAAAATAGAAAAAAAATAAAATTATGATCCTTCTTGGATATTATGGTAAATTATAAAATAAAAAAAATTAATTTCTTACTTGAATTTGTAACTCTTTTAACTCTAATTGTTTTTTTTTTAATTCTAACTTTTCGTAACCTAAATTTAATTTTTAGGTATCACTGATTTGTTTCCTTTTTTGTATCACTGATTTGTTTCATTAAAATTAGTTTTTCCTTTTGGACATCAACCAATTCTTTTACAGCTTTTTTAATCTCGTAAAGAGATTTTTCAATTTTTTTCCCTGTTGCATACATTTTTGATTGAGTGTCGCTTTGGGTTTTTAATAATTTCAGTCTTTCATCATTTGAACTTCTTTTTTTAAATAGTCTTTTTCTCTTAATAGGTGGTTCTTCTTCATTTATCATTATTGCTTCCTCTCTTTGCGGTGTTCCTCTCTAGTGCTAGCTATTGGAGTAGTTTCGGAGATTCCAAAAACTTCTCCGTCTGGCGTAGCTGCATCCGCTAAGCTCAATATCTCGTCAATGATTTGTTCCGTAGGAGTTAATTCTATTTCTTTATTATCTTCCCCACCAGTGGCTTTTTTTATCTTTTTTGTTGTGACTAAGTTTTTGTTTTGTGTTTCTTTTTAAATCAGCCCAAACCTATTTAGCAAAATAACTGCTATTATCGATCAAGAAAAACTTTTGATACTTTATTTTTGTACATAAAATTTATTTGGGAATTCTCATTATTTTTTCAAATATTATATACAATAATAATTGTCTATCTGTACTGGTTGACACCTACTTTTCTCCATTCCTTCGTATTTCGAAGAGGTGGACCAAGATTATTTAGGGATTTTGTTAATCCTTCCCAAAATATATCTACTTGAACTCGGGAGGATCCAAATTTAAAAATCCCTCTGGCAATGTCTGAATGAGCTTCTATTTCTTTCATCATCGCATCAAATTGCTTCTTGTTGGCTTTTTTCACCTTATATCAAAAAATTTTATTATTTTTTTTTTTATTTTTTATTAATGGAAAGCAATATAATAATTGTATACCTCTTTTTTTCCCGACTCCATTTTGTTCTCACCTAATACTCACTATGTTCTCACCTAATAACTACAAGCGAATAAATTTTACTCATTTTTGTTCACTTTTCCAATAGGGGTGAGATACATGATTCACTAAAATACTTATTTCTCACCAGGTGACTGGAAGTAACAATATTTGTCACTAGGTGAGTAGTGGTGAGATCAATAATTAAAAGCGTCATAAATAATTTTTTTTCTCACAAAAGTGATTAAAAGTAAGATACATGATTTGGGTTTTAATTTTAAAAAAATAAATTGTTCTTCTTAAAATCTAGTTAACTTTATTAATTTTTAAATAAAACAAGTAAAGAAACAGTCAGTCGGTCCAACCGACTTAGAAGTACCCTGCACCTATTTGGTTCAAATTTGGGAAGTCTATAAGTTATTTTAAAACCATAAAAGCTTTTATTAGTTTGATCTTAAGGAGATTAACTATAGCATTTAAAACATTTTCTAATTATTTAATCAATTCAAAAAATTAAAATTTCTTACTATATAATCTATATATATAAAAGCGAAAGTTTGTTTGTTTGTTTGTTTGTATGTTACGAAGAGACTCCTAAACTGCCCAGCCGATTCTCATGAAAATTTTTATGTAGGGGTTTTTGAGTACGGAAAGAAATCGTGGGCCAAAAATTTTGCGCTAACGGACCGCCAAGTTAAGGCTGTGGTGTAAGTATTTAAACTTTTTTGTTCTAAAATGTAAACGGTTTGACCAATTGACTTAAAATTTTGTACACTTTTTGACAGACACTTTAACAGTTTTGGAATTTGTTAACCCATGTCGGCCCGACGGTTAGCCAAAGAAAAAATTTGGATCCAAATTTTGACGGATTTTACGAGATACTGAATTGGCTAAAAAGAAGTCTAAAAAAAAATTTTGGTGAGTTCCTTCAGTTTTTTTCTTCAGCCAAACAGTTTTTTATAGGTTTTTCAATACTTTACTCTAAATTAGAAACGGTTCGACCAATTTTACATAAATAACAAATATCGGTCCTACGATTGTTCAAAAAAAACTTTTTGGAAGTAAATTACATACAATTTTGGAAAATAATTAGTACTATTTTGAATTCCAGAAAATATCTGAATTACAATAATAATCCTAGAAAAATCGTTTTAAAAAAATTTCTATCATACATTTTAAAATTAACATTTACACCATGCGTATTTTTTGTGTTAACTTTTTGCAGTAACATCAGTTTCGATTAAACCTCCATTGAGAGGCGCAGCAACGCGCACCGGGTATTAGCTAGTATAAATACAAAAGTTTATATTTTTTGATGGTTGTTTGGCCTAAATTCAATGAAAGAGTTTCAAGTTCCAAATTCATGGTCGGATTTCGCCTATATTGAGTCCGCACTGTTCTTCAATACTAGTGAACACTTGTATACAATTGGAACGTTCTAATTTTTTATTTAAGCTACTTTTTTTTATTATTTTCAATTATATGCTTTAATGTCTTCAGAACTGTATGGATGATTCCGACCCACTAGTCCAATTGGTGCATAATTTCAAGGACTCTAAGGACACAGGAAGAAGGACACAGGAAGAAGCACACAGGAAGAAGCACACTGATTCCACATTTGGTGGTCTATCTTTCACTGGTTTCGGAATTATGTTTGTTTGGCCTGAATTCGATCAAAAACTTCTAGGATCTGAACCCATGGTCCGATCTCGACCGCGCACAATTTCCACCATAGTCTCATTACTAGTAACCTACGGCAAAAATTTCATGAAGGTAGTGCCGTTAGTTGATGAGCTATCATTATTTTTCTTATATGTTTGTTAGCCCTTAATAGGACCAGAATCCAAACCCATTGGCCGATTTCGCCCATTTGCAATCCCCGCCGTATTTTAAGTCCTAGTAACCTACAATTAAAATTTCATCAAGATAGCTACATTAGTTTTTGAGTTATCGTACCTACGAACGGACGGACGGATATGGCTATATCGACGCATGAGAGTAGTATAGATATGGAGTTTCAGGATAAAAAGCTCAAAGTTTGGTTTTGAATTCAAAGCTAATAAAACTCGTCCGTTACGTTTAAAAGTTCAGCTGAAAAGCTTAATCTTAATTTAATATTTATTTGAAAATTTTTAGGTTTGGTTTTGAATTCAAAGCTACTAAAGCTCCTCCGTTACAGTTAAAAGTTAACCTGAAAAGCCTTAACTTTATTCGATATTTTTTTGAAAAGTTATAAAAAATTTTTAAAGTTTGGGTTTAAATTCAAAGCTAATTAAGCTCATTCGTTACATTTAAAAGTTAAATTGAAAAGCTTAAACTTAATTCAAATTTTTTTTGAAAAGTTATAAGTTTGCGTTTAAATACACAGCTAATAAAGCTTGTCCGTTACGTTTGATTTTTTTTCAAAAAAGGCTGAAAGGCTTAAAAAAGCCATGGAAATTTTTATTTAATTGTGAATTTGACTAAAAAGTTTTAAAACAAATAATAACAAGCTTAACCTAGTTTGGTTTAAATACAAAATTACTAAAGCTCAAACTTAATTTAATATTTATTTGAAAAGTTATAAAAAATTTTTAAAGTTAGTTTGAATTCAAAGCTAATAAAGCTTGTATATTATGTTTGAAAATTAAGGTGCCAATTGTCATTTTAAAATTGAAAAGATTAAAAAAACGATGGAAGTTTTTTGTTTGATTATAAAGTTAACTAGAAAACTTTTGAAAAAATAAAACAAATTAACGTTTCAAATTATCTTAACAATATAAGCTTTGATGATATCGCGTACAGTCAAAAGTGGACCAGATGTATAATAAATACATGGGCGAAAAATACAACGAGAATTTACCTTCAACTTACACAGCTTCCTTTGATGCAAACAATTTATACGGTTGGGAAATGTCTCAATTTGTACCATACAAAAATAAATGGGCAATGTAGATGTTTCAAAGATTTCAAATGATTCAGAAAACGGGTATATCTTGTAAGGTGATTTAGATTATCCAATTGAATTACATGATTTATACAATGATTTACCCTATGTGTGCTACAAATAAAATTCCACCTAATGAATAAATAACAAAACTAATAGTAGATCTTTGCGAAAAGGAAAATTATATAATTCATTTCAGAAATCTGAAACAGTGACTTGCACACGGTTTAAAATTAAACAAAGTTCACAGAGTTCTCGAGTATTTTAACTTAAATACAGTATATAGAACTCAATCAAAAACAATTTTTTTTTTTTTTTTTTTTTATTTTTTATTTTTACGTTACTCTTCTGAAGTTAGCAATTGAAGAACAATTTTTGATTGATTGATCTGCAAATCTGTAGTCTTTTTTGGGGTATCAATTTTATATAAATTATTATGTTGTTTAAAAAAGTGCCTTCGAAAAACAAAGTTGCATTCTAAAGCTATGATTGTAGCCGAAAGGACATATATTATTTTTTGCCAATAGAAGTTTTTCTAAATTTAATGCAGACTTTAGTTAAAATATGTACATAATTTTTGCAATAATCTATCAAATCAAGTTTCATATTAAACTCAATATTTTAGCTTTGTAACAATCAATAAACATTTTTCGATTTTGTTCTGTCATTGTATCAGGAAAATAGTAATGCATAAGTGGTATTGGCCCAATTTATATATTTTTTTTGTATTGAAAAAATGAGGAAAATAACGCTTTTTTAAATTAGTTGATAAAATTAAAGCTTTGGGAAGTTGACTAAGTGGCATTAGAAGATAATTCATAGAATCTAAAAACCTTATATTTTTAATCTGTATCTGAATAATTTTTGTGCTTCTCATGACTAATTTTGGCTCTATGTCACTTTTATGCATCAATTCATTTAAAATAAACTGATGATCAAAACCTTGTCCATTATAAGCTATTAAAACAACTTGTTTAAGTCTTTTAGCCATTTTAAAAATGTAATTAACTAAATTTGAAATTACATTTGTATCAAAAACTGTTGTTCTAAAACCACATTAATAAAAATTTAACTTCCCTTCTTTTATGTAATGATAACATCTTGAGCTAAGTACATATAAATTAGGTTCAGGTATTTTAATATCATCTGTATTGTTTTTAAGCGTTCTTTCTAGCATTGTTTCTAAATCGTAAAAGATAAACACAAAATCATTGATTATTACATTATCTACATTAATGTAACAAAAATTATTGTTTTTCTTCATTTTTGTTACAATTTTTACAAAAACAGTATCACATATATTGATATATATATGGTGAATCAATCTTTCTAAAATATGTAGTAATTGTCTTATGATTTTCAAAACATTTTCCACCTCGAAATGATAGTTTTCAAATGTTGCATGTACTAGTTGTAGTTATATTATTACATGCAGGAGACTGCCAACAACAAATACAGATACGTTCACAATTATGATAATTTTTGTAGCCTACATTACATGTTTTACAGTAATAGTTAAAGCAAAAAAGCGCTGTCATTGAAATAATAAAAAAGTGAAAGTGATTTAAAGTGAAATTAATTTTTTTGTCATTGTTTTCATCTTCAAAAGTTATATTTTTATTATTAGTATAATCATAAACAACCATGTTCTGATATTTCGGATTTTGGTTATATATTAAAAGTAAATTTAGATTATCCACAGAATCTTCACGATCTCCACAATGATTTACCTTTTTGCACTGAAAACAGTATTCCTCCAACAGGAAAAGCAAGAAAATTGTTAACCAATTTAAATAACAGAAGACAATATGTAATCTATTATAAAAATCTCAACCAATGTCTTGAAAACGGATTAGCTAAAAAAATATACCCAGAGTTTTGAAATTTAAACAGGGTGATTGGTTAATGAAGTATATCGTTTTAAATACTGAATAAAAATTGTTAAAAATACCTTGAAATACCAGAACTATAATAGTGGCTATAGAGTTAAAGAGAACTATAATGCATTATAACAAACCGATTTATATAGGAATCACAATTTTAGACCAATCTAAAATTTGATTGTATATTTTTCACTATAATTAATGAAACCAAAGTTTCAAAATAATTTAACCCTTAATTATATAGATACTGACAGTCTTACAAGACATAAAACCAGATCTGATTCAATATTTTAATACGTTAGATTATGCAAAATAGTGACATTCAAAAGCAAACGGGTATCATTGTCATTTTTCAAAAAAATTTAACTGAGAACGCCATTTTTTTCTTTATAAAGTTTACTATGATCTAATGAAAAAAAAATATAGCAAAACAATTTTATTCCCTGATATTTTAATGCTTAAAAATTTGAGTTTGTGACAAAAGGTATACATTTCCGAAAAGAATTGCTAGCAAATTGTACTCTTTTCCTTAAAAAAAAAATTATTACAAAATGTACTCTTTTCCATCATATTTTAAAAATATTTATTGCAAAACGGCATCTTATCCATTGCTCATATTTTGAGTGCTACTAGATTAATTTTTGGCGGTTAAAATGACATTTCAATTATTACAAAGCAATATTTAAACTTCATTCAGTATTTTTTTCGTATTCTTAATAAAAAATAAAATAGTAAGATAAAATTAAAAATAAAATAGATAAGATAAAATTAAAAATAAAATAGATAAGATAAAATTAAAAATAAAATATTAAGTAATTTAAACATGAGTGAAGATTATGCACAATTAGTTAAATCAAATGAAAAATCAAGAAAACCTCAAATCAGAAAAGATACTTGGAAAAGAGAAATTGAGAAAAAGCAGAGGTATTTTGCAAAATGTTTTTACATACCCTACTTGATAATTAGTTATCTTATAGTAAAGTATTTGTACCCAAAAGAACAGACAGAAGGAAAGATGGTCCTACAAAATCATTAACTGTTCAACATTTTATAAGATCAAAAAAAGGAAGACTTTTCAGAGTTTGTCAAACTATGTTTTCTAATTCATTATTGCATGCCATTGCTGGTTGCATACCATTGGAAAGTAGAGGTGGAGATAGAGTATCTATAAAATTTAATAATAAACGAGAGGCCGTGATAAATTACATTAAAAAATACAAAGTTTTGGAGAAACACTATTGTAGATCTAAAGCTGGAAATAGACAGTACTTACCTAGCGAATTATCCGTTAATAAAATGTATCGCGATTATAATCGAACAGTATCTGATGATATGAAAGTTAAAGCCTGTTTTTTTCGAAATATATTTAATAATAATTTCAACATTCAACATTTCAACAAGGGTTCAAAATGCTTTCATCGGACAAATGTTCCACCTGTATAAGACTAACTGATCAAATTAAAGCAGAAACAAATCATATTAAAAAATCGTGCTAATAACTCAATTAAGAATTCATAAACTTAAGGCAAAAGCATTTTTTAAATCTGCAAAGGAAGAAAAGTCAAATTTAGTAACATTTTCCTACGATTGCCAAAAAAACATGGTTTTACCTAAGGTGGCAGATCAATCTGCTTATTACAAAAGGCAATTCTATCTATATAATTTTACCATTATACAAGGTTCTTCGCGAGCTAAGTTGTTAAGAGATAACATTTTAATGTATATATGGACAGAAAATATACGTTCAAAGGGCTGCAATGAAATTGCCTCGGCAGTGCATAATCAACTTCGAAAAACAATCTTTAACGATTGTATAATACGCCATGTTCGTTTTATTTGTGATGGTTGCGGAGGCCAAAACAAAAATCAGGCAATGATTGCTATGTTATCTTATTGGTTACACAATGAAGCAACACCCAATATTAAACAAATTGAAATCGTATTTCCGATACCAGGCCATTCATTCATCGCCTCTGACAGAGTTTTCGGTCAGTTGGAAAAACGTGTCAGATGTATGGAAACTATTTTGTTACTGGAGGATTACATTAATATGTATGAAGAGCACGGTACTATTTGTAAATTATCTTCTTTAGAATGTCCTGTTAGAAATTGGAAACAAGCGAGTGTTGAAAATTTCAAATCGGTTGGTCAGTGGCATTTCAAATTTAATATGTCTAAACGGTTTTTTATCAAAAGAACTAAAACAAATTCCATTGCAATTAGAGGTGAATCAAATTATAAAGTTGATACAGGTGTTTTTAAGACAGTTTTTAAAAGAGGCAAACATATTCAAAACATGCTTCTGCCAGAAGTATTGACCAATGATTCTTGTAATTTGAAAAAAGAAAAATTTAATGATGTTGATTTTCTGTTAAAAAAACATTATGGTGAAAACTGGCGTGAAAACGAAAAATTTCTATTTTATAGAAACGTAATAGATACAAGGCCAGAAATTGCAAACGAAGGAGACTCGGAATATGAATCAATTTGTGATCAAAATTTTGAAGAAAATATTGAATTACACATTTAAACTGTACATATTACATTTTTTTAATTTATTAATTTTTTTTGTTTTCTTATAATATGTTTTTGTTTTAATTTTGTTATGTTTCGTTTTAACTTTAAAATAATGAATTTTTCAAAAAAATATTTTAATTTTGTTATGTTTTTTTTTAACTTTAAAATAATGAATTTTTCAAAAAAAATATTTTAATTTTGTTATGTTTTCTTTTAACTTTAAAATAATGAATTTTTCAAATAAATATTTTAAAAAATTCGTTTTCACTTTTACTTGAATATTCAAATATTTACAGCAAAATGGAATCTTTTTCTAAAGGTGAAAAACAAAGAGACTCTTTTCCACGAGTGAGTAACAAACGGTCACTTTTCCATAATTTAATTTCATTTATTTTGTGAATATGCCAATTTTTTATTATTTTCTTTGTATCCTATTAGTTATTTGAACTATTTTTTAATTAAAATAATAAAACAGTTTGAGAAATTATTTTCAAATAAGAAAATATTAGTTTTTCTCACTTTCTGAAAAATGACTTATCGTGCCAATGATACCCGTTTGCTTCGAGAGGACACGGGTTATAACCCATATAACTTTCCTCAGCTAAATAATAAAGTATTCGGTCCATTTAATGATGAAATGAAAGTTAATTACTGAATTTATAAGTTTAAGGTCAAACATGTATTTTCTTCAGACTTTAGAAAATGAAAATATTAAACAAGTAAAGAAACAGCCAGTCGGTGCAACCGACTTAGAATACCCTATGATTAACATGAAAGTATTAAAAAAGCAAAAGGGGTTAAAAAATATGTTGTTAATGACTTAAATATAGAGGATTATAAAAGTTCTTTATTTCATAATTTGATTATTTATAGAAATGTGAAAGTTTTTAGATCGAAATTACACACTATTTATACGCAGAATCTTAACAAAATAACTTTCAGTAGTTCAGAAGAAAAAAGATATACATATATTAGGTGACAATGTAAAATCTTATGCTAGGGGACACTATGCTTTAAAGGAAATGTAATGATTGTTTTTATTTCTTTAGATTGTTTAATTATTTATATATGTAATTATTTCTTAAACTTGTATTTCATGGAAAATAAACACTATGAACACAAAAAATAATACTTTTGTATTTAAACAAACCAAACTAGTTTAAGCTTGTTATTATTTGTTTCAAAACTTTTTTGGTTCATTTTACAATTAAATAAAAAGTTTACTTTTAGCTTGAACTTGATCACGTTGTCTATTTGTATTTCATGATCAAAGCTTATATTATCAATATAATTTGAAACGTTTATTTGTTTATTTGTACGAGCTTTATTAGCTTTGAATTCAAAACTAACTTTAAAAATTTTTTATAACTTTCCAAATAAATATTAAATTAAGTTTGAGCTTTAGTAATTTTGTATTTAAACCAAACTAGGTTAAGGTTGCTATTATTTGTTTCAAAACTTTTTTGTCAAATTCACAAAAAAATTTGCATGGTTTTTTTAAACCTTTCAGCTTATTTTTCAAACCACAGACTAATATACTATACAGATCCACAAAAGTTAAAATTTCATATTTTTCAGTAGCGAGATGAGTTCGTAGTTAAGGCACTGTTATACTAGAATAATTTATACATAAAACTAATTTGTTATTGTTTTTTCATTGAATGTTATACTGACGAAAAAAGAAAAGAAAAAAATAACAACAAAATCAATTTTGTGTTATACAAAAAGCGAATCAAAGAAAGAGAAACCAAAAAAAAAATTTTAAAAAATAGGAATGAGTATATCTATATATTTGATATTAATATTTATATTACTATATATTCAAAATCACATAGTGCATGTGATTGTTTATCTTAAAATGGGAAACTTTTTTTCTTGCCTTTAAAAAGAACTGCTATGTATAAAAAACGTATAATAGACTAGAGACTATTATAAGGATAGATAATAATTTAACGACTGAGCATTTAATGTAGGTTTTGTATATAATTTAGTAAATTTTATAGTGTTGTAAACGAAAATGCATGTTGTATATCCTGTTAAATTTTTAATATAAAAATATCATACGCGCCAGTTTAGTTATTTGAATATTTTTTAAAGCTAACTAGCTAAATTGCATTCGAGCGACTTTTTAAAGTTACTTGTAAAAAGTTAATTAATATTGTGATAACTTGATAAGTGTATTTAAGTGCATACATATTAATATTTTCAATTGTGATAAGTGTAAGTACATAATTATTTATAATCATGAATAATCGTACAAAAGAAATGTGTTGTATAAAGAATTTTATATTAAATTTAGAATTTTTTATATTAAAAATTTAACAGGATATACAACATGCATTTTCGTTTATAACACTATAAAATTTACTAAATTATATACAAAACCTACATTAAATGCTCAGTCGTTAAATTATTATCTATCCTTATAATAGTCTCTAGTCTATTATACGTTTTTTATACATAGCAGTTCTTTTTAAAGGCAAGAAAAAAAGTTTCCCATTTTAAGATAAACAATCACATGCACTATGTGATTTTGAATATATAGTAATATAAATATTAATATCAAATATATAGATATACTCATTCCTATTTTTAAAATTTTTTTTTTTTGGTTTCTCTTTCTTTGATTCGCTTTTTGTATAACACAAAATTGACTTTGTTGTTATTTTTTTCTTTTCTTTTTTCGTCAGTATAACATTTAATGAAAAAACAATAACAAATTAGTTTTATGTATAAATTATTCTAGTATAACAGTGCCTTAACTACGAACTCATCTCGCTACTGAAAAATATGAAATTTTAACTTTTGTGGATCTGTATAGTATATTAGTCTGTGTTTCAAACGTACCGGACGAGCTTTATTAACTTTGAACCCAAATTTTAAAAATTTTTTATAACTTTTCAAAAATATATCGAATTAATTTTAAGCTTTTCAATTTAACTTTTAAATGTAACGAATGAGCTTAATTAGCTTTGAATTTAAATCCAAACTTTAAAAATTTTTTATAACTTTTCAAAAAAATATTGAATTAAGTTTAAGCTTTTCAGCTTAACTTTCAAATGTAACGGACGAGCTTTATTAGTTTTGAGTTCAAAACCAAACTTTAAATTTTTCAAATAAATATTAAATAAAGTTTACAACTTTCAACGTAATTTTCAAACGTAACGGACGAGCTTTATTAGTTTTGAATTCAAAACCAAACTTTAAATTTTTCAAATAAATATTAAATTATTTTTAAAATTTCTGGGTAATTTTCAAACGTAACCGACGAGCTTTATTAGCTTTGAATTTAAACCCAAACTTTAAATTTTTTTTACATTTTTTCCAAAAACATATCGAATTAATTTTAAGGTTTTCAGCCTAACTTTAAAATGTAACTTACGAGCTTTATTCGTAACCTAAATTTAATTTTTAGGTATCACTGATTTGTTTCCTTTTTTGTATCACTGATTTGTTTCATTAAAATTAGTTTTTCCTTTTGGACATCAACCAATTCTTTTACAGCTTTTTTAATCTCGTAAAGAGATTTTTCAATTTTTTTCCCTGTTGCATACATTTTTGATTGAGTGTCGCTTTGGGTTTTTAATAGTTTCAGTCTTTCATCATTTGAACTTCTTTTTTTAAATAGTCTTTTTCTCTTAATAGGTGGTTCTTCTTCATTTATCATTATTGCTTCCTCTCTTTGCGGTGTTCCTCTCTAGTGCTAGCTATTGGAGTAGTTTCGGAGATTCCAAAAACTTCTCCGTCTGGCGTAGCTGCATCCGCTAAGCTCAATATCTCGTCAATGATTTGTTCCGTAGGAGTTAATTCTATTTCTTTATTATCTTCCCCACCAGCTTTTTTATCTTTTTTGTTGTGACTAAGTTTTTGTTTTGTGTTTCTTTTTAAATCAGCCCAAACCTATTTAGCAAAATAACTGCTATTATCGATCAAGAAAAACTTTTGATATTTTATTTTTGTACATAAAATTTATTTGGGAATTCTCATTATTTTTTCAAATATTATATACAATAATAATTGCCTATCTGTACTGTTTGACACCTACTTTTCTCCATTCCTTCTTATTTCGAAGAGGTGGACCAAGATTATTTAGGGATTTTGTTAATCCTTCCCAAAATATATCTACTTGAATTCGGGAGGATCCAAATTTAAAAATCCCTCTCGCAATGTCTGAATGAGCTTCTATTTCTTTCATCATCGCATCAAATTGCTTCTTGTTGGCTTTTTTCACCTTATATCAAAAAATTTTATTATTTTTTTTTTATTTTTTATTAATGGAAAGCAATATAATAATTGTATACCTCTTTTTTTCCCGACTCCATTTTGTTCTCACCTAATACTCACTATGTTCTCACCTAATAACTACAAGCGAATAAATTTTACTCATTTTTGTTCACTTTTCCAATAGGGGTGAGATACATGATTCACTAAAATACTTATTTCTCACCAGGTGACTGGAAGTAACAATATTTGTCACTAGGTGAGTAGTGGTGAGATCAATAATTAAAAACGTCATAAATAATTTTTTTTCTCACAAAAGTGATTAAAAGTAAGATACATGATTTGGGTTTTAATTTAAAAAAAATAAATAATTGTTCTTCTTAAAATCTAGTTAACTTTATTAATTTTTAAATAAAACAAGTAAAGAAACAGTCAGTCGGTCCAACCGACTTAGAAGTACCCTGCACCTATTTGGTTCAAATTTGGGAAGTCTATTAGTTATTTTAAAACCATAAAAGCTTTTATTAGTTTGATCTTAAGGAGATTAACTATAGCATTTAAAACATTTTCTAATTATTTAATCAATTCAAAAAATTAAAATTTCTTACTATATAATCTATATATATAAAAGCGAAAGTTTGTTTGTTTGTTTGTTTGTATGTTACGAAGAGACTCCTAAACTGCCCAGCCGATTCTCATGAAAATTTGTATGTAGGGGTTTTTGGGTACGGAAAGAAATCGTGGGCCAAAAATTTTGCGCTAACGGACCGCCAAGTTAAGGCTGTGGTGTAAGTATTTAAACTTTTTTGTTCTAAAATGTAAACGGTTTGACCAATTGACTTAAAATTTTGTACACTTTTTGACAGACACTTTAACAGTTTTGGAATTTGTTAACCCATGTCGGCCCGACGGTTGGCCAAAGAAAAAATTTGGATGCAAATTTTGTCCGATTTTACGAGATACTGATTTGGCTAAAAAGAAGTCTAAAAAAAAATTTTGGTGAGTTCCTTCAGTTTTTTTCTTCAGCCCAACAGTTTTTTATAGGTTTTTCAATACTTTACTCTAAATTAGAAACGGTTCGACCAATTTTACATAAATAACAAATATCGGTCCTACGATTGTTCAAAAAAAACTTTTTGGAAGTAAATTACATACAATTTTGGAAAATAATTAGTACTATTTTGAATTCCAGAAAATATCTGAATTACAATAATAATCCTAGAAAAATCGTTTTAAAAAAATTTCTATCATACATTTTAAAATTAACATTTACACCATGCGTATTTTTTGTGTTAACTTTTTGCAGTAACATCAGTTTCGATTAAACCTCCATTGAGAGGCGCAGCAACGCGCACCGGGTATTAGCTAGTATAAATACAAAAGTTTATATTTTTTGATGGTTGTTTGGCCTAAATTCAATGAAAGAGTTTCAAGTTCCAAATTCATGGTCGGATTTCGCCTATATTGAGTCCGCACTGTTCTTCAATACTAGTGAACACTTGTATACAATTGGAACGTTCTAATTTTTTATTTAAGCTACTTTTTTTTATTATTTTCAATTATATGCTTTAATGTCTTCAGAACTGTATGGATGATTCCGACCCACTAGTCCAATTGGTGCATAATTTCAAGGACTCTAAGGACACAGGAAGAAGGACACAGGAAGAAGCACACTGATTCCACATTTGGTGGTCTATCTTTCACTGGTTTCGGAATTATGTTTGTTTGGCCTGAATTCGATCAAAAACTTCTAGGATCTGAACCCATGGTCCGATCTCGACCGCGCACAATTTCCACCATAGTCTCATTATTAGTAACCTACGGCAAAAATTGCATGAAGGTAGTGCCGTTAGTTGATGAGCTATCATTATTTTTCTTATATGTTTGTTAGCCCTTAATAGGACCAGAATCCAAACCCATTGGCCGATTTCGCCCATTTGCAATCCCCGCCGTATTTTAAGTCCTAGTAACCTACAATTAAAATTTCATCAAGATAGCTACATTAGTTTTTGAGTTATCGTACCTACGAACGGACGGACGCATATGGCTATATCGACGCATGAGAGTAGTATAGATATGGAGTTTCAGGATAAAAAGCTCAAAGTTTGGTTTTGAATTCAAAGCTAATAAAACTCGTCCGTTACGTTTAAAAGTTCAGCTGAAAAGCTTAATCTTAATTTAATATTTATTTGAAAAATTTAAAGTTTGGTTTTGAATTCAAAGCTACTAAAGCTCCTCCGTTACAGTTAAAAGTTAACTTGAAAAGCCTTAACGTAATTCGATATTTTTTTGAAAAGTTATAAAAAATTTTTAAAGTTTGGGTTTAAATTCAAAGCTAATTAAGCTCATTCGTTACATTTAAAAGTTAAACTGAAAAGCTTAAACTTAATTCGATATTTTTTTGAAAAGTTATAAGTTTGCGTTTAAATACACAGCTAATAAAGCTTGTCCGTTACGTTTGATTATTTTTCAAAAAAGGCTGAAAGGCTTAAAAAAGCCATGGAAATTTTTATTTAATTGTGAATTTGACTAAAAAGTTTTAAAACAAATAATAACAAGCTTAACCTAGTTTGGTTTAAATACAAAATTACTAAAGCTCAAACTTAATTTAATATTTATTTGAAAAGTTATAAAAAATTTTTAAAGTTAGTTTGAATTCAAAGCTAATAAAGCTTGTATATTATGTTTGAAAATTAAGGTGCCAATTGTCATTTTAAAATTGAAAAGATTAAAAAAACGATGGAAGTTTTTTGTTTGATTATAAAGTTAACTAGAAAACTTTTGAAAAAATAAAACAAATTAACGTTTCAAATTATCTTAATAATATAAGCTTTGATGATATCGCGTACAGTCAAAAGTGGACCAGATGTATAATAAATACATGGGTGAAAAATACAACAAGAATTTACCTTCAACTTACACAGCTTCCTTTGATGCAAACAATTTATACGGTTGGGAAATGTCTCAATTTGTACCATACAAAAATAAATGGGCAATGTAGATGTTTCAAAGATTTCAAATGATTCAGAAAACGGGTATATCTTGTAAGGTGATTTAGATTATCCAATTGAATTACATGATTTATACAATGATTTACCCTATGTGTGCTACAAATAAAATTCCACCTAATGAATAAATAACAAAACTAATAGTAGATCTTTGCGAAAAGGAAAATTATATAATTCATTTCAGAAATCTGAAACAGTGACTTGCACACGGTTTAAAATTAAACAAAGTTCACAGAGTTCTCGAGTATTTTAACTTAAATACAGTATATAGAACTCAATCAAAAACAATTTTTTTTTTTTTTTTTTTTATTTTTTATTTTTACGTTACTCTTCTGAAGTTAGCAATTGAAGAACAATTTTTGATTGATTGATCTGCAAATCTGTAGTCTTTTTTGGGGTATCAATTTTATATAATTGTTTAAAAAAGTGCCTTCGAAAAACAAAGTTGCATTCTAAAGCTATGATTGTAGCCGAAAGGACATACATTATTTTTTTCCAATAGAAGTTTTTCTAAATTTAATGCAGACTTTAGTTAAAATATGTACATAATTTTTGCAATAATCTATCAAATCAAGTTTCATATTAAACTCAATATTTTAGCTTTGTAACAATCAATAAACATTTTTCGATTTTGTTCTGTCATTGTATCAGGAAAATAGTAATGCATAAGTGGTATTGGCCCAATTTATATATTTTTTTTGTATTGAAAAAATGAGGAAAATAACGCTTTTTTAAATTAGTTGATAAAATTAAAGCTTTGGGAAGTTGACTAAGTGGCATTAGAAGATAATTCATAGAATCTAAAAACCTTATATTTTTAATCTGTATCTGAATAATTTTTGTGCTTCTCATGACTAATTTTGGCTCTATGTCACTTTTATGCATCAATTCATTTAAAATAAACTGATGATCAAAACCTTGTCCATTATAAGCTATTAAAACAACTTGTTTAAGTCTTTTAGCCATTTTAAAAATGTAATTAACTAAATTTGAAATTACATTTGTGTCAAAAACTGTTGTTCTAAAACCACATTAATAAAAATTTAACTTCCCTTCTTTTATGTAATGATAACATCTTGAGCTAAGTACATATAAATTAGGTTCAGGTATTTTAATATCATCTGTATTGTTTTTAAGCGTTCTTTCTAGCATTGTTTCTAAATCGTAAAAGATAAACACAAAATCATTGATTATTACATTATCTACATTAATGTAACAAAAATTATTGTTTTTCTTCATTTTTGTTACAATTTTTACAAAAACAGTATCACATATATTGATATATATATGGTGAATCAATCTTTCTAAAATATGTAGTAATTGTCTTATGATTTTCAAAACATTTTCCACCTCGAAATGATAGTTTTCAAATGTTGCATGTACTAGTTGTAGTTATATTATTACATGCAGGAGACTGCCAACAACAAATACAGATACGTTCACAATTATGATAATTTTTGTAGCCTACATTACATGTTTTACAGTAATAGTTAAAGCAAAAAAGCGCTGTCATTGAAATAATAAAAAAGTGAAAGTGATTTAAAGTGAAATTAATTTTTTTGTCATTGTTTTCATCTTCAAAAGTTATATTTTTATTATTAGTATAATCATAAACAACCATGTTCTGATATTTCGGATTTTGGTTATATATTAAAAGTAGATTTAGATTATCCAGAGAATCTTCACGATCTCCACAATGATTTACCTTTTTGCACTAAAAACAGTATTCCTCCAACAGGAAAAGCAAGAAAATTGTTAACCAATTTAAATAACAGAAGACAATATGTAATCTATTATAAAAATCTCAACCAATGTCTTGAAAACGGATTAGCTAAAAAAATATACCCAGAGTTTTGAAATTTAAACAGGGTGATTGGTTAATGAAGTATATCGTTTTAAATACTGAATAAAAATTGTTAAAAATACCTTGAAATACCAGAACTATAATAGTGGCTATAGAGTTAAAGAGAACTATAATGCATTATAACAAACCGATTTATATAGGAATCACAATTTTAGACCAATCTAAAATTTGATTGTATATTTTTCACTATAATTAATGAAACCAAAGTTTCAAAATAATTTAACCCTTAATTATATAGATACTGACAGTCTTACAAGACATAAAACCAGATCTGATTCAATATTTTAATACGTTAGATTATGCAAAATAGTGACATTCAAAAGCAAACGGGTATCATTGTCATTTTTCAAAAAAATTTAACTGAGAACGCCATTTTTTTCTTTATAAAGTTTACTATGATCTAATGAAAAAAAAATATAGCAAAACAATTTTATTCCCTGATATTTTAATGCTTAAAAATTTGAGTTTGTGACAAAAGGTATACATTTCCGAAAAGAATTGCTAGCAAATTGTACTCTTTTCCTTAAAAAAAAAATTATTACAAAATGTACTCTTTTCCATCATATTTTAAAAATATTTATTGCAAAACGGCATCTTATCCATTGCTCATATTTTGAGTGCTACTAGATTAATTTTTGGCGGTTAAAATGACATTTCAATTATTACAAAGCAATATTTAAACTTCATTCAGTATTTTTTTCGTATTCTTAATAAAAAATAAAATAGTAAGATAAAATTAAAAATAAAATAGATAAGATAAAATTAAAAATAAAATAGATAAGATAAAATTAAAAATAAAATATTAAGTAATTTAAACATGAGTGAAGATTATGCACAATTAGTTAAATCAAATGAAAAATCAAGAAAACCTCAAATCAGAAAAGATACTTGGAAAAGAGAAATTGAGAAAAAGCAGAGGTATTTTGCAAAATGTTTTTACATACCCTACTTGATAATTAGTTACTCTAAATTTTTCTTTAGGTTAAAACTGAAAAATTTGCCGAAATTAACAACATGTAAACATAACGGTAAAATTTTCATGTGTAACACTGTCCTTGGGAAGGATGTTAAAGCATTTTGGGATGCTTTTTATTCTTGCAAAAGCAAAATTGACCAAGATAGTTTTATTTTATCTTATAGTAAAGTATTTGTACCCAAAAGAACAGACAGAAGGAAAGATGGTCCTACAAAATCATTAACTGTTCAACATTTTATAAGATCAAAAAAAGGAAGACTTTTCAGAGTTTGTCAAACTATGTTTTCTAATTCATTATTGCATGCCATTGCTGGTTGCATACCATTGGAAAGTAGAGGTGGAGATAGAGTATCTATAAAATTTAATAATAAACGAGAGGCCGTGAATTACATTAAAAAATACAAAGTTTTGGAGAAACACTATTGTAGATCTAAAGCTGGAAATAGACAGTACTTAACTAGCGAATTATCCGTTAATAAAATGTATCGCGATTATAATCGAACAGTATCTGATGATATGAAAGTTAAAGCCTGTTTTTTTCGAAATATATTTAATAATAATTTCAACATTCAACATTTCAACAAGGGTTCAAAATGCTTTCATCGGACAAATGTTCCACCTGTATAAGACTAACTGATCAAATTAAAGCAGAAACAAATCATATTAAAAAATCGTGCTAATAACTCAATTAAGAATTCATAAACTTAAGGCAAAAGCATTTTTTAAATCTGCAAAGGAAGAAAAGTCAAATTTAGTAACATTTTCCTACGATTGCCAAAAAAACATGGTTTTACCTAAGGTGGCAGATCAATCTGCTTATTACAAAAGGCAATTCTATCTATATAATTTTACCATTATACAAGGTTCTTCGCGAGCTAAGTTGTTAAGAGATAACATTTTAATGTATATATGGACAGAAAATATACGTTCAAAGGGCTGCAATGAAATTGCCTCGGCAGTGCATAATCAACTTCGAAAAACAATCTTTAACGATTGTATAATACGCCATGTTCGTTTTATTTGTGATGGTTGCGGAGGCCAAAACAAAAATCAGGCAATGATTGCTATGTTATCTTATTGGTTACACAATGAAGCAACACCCAATATTAAACAAATTGAAATCGTATTTCCGATACCAGGCCATTCATTCATCGCCTCTGACAGAGTTTTCGGTCAGTTGGAAAAACGTGTCAGATGTATGGAAATTATTTTGTTATTTTTATTTTATTTTATTTATTAAACCAAAACAAGGTTTTTACAAAAAATATCTTACAGCTATTGAAAAAAACAAAAAAAAATTAAAGCTAACAAAATGCACAAACAAAAAAAAAATACAAATTTGATTACTAAGTTAAAAATTTACAATGAAAAATTAAAAAGTTGTACTATATACTAAATTTTAAAACAAAAAAACGAAAATGCTTACAGGACAAAAACACAGTATGAGATATAAGTAATTGGAATGTATGTGATATGTATATGAACTTGAACTTGAAATAATTTTAAATGTTTACAAAGTAATTAGGTATTTTAAGTATTTAGGTCATTTAGGAATTTCTATTTTAATTTATGTTTAAAAGAGTTTCTTGATATGTCTGATGAAAAAAGATGACTGTGTTTGTTGAATATAGTGCAACATCTGTTTATTGGCTCATTTCTTCCGTATTCTGTTCTGTGTGTATTTTCTAATAAAAATTTAGTGTTTCTTGTATTTCTGACTACATTGTTTATTCTAATCTTATTTACTAAGAATTGAACGTCAATACTTTTTTTTATGACGTCAAAGGTAAAGCAAGATGAAAGCATTTGCCTACGTGAAGATAAGGTTAACATATTCAATGAATTAAGTCTTACAGCATAGCTTGGAAGAGTAGAATAGTCTGTAGGATTATATTGGTTTCTCAAGGCAAACAAAAGGAATTGTTTCTGAATGGATTCTATTCTGTTGGAATGTAATTGAAACGCTGGATCCCATACGATGTTACCGTATTCTAGAATAGATCGAACTAACGAGCAATAGAGAGCTTTTGTTACTGCTGGGTTATTAAATTCTTTAGCTCTTCTCTTAATAAAACCTAACATTTTGCTTGCTTTGGAAATCATATGATCATAGTGAACATGGAAGTTAAGCTTATAGTCCAGAAGAATGCCAAGATCGGTTATACTGGACACCCTTTCAAGAACTATGTTATCTATTGCATAGTCGAAAAACATTGTAGATCTTTTACGTGTGAAGCTTATGACCTTGCATTTCGCTATGTTAAGTTCTAATTTATTGTAGAAACACCATTCTTGTAAAGAATGTAAATTTGATTGAAGTAATGCCAAATCAGAACTGTTTTTGATAACGTGGTAAATTTTAAGATCGTCAGCAAATGCAATATGTGATACACCCTCTAATTTTCTAGAAAGGTCTGAAATAAAAATATTAAATAGAAGTGGGCCTAAATGGCTACCTTGCGGCACTCCTGAGGTGACATTAATTGTGTTTGATAAATAACCTTGAAATTTAATATTTTGAGTTCTTTCAGTAAGATAAGAGCAAAGCCAAGCGAGGAAAGACTTAATGTTACCGGAGGATTACATTAATATGTATGAAGAGCACGGTACTATTTGTAAATTATCTTCTTTAGAATGTCCTGTTAGAAATTGGAAACAAGCGAGTGTTGAAAATTTCAAATCGGTTGGTCAGTGGCATTTCAAATTTAATATGTCTAAACGGTTTTTTATCAAAAGAACTAAAACAAATTCCATTGCAATTAGAGGTGAATCAAATTATAAAGTTGATACAGGTGTTTTTAAGACAGTTTTTAAAAGAGGCAAACATATTCAAAACATGCTTCTGCCAGAAGTATTGACCAATGATTCTTGTAATTTGAAAAAAGAAAAATTGAATGATGTTGATTTTCTGTTAAAAAAACATTATGGTGAAAACTGGCGTGAAAACGAAAAATTTCTATTTTATAGAAACGTAATAGATACAAGGCCAGAAATTGCAAACGAAGGAGACTCGGAATATGAATCAATTTGTGATCAAAATTTTGAAGAAAATATTGAATTACACATTTAAACTGTACATATTACATTTTTTTAATTTATTAATTTTTTTTGTTTTCTTATAATATGTTTTTGTTTTAATTTTGTTATGTTTCGTTTTAACTTTAAAATAATGAATTTTTCAAAAAAATATTTTAATTTTGTTATGTTTTTTTTTAACTTTAAAATAATGAATTTTTCAAAAAAAATATTTTAATTTTGTTATGTTTTCTTTTAACTTTAAAATAATGAATTTTTCAAATAAATATTTTAAAAAATTCGTTTTCACTTTTACTTGAATATTCAAATATTTACAGCAAAATGGAATCTTTTCCTAAAGGTGAAAAACAAAGAGACTCTTTTCCACGAGTGAGTAACAAACGGTCACTTTTCCATAATTTAATTTCATTTATTTTGTGAATATGCCAATTTTTTATTATTTTCTTTGTATCTATTAGTTATTTGAACTATTTTTTAATTAAAATAATAAAACAGTTTGAGAAATTATTTTCAAATAAGAAAATATTAGTTTTTCTCACTTTCTGAAAAATGACTTATCGTGCCAATGATCCTCGTTTGCTTCGAGAGGACACGGGTTATAACCCATATAACTTTCCTCAGCTAAATAATAAAGTATTCGGTCCATTTAATGATGAAATGAAAGTTAATTACTGAATTTATAAGTTTAAGGTCAAACATGTATTTTCTTCAGACTTTAGAAAATGAAAATATTAAACAAGTAAAGAAACAGCCAGTCGGTGCAACCGACTTAGAATACCCTATGATTAACATGAAAGTATTAAAAAAGCAAAAGGGGTTAAAAAATATGTTGTTAATGACTTAAATATAGAGGATTATAAAAGTTCTTTATTTCATAATTTGATTATTTATAGAAATGTGAAAGTTTTTAGATCGAAATTACACACTATTTATACGCAGAATCTTAACAAAATAACTTTCAGTAGTTCAGAAGAAAAAAGATATACATATATTAGGTGACAATGTAAAATCTTATGCTAGGGGACACTATGCTTTAAAAGAAATGTAATGATTGTTTTTATTTCTTTAGATTGTTTAATTATTTATATATGTAATTATTTCTTAAACTTGTATTTCATGGAAAATAAACACTATGAACACAAAAAATAATACTTTTGTATTTAAACAAACCAAACTAGTTTAAGCTTGTTATTATTTGTTTCAAAACTTTTTTGGTTCATTTTACAATTAAATAAAAAGTTTACTTTTAGCTTGAACTTGATCACGTTGTCTATTTGTATTTCATGATCAAAGCTTATATTATCAATATAATTTGAAACGTTTATTTGTTTATTTGTACGAGCTTTATTAGCTTTGAATTCAAAACTAACTTTAAAAATTTTTTATAACTTTCCAAATAAATATTAAATTAAGTTTGAGCTTTAGTAATTTTGTATTTAAACCAAACTAGGTTAAGGTTGTTATTATTTGTTTCAAAACTTTTTTGTCAAATTCACAAAAAAAATTTGCATGGTTTTTTTAAACCTTTCAGCTTATTTGTCAAACGTACCGGACGAGCTTTATTAACTTTGAACCCAAATTTTAAAAATTTTTTATAACTTTTCAAAAATATATCGAATTAATTTTAAGCTTTTCAATTTAACTTTTAAATGCAACGAATGAGCTTAATTAGCTTTGAATTTAAATCCAAACTTTAAAAATTTTTTATAACTTTTCAAAAAAATATCGAATTAAGTTTAAGCTTTTCCGCTTAACTTTCAAATGTAACGGACGAGCTTTATTAGTTTTGAGTTCAAAACCAAACTTTAAATTTTTCAAATAATATTAAATAAAGTTTACAACTTTCAACGTAATTTTCAAACGTAACGGACGAGCTTTATTAGTTTTGAATTCAAAACCAAAGTTTAAATTTTTCAAATAAATATTATATTAAGTTTAAGCTTTTCGGCTTAACTTTCAAACATAACGGAAAAGCTTTTTTAGCTTTAAATTTTGAGCTTTAGAGCTTTTTATCCAGAAACCCCATATCTATACTACTCATGAGGTCAAGCTAATCACAAATATATATACTTTTCCATATCCAGCCCACTTCTTTTAGGAGGTTAGAAACACCATACCAAAGTTGATATAGCATTTTCTTATTTCATAGGTTTAGAGTATGAAAAGGCGGATGAGTTAATGTCTATGTGTATAAAAAAAAAAATGATTCGAATGGTAACCGTTTTTAATTTTTCTTAGATTTAATTTGTCAATTAGTAGAAGTATTTTAGTCAATAAGAATGCGCTTATTAGACAAAACTTAATATTTACTAACAATTATAAAAACAAACAGATGGTGCAACCGACTTAGAGATATACTACACCTATTTGGTTCAAATTTAATGGGAAGTCATTTTAAAACCATAAAAGCTTTGATAAGTTTGATCGTAAGACATGGCAAACCAAATTTATTTTATAATGAACTCAAATTTATTCGAAAGAAATATTAATTTGTAATAATATAAATATAAAAGTTTATATAATTTGATGGTTTTTAATGTTAGCCTTTTTTTAGCTTTTTATCACAAAATTTGCAATAAATGTATTTCTAAAATACAATAATAAATTTAGAACTATTCATATAATTAATTTTAATATAAAAATAAATTTTACAACTTAAGTATCGTATACAATTTCTTAATTATATATTAATTATGGTAATAATTCAATAAAATATAGATATGATATAATAAAAATGAAAAACAAAAAATATTTCGTCGTTTATTAAAAAAATATTTAGTTTTAAATTTATAAAATATAATACATAATATGTTTTATAGTAAAACTCTTAGCCTTTTAAAAATACAAAAGTGTTAAATAAGAACGGAAATAGGAAATAGTGTACCAAATTTGATTTTTTTATCTTTATTAATTTCGAATATATTATGCTTTAAGGTCTTGGGAGTAGTGGGGGTGGTACGCAAACCACTATTCCAATTCATCCAAAATCTCACGCACACAAAATAAATAAGAAGAAACACCTATGCCCCAAATAGAATGTTCTATTTTCTTTGGTTTCTAATTTATAATAGTTTGACTTCAATTCGATCAGAAGCTTTTAGAATCCGAACCCGACAAGAACCAATTCCCATGGTACTTTCATTACTAATAACCTAGAATATAAATTTAATCAAAATAGCGTAATTAGTTTCTGAGTTATGGTGTTTTTAAAATATATGTTTGTTAGCTTTTGAATTTTTGAAAAGTTCCAGAACCCGAAATCATGGTACGATTTCGTCCATATCCAATCCCGGTCATACTTTTAGTACTTGTTAACTCTTGTACACAATTGGAACATTCTATATTAATTTTAAGTTACTATTTTTATTAATTTTGATGATAAGCCTTTCCACCTTTAGAGGTCTGAAAGAGTTACCTGAACCACCACTCCAATTGATCATACATTAAGGGGACACGTAGGAAATAGTAAAGAACAGCCTTGTGCCAAATTTGAAGTTTCTACATTTTTTTTTGTTACTACCTCTATTATTTTCGAAAATACAATTTACGGCCTTCGAAACTATGTGGATGGTCCCCGACCCACTATTTCAATTGGTTCACATTTTCAAGGACAGTAAGGAAATAGAAAGTGACACCTTGATACCGCATTTGTAGGTTCTAACTTCTTTGAAGTCGGAATCATGCTCTTTTGGCCTAAATTCGATGATAAAGTTCCAGGATCCGTTCTTTCAATACTAGTGAACCCTTGTACACAATTGGATCGTTCTATCTTAATTTGAAGCCATTTTTTTTAATAATGTCAATAATATGCTTTAACGTTTTCAGAGCTTTGCGGATTGTCCCCTACACACTACTCCAATTGCTCCTAAATGTGCAGAACTCTAAGAACATAGGAAGAGACACACTTATACCAAACAAAAGGTTTTATCTTCGTTGGTTTCGGAATTATGCTTGTTTGGCCTAAATTCGATCAAAAACTACTAGGATCCGAACACATGGTCCGATCTCAATCGGACGCAGTACCCGCCATAGTCTCATTACTAGTAACCTACACCAAATTATTGTAGCTCCATTAGTTGATGAGATATCCTTAATTTTTATACTCTACACCTATGGAATAGGAATATTAACTTTGGTATGGTGTTTGTAACCAGCTAAAGGAAGCGAGCTAGATATGGAAAAGTATATATATTTGTGATTAGCGTGACCTCCTGAGTCGATATAGTCATGTCCGTCCGTCCATCCGTCCGTAGATACGATAACTCAAAAACTATTGGAGCTATCTTGATGAATCTTAACTGTAGGTTACTAGGACTGAAAGTATGGCGGGGATTTCAAATTGGCGAAATCGATCCATGGTTTCGGATTCTGGACTTTTTAATCGGTCCAAGGGCTAACGAACATAATATAAAAAATCACGATAACTGAACAACTTATGACGCTATCTTCATCAAATTTGTGCTGTAGGTTACTAGTAATGAAACTACTGCGGGGATTGCGTATTGTCGAGATTGGACCAAGGGTTTGGAACCTAGAACTTTTTGATCGAATTTAGGCCAAACTAGCATAATTCCGAAACCAATGAAGATAGAACCTCCAAATTTTGTATCGAGGTGTCCCTCCTATTTCCGTAGTGTCCTTGAAATTTGGGACCCATTGGACTAGTGGGTCGGGGACGAGCCACACATTTCCGAAGTCCTTAAAGCATATCTTTAACATTAATAAACAAAGCTACTTGAAAAAATTTAGAAGCTTCAAATTTGGCACAAAGGTGTTCTTGACTCTTTCTTCTGTGTCCGCCCTACTTTGGAATCAAATGGAGTGGTGGTTCAGTATCCCTCTTAGACCTCCCAAGGTTTAAAAAGTTTATAATCGAAATTACTAAAAATAGTAACTTAAAATTAATATAGAACGTTCCAATTGTGTACAAAATTTAACTAGTATTTAAAGAACAGCGCGGACTGCATATGGGCGAAATCAGCCCATGGGTTCGGATTCTGAACTTTTATTTGGTCTAAGGGCTAACGAACATATATAAAAAATCAATATAACTCAACAAATAAAGATGCTATCTCCATGAAATTCGTGCTGTAGGATACTGGTTATGAAACGACGGCGGCGGAACTTAGAACTTTTTGAGCGAATTTAGGCCAAAGGATCATAATTCCAAAAGAATGAAGATAGAACCTCCAAACTTGGTATCAGCATGTCTCTTTCTATTTCCTTAGTGTCCTTGAAATTTGGGACTAATTAGAGTAGTGGGTCGGGGACCAGCTACACAATTCCAAAGACCTTATGGCATATTTTCGAAATTAATAGAACTTCAAAGAAATTTAGAAGCTTCAAATTTGGCACAAAGGTGTTCTTTACAATTTCCTGCGCGTTCCCCTTATTTTGGATCAATCGGAGTGGTGGTTCAGTACCCTTCTTAGACTCTCCAAGATTTAAAAGCTTGTCATCGAAATTAGTAAAAATAGTAACTCAAAATTAAGATAGAACGTTCGAACTGTGTACAAGGGTTAACTAATATTGAAAGTATGACGGGGACTGTATTATAAGGGCTAACTAACATATATTTTAAAAACAGCATAGCTCTAAAAAGAATGCCGCTATTTTGATGAAATTTAAACTCTAGGTTACTACCAAAGAATGCACCATGGGAATTGGTCCTGGTCGAGTTCGGACAATGAGTTCGGATTCTAGAAGCTTTTGATCGATTTGAGGCCAAACGAGTATAATTTCATAAATTTCTTCCAAATTTATGAAGATAGAAACTTTAAATTTGATATACGAAGTTTCTTTGCTATTTCCGTTTTCATTTGTAATATTTTTGAATAGATAAAGTAATTAGAAAATGTTTTTAGTAATATAAAGTTATTTTGGTTAGCTATGTCTTGCGATCAAACTAATAACTACTTTTATGTTTTTAAAATGACTGATGGAAAACTGATGAAATATATTTTTAAGTCGGTTGCACCGAATGACTGTTTCTTTACTTTTTTTTTTATTTTTATTCTATCTTTTATTTTATTGAATTATTACCATTGGTGATATATGATTAAGATATTGTGTACGTAACTTAAGCTATATTCAAAGTTACTTGTTGCATTTATTTAAAATTATTTTTATATTAACATATAGTGTAATTAGTAAATTCATATAATTCATTTCAATATAAAAGTAAATTTTACATAAATGGAGCAAGCACCTTTGAACATGGCTTAAGTATCGTACACAATGTCTGAAATATATATTATAACCTATGGTAATATTCAATAAAATATATGATATGGCAAAAATTAACAAAAAAGAAATTTAATGTTTATAAAATATTATACATAGTTTGTTTTATGGTAAAACTCTTAGCCTTTTAAAAATATAAAAGTGTGAAATAAAAACGGAAATAGTAAAGAACCCTCGTGTATCAAATTTAAAGTTTCTATCTTTATGAATTTCGAAGATAAGCTTTTAATTTTGGGATTTCTTAGGAGGCACCTGAACCACCACTACAATTAAGTCAAAATTTCGGGGACACATAGGAAATAGGAAATATGTTCTTTGGCTTCGAAATTATACTCGTTCGGCCTCAAATCGATCAAAAGCTTCTAGAATCCGAACTCATTGACCAAACTAGTCCAGAACCAATTCCCATCGTTCTTTCATTACTAGTAACCTAGAGTTTTTGTTAATCTGAAAATTTGATCATGATCTAAAATATATGTTTGTTAGCCCTTGAAGTTTTCAAAGGTTCCAGAACCCGAAACCATGGTACGATTTCGCCCATATGCAGTCCCCGTCATACTTTCAATACTAGTTAACCCTTGTACACAATTTGAACGTTCTTTTTTAATTTTAAGTTTCTATTTTTATTAATTTCGATGATAAGCTTTAAAACCTACGAGGGTCTAAGAGAGGTACTGACTGCCACTCTCAATTGATCCAAAATGAGAGGGACAAGCAAGAAATAGTAAAGAACACCCATGTGTCTAATTTGAAGCTTTTACATTTGTTTCAAGTTACTATCTTTATTAATTTCGAAAATATGCTTTAAGGTCTTCGGAACTGAGTGGCTGATTCCCGAACCTCTACTCCAATTGGACACTAATTTCAAGGACACTAAGGAAATCGAAAGCCGCATATGGATAATAAGGTTGGGGGTTCTATCTTCATCGGAATTATGCTAGTTTGGCCTTAATTCGATCAAAAAGTTCTAAGTTTCGAACCCATTGTCCAATCCTCACCGTACGCAATCGGCGCCGTAGTTTCATTGCCAATAACCTACAGCACAAATTTAATGAAGATAGCGTTTTTATTTGTTGAGCTATCGTGATTTTTCATATATGTTCGTTAGCCCTGAAACCGACTAAAAGATCCGGTATCCGAACCCTTGGGCTGATTTCGCCCATATGCAATCCCCGCCGTACTTTCAGTCCTAGTAACCTACATTTAAAATTTCATCAAGATAGCTCCATTAATTTTTTGATTTATCGTGCATGCGGACGGATGAACGGACGGACATGGCTATATCAACTCAGGAGGTCACGCTGATCACAAATATAATATACTTTTCCATATCTAACTCACTTCCTTTACGTGGTTACAAACATCATACCAAAGTTAATATATCCTTTTACTTATTCTATAGGTGTAGGGTAAAAAAAGCACTTAATTTAACTCAATCGTCAAACAAACAGAAAAAGAAAATTTAAACACGGTAGTAAATTAAATATTTACTTAGAATAAAAAGTTAAACGCATTACGAATATACAAAAATAATGAAAAAATTCTATAAAGTTGTTGAATTCTGCTACAAGCTTGAGGTGAAATCCCAATATTAGCATGTATGGTTACCGGATATTAGTTGATCTTTAGAAGAGATTTTGATCACTGCACTGAAGTTTTTAACATTTAAATATTTATTGAATAAGTTATCTTTAACTGAAATATTCGAAAATTTAATAACAAGTGACTTACTTTCACTGCGATAACAAAACATTGATCTAATGTTTGCGTAATTAATGTAAAAGCCAATGGTACCAGCAATTGAATTAAAATGCGTATCCAGATTTTAATTATCAACATAAGAGATTCTAGTAATCAGAAGATAACTTCTATTTGTCAATCTTTCAGTTGCGAATAGTCGTTCACTTATGTTCGGCTGTGCAGTATTGTTTTTACTGAAAAATTCAAAAACCACGATACCGCAAAAACTAATTGCGCTATTTTAATGAAATTTAAACTCTATGTAACTAGTAATGAAAGTACCGCGGGTATTTCTTATAGGTTCGGGTTCTAGATGCTTTTGATTGCGAGGATAATTCTGAAACCTAAGAAGATAGAACCATAACATTTGAAGCCCAAGTGTTTTTTCTTATTAGCTTTGTGCCCGTAAAACTTTGAACGAATTTAAATAGTGGTTTGCGGATTGCAAATATCCGAAAGAAATAAAGATAGTAACTTAAAACATGTGTAGAAGATTAAATTTTGATTCAAGTGTGTTTTTTACTATTTCCTGCGTGTCCCCAAATTTGGGATCAATTGGATTGGTGGTTCAAAAATCTTTCTTGCACCTCCAAAGTTTTAAAAACTTTTGATCGAATTGAGGCCAAACGAACCTTATTTCGAAACCAATGAAAATATAACCTTAAAATTAAGGGCACCGATGTATCTTCTTATTCGCTTTGTGTCCTGGAAATTTGGGAACAATTGTAGTAGTGCATCAGGTACCACTCACGCTACTCCCAAGACCTTCAAGCTTATCTTCAAAATTAATAAAGGAAAAAACTTTAAATTTTATACACGAGTTGACTGTTTTCGTTCCCAACATAGGGAACGAAGCCTTTTTAAACAGCTAATAAGGTAATTATATTTTAATATAAAACTTATTATCTATTATATTTTTTAAATTAAAAACTAAAATATTTTTTTAATAAATGAAGAAAAATTTTTTATTTTTCATTTTTATTATATCATATATTTTATTGAATATTAATCATAGGTAATATATATTTCAGTAAAAACTAAAATATTTTTTTAATAAATGAAGAAAAATTTTTTATTTTTCATTTTTATTATATCATATATTTTATTGAATATTAACCATAGGTAATATATATTTCAGCTTACGATATTTAAATTGTGTTCACTGGTACTTGCTACATATATTATGTAAAGTTAATTTTTATATTTAAATGATTTATGAAAATATGAAAAGTTCTGAATTTGTCATTGCATATTTTTAGAAATACATTTATAGCATATCCGACATTTATAAGCTTTTCTACATGTGCTAAAAGCTTGTGACAAAAAGCTTATCAAAGCATTCATGTTTTTAGTTTGCACCAAACACCATCAAATTATTAAAATATATATATATTATCAAAAATTTATATTTCTGTCCAATAGCTTTGAGTTTAATGAAAATTTGTGCCACAGACAACAGCATTATGATTACAATACTTATTTTTAACAGAAGTGCTGAAAATTTCATATCATAAACTTAAAAGAGGAGAATTAGCCAATTCTAATCCTATTATTTCAATCTGTAACGTGGATCAGATCTTATTTCAACGAAAATTAAATAGTTTTCCTGTAAATTAAATCAAACCAGAATTAAATCAAAAAAGAAGTAAAATTAGAGAATACATTTAAAAATTATTTAAAATTGAAATAATTAATCAAGAGTATTCTTTTATTATTATGTTGATTAAGTCATTCAACAGTAAATGCATTACAGCAAAAAATCCTGAAAAGAAGTAATTACTGCATGTGTGTAAAATTTTGATTGAATTGGATAAAAAGTTTTAAATATGTAATTTTGTAATTGCATTTTATGAATACATTTATTTCAAGTTTTTTTGTTTTTTAATATTTTTATTTTCTGTATATATAGTTACGTTTTTATGCAATGGCCGTCAACACTATTGAAATCCAGACATTTTGGTCCATGGGTTCGAGTACCTGCCATACAATTTCTTTTTTTATAGGAGAATTCCCTACGCCTAATAGAGCTGTGTGTCTGAAATTTTTCTAAAATTTTATGGCCAAAGTTTCTGCAAAATTTAGTTGGTCTATTGCAGTGGGTTCGAGTAGTTTCTATACAACTTCATATTTTACATGAGAATTACTCTATAGTAAAGGTTGATGTCTGGATTTTTGTCAATAGTAGTTTACTTTAATGGCCAATGTTTGTTTATTAAAGAGTTTCGAAGAGATGACTTTCAACTTATATTTTCTTTTGCATGATATAAGGATTTCTAATCGGATGATATAATGTTTATATTACGGTCATACGGGTATTCCAGAGGTGAAAAAGTCTACTCTACTACATATACTTCCTCGTTTTTCTTCATAATTGTTAATGATTGTCAAATTAAAATTTTTTTTTTATTAAATTCTCTCTCTTAATTAATTCATCTCCTTGCAGTAAACAAAACTAATATTATATCCATCCTCCTTCCTTTCCTGTGTGGATGCTGATGCTCCAATTTTTAGATTCTCATATTTTTAATTTACATTTTAATTGTATTAGTAATTAATTAGTGATTAGTTTGCATTATAAATTTGCATATAATTTTATATGTTGATCTCTTTTCTCAAATTAATCATTATGTTAGTTTACATTAAATTTTTTGTAAATACAAATTTTTTATTTTAAAATCTAAATTTTCATGCGGTTTTACTTTCCATCAGTTTGCCACTGTAACTTCGTTCAATAAAGGCACATTATAGTGTTTCGCCATTATATACTGCAAGATAACAATTGTTGATCTATAACAAAGATCATTTTCTCACTCGAAGTAAAATTAATTTAGCCGGTGTAAAACAATAATTAAGGCGATTAAATCGTACATATATTTATTTAATTTTGTTTTTATCTTTTAATTTTAAATTCAGATAGGTATTAAATTTTTTCACTTTTAAATTGATTTTAAGAAAATATCATTTTGCTTTTATGTCTCTTCCTTATTTTCTTTGTTTAAAATAGAATTGAAAAACATTATTAAAAATTTATTATATTAATATATTATTATAAAGTGTTCAAAATTGAGGTATCATTTTGATTTTGCCGCCATTTTTTTTCTACCTGGAATTTTTATACGAGGTTTCTTTAGGTATATTCTAAATACATCCCGGTTAGTTAATATGAAACGTTACACGAGGAAACAACGTGTTTTTGTTATTACAACATTTTTTGAAAATGGTAAAAGTTTTCAAGATGTAATTGGAAATTTTTTTTTTGAAGGAAAAGTTCGAAGATCGCATTATTTTTCGTAGAGGAGGAGTGCATTGGCCACCAAGATCGTGCGATTTTAATCCCACAACAATTCAATAGGTTAAAACAAACATTATCGAGCATAATTAAACCATTGAGAACAGGTTATTGAACAACGTGATTCAGAATTTTGGCAAAAGATTGGAAGCCTGCCGAAGTAGTTGGGGTGTATTTTTCATTATTGATTGCAACCCATTTCTAATAACTTAAAATAAAAATATATTTAATATATCAAAAAAAAAGTCTTTTTTTCTATTAAAATTAAAATGATACCTCAATTTTGAACACCCTATATTAATACATATACCTACATATATTTTTTGTTTTTTTTTTACATTTAATTTTGAACTTTCTTTACTCTTAAAATTTTTTATATTCTTTTATAATTAATAATAATTTTTTGAAAATTAAATTTTAATTAGTTACAAAATTGTCAACTTTTGTAATAATTTTTGTAACATACGCGGGTTGCGGACGATTTTTCATACCGTTTTTGAAACGTAAATTGGTGACCAAAAAGATAATTTTAGTATTACAGGCCACTCAATTGTTTCACACTTCGTCCTTAAAAGAGACATCGCTTTCTTGATTAAAAATTACATCGTTTTCAAAATCCTTCATAAATATAAATCTTCTAGTCCAAACTTCCATTAAATGTGGGCAAAATTCTCGTTGGAAAACATGTTATACATTTCTGTTTTTATACAGATCATCGGAGATTGAAAAACTTTCTAACCAGATCAATGAAAATTTTAGAGTCATGCCCCAAAAACTGAAATAGTGCTGATTGGGGCTCCGACCATTGTTTGATGAAAACAAGCTTCCATATTAGTAGGGTTTTCTTAAAATGGATTGGAGATTTTCTCACAATTCGAGTACTTGTGGATGGTTAACCTTGATGGGTAACCTTTTTCTTAACATTTATCAATGACTTACTTTCAATAACCTACAATTCAATTCACAGTTTCGCAGATGACAACACCCTTGCGCTTTTCTATGAATTTCATAGCCGCTGTAACATTAATCAACAGTTTATTAATTTCAAAACTCACTTTTCTGCATCTGATCTTTTACAAATCTATAAAACTTACAATAATGCACATATATGAGCTAGAGTCCCCCAAACCGCGCTGGGATATCTTGATAAAGTACAAAATAGAGCTAATTAGTAACATGGCGAAAACTCGTTGGTGCGTATATCGCGATTATGGAATCAGTTACCATGTAATGGGTTACTTAAAGTTGGTAATTTTTGTATATGCGATCTAATAAAGTTTAAGAAGAACATCAACATCCATCTCCATTACTTCCCTTTAAATTAGTTCCTTTACCCAACATAATTCCAATTCCCAAATTCTAACCGATCCTAAACACCAAGCAATGCATATATGTATTTTAGGTCCATTTCAAGTTTGGTTTTAAAAAAGGACTGGTTAAAGTCCAACACTCCCCGGATCAACCCCGTATAGTGGTTCTGGCTGGCTTTCGATGCTTTCAATCAACCCTTGCAAACAAAATCTAATCTATGTCTTAACCAGGTCACACAGTACAAACATGTAACAGAAAAAAATTACTTAATTAACGCACTTTAAACTAATAGCAATAATTTTCATTCTTTATCTAGTTCTACTCAGCCACCACTTTCTACCATTGAAAAATCAGTTCTCTAAAAAACTAATAATCTGAACTGTCAAATTTCAAACCAAACAACCAACGATCGAAGTGCTGTTTTTTTTTGTAATGTATCTAAAAATATCCAACAAGATTGACTTACTAATCGGAGCACACCTATATTGAAGGTTACTTTCTGTTGCACAAATAAGAAAGGGACATGATTCGCCAAAATATCAAAAGACGGCTGGATCTTTGGCTGGGTTGTTTCAGGCAACGTTTATGATATTCCAAATTTTTAAGTGTGTGTGCTTTCTAATGAAAAAGTAGATATCAAAGAACAAAAATCGGATTAAGTTTTAAAGAAGTTTGCGCAAAACAGAATTCGTTTGAAGTAACGCTTAGAAGAATTCGGTTGAACTAAAGCTTGTGAAGAGCATTTTACAAATAATTTCAGTCAAGTTACTTTTTCGTCACGGACCAAACACACCTAGAGATTTCTTTAAACTTGCGGTTAAACGTTTTTTTAAATATTAAAGAAATAGCCTAAAAATGGAATACTCTGCTTTTGCAACTGGAATATATTTAAGAAATTTTCAAGGATGAACTAAGTTCGTCATCACACTATTTCCTTTCCCATCGTTGTGTTACGAAATTCAAATTATCGACTGCAAAATGTAGTGTCGGATTTGTCGGTTCTAGCAAACCTATTCATAATAAGATAATAAAGATGATCTATTCAGCAAAATTTTACGTTTTCTTATATATCGATATCTTGTTATATCGGACATATTAAAGAATATGTATCGACAAGAATTGATGAACAGCTTAGATCGAAACTTCCAATGCATACTTAAACGTAATTAAAATTTTAATAGTACAATTCTTTTAATTTGAAAAATTCTGGTTTTTTTCTTTTAACTTAGAAATTTCTGGTTTGATTTAATTTATATATTAATAGGGTTCCATTTAGCTTTCCTTGAAATTAAACTTTTCAATAAAATTAAACTTTTCATAAAGATATGGAAAAGATTAATTTCAGATTGAAATATTGGGATTAAAATGGGTTAATTCTCATCTTTTATAGTTATGATAAGGAATTTCAAGCATAAAATTCACTAAACAACTAATTTTAATTTTATTTTATTTTGAACCAAAGCAAGGTTTTTACAAAAAAATTATTTTATCTAAAACTTAGAACTCGCATGAACTTTAATTACATAGCAAAAATTTTAAATAGATTAAAATCAAAAGTTTATTTATTATTTGTTAATTGTAGAAAATACACAGTTAAAATTCAATTAATAAAGATAAAAAATTAACTAAGTGTCGTTATAAATCGTTATCGAATGTAGACGTGCTAAAAGTTAACGGAAAAGTTGAAGTTCATAATTTTTATTTTTTATAAAACTTAAATTTCGTAATTTTTTTTTCACCGCTTCGAATTGAAATTTGATCACTTCATTTTTTAAAGTGATCGATCAGCAGTTGTGCTTACAACCATAAGCTGGATAGCAATTGATTGTAATAAATGCAAGTCAAAAACATGATATACCGCAGTCAAAATAAATGATCGGTATTAGACCAATCTTCAACTGGAGTATTAAATGTGAATCCAAATATCAAATTTATATGTGATGAGTGTGCTTTCTACATCCGTGGTATGGTGGTTCAAAACAAAGATTGCTCAGTCAAAAAAAATAGTGATTATCTAAAAGAATACAAGGCTGGATTTGAATATGCGTTAAAGAAAAATTAACAAGAGGTTATCCAATTACTAAAAGCTATCGAAGGAAGATATCTAGAGAGGTTAGAGCAAATAAAAAAGGAAAAAAAAAAGTGAAGTCGGGAAAATGTGTTAACTTACGGAAACTTTCAAATCGAGAGTGCAAATATGAATGCCAATCTTAAAAATTCGATATCTAAGAACAATGAATTTTGTAGTGAATTAAAAATTTTAAACAATGAAAACAAAAAAAATATAAATATGGGTCAAAATATTCCATTTGCTGATATTTTAAAAACTGCTCGTGTAAGCTATAAAAATTTGCCACAAATAAAAACAGATGTACCACTGGTTAATAAACCTAAACAAAAACAAAAATGCCAATTAACTAAAATGGTTTTAAGTAAACAAGGGAATCCAAAAAATCTAAAAATAAAAAATGTGGTAAATAGGAAAAATGGAAAACAGAAAAATTAAAACAGAAACAAAAGAAGAATGGGATAAAAATAATAAATAATCTTGAAAATAAGATGATAGATTATGAAATTAAGGTGCCAGCTTAAATAAAAACAAAAATTGAAGTTTTACGTATGGGTGTTAAATATACTGAAGAAGATCTAATTAACAAACTTAAGGCTAAATATAATGCGCTAATAGAAATTGATAAAGAATCTTTCCGAAAAGTGATTGAAAATGAAAAAATATCAATATGATGGGAGCGTTGTTGTTGTAAAGTTTTCGATGCTTTGAGAGTTCTCCGATGTTACAAATATAAGGGGTTTAATCAAAAAGCTGTAAATTGTACCAAAGAGGAAACGTGCAGCAAAGGTCATCAAAATTACAAAAGTAAAGATTGTGATAAAAGTGAAGTTAACAATTAATGTATTAATTGATTAAAAGTTAATGGAACACTTAAGCATGGTTAAAACATTGATCATAAAACTTTCAGTGTATCGTGTCCAGTTTATCAGAGAAAGTTAAGCAATCTAAAACAAAAAATTGAATATTAGCAATCAATGATAGTTGAGAAAGAAAACAAAATCTCAATTGCTTTGGAAAATAGTAGTGAAAATATTAATACTAATGATAATAATATTAATGTTAATACTAATAATAATAATAATACAAATAATTCTAACAATAACAATCTTGCAATCAATGATAGTTGAGAAAGAAAACAAAATCTCAATTGCTTTTGATAATACTAGTGAAAATACTAATACTAATGATAATAATATTAATGTTAATACTAATATAATAATAATAATAATAACTTAAAATAAAAATATATTTAATATATCAAAAAAAAAGTCTTTTTAGCACATTTTCAAAAAATTTTGTAAAAATGTGCCTATATAGCTTCACTCTGTCCGTCCGTCCGTCCGTATGTTTACAAAAACTTTTACACCGTTTGAAATAAAGTAAAGAAATTTTAACCATGGGTAGCTTTTGCAAAAAAAATAATTTCGTAGAAGAATTTTTTTCTATAGCCCCACCTGTTACGGGGTTACAGCCCCCCAAAGTTGGAAAAAGCCCTATATTTAAATTGTTATAACAAAAGTTCTGTGGAGATATTTTCAATCTGAAAACGGCAAACGATAGCTGGTTTCATAAACTTTATAAATATTTAAAAGGCAAATGTTTAGAGTTGCCATACGGTACTAAAATTTACCATTATATAAAACTCAATTTTTGCAAAATTTTTGGTCCCACATATCTCCTAAACGGTTTAAGATATTGTCTTGAAATTTTGGGAGAAGTTAGATCCTCAAATATTAGTAGAAGTCGGTTAAGAAAAGTTTTTTGTCAAGCCCCCTGTTTAATTCAAGCCCCCGAAAATTTAAATTTTGCTATTTTTAAGCACCTGTAACTTGAATACCTGTCAAATTTTTCTTTTATTAATATGCAAAATTTAAAGGCCCAATATTATATTTTAACATATGTTAAAAGTTTTTCTTAAATTTAAAAGCGGTTCCTTAAATTGAAGAAAGTGTCTCTCAGTTTTACCCATTTTTGCTTAGATTGTATAATTCTAAGTAAAATTTCAAATTTTTGTGGGATTCACAATTTAATTCCTAGAACGTAAAAACATGGAGGGGACGAAGGGAGGGGGGGGGGGGAGTTAGATAAAGTTAGATCCTTGAAAAACTTGGCAACCTTCCCCATTGAAAGGCTATAACATAACAACTTTAAAATAAAAATATTTACTGTTAGCACTAAATTTTATAAGTAAGCAATAACTATTCCCAAGTAAATATTTCCAAAGTTAAACTCAGTTGTAATACAATATAATTTTGAAAATGTGCTTTTTTAAAAACCCTTGGTTTTTTTTCATCACTTGTTTTTTATTAAAATTAAAATGATACCTCAATTTTGAACACCCTATATTAATACATATAAGTACATATATTTTTTGTTTTTTTTTTACATTTAATTTTGAACTTTCTTTATTCTTAAAATTTTTTATATTCCTTTATAATTAATAATATTTTTTTGAAAATTAAATTTTAATTAGTTACAAAATTGTCAACTTTTGTAATAATTTTTGTAACATACGCGGGTTGCGGACGATTTTTCATACCGTTTTTGAAACGTAAATCTTTAAGTCAAACGTCTTCTTTAAGTCAAAACTCAATTAGTTTCTATTTCTGACTGCACATCCTGAAAGTATGTAGTTTCAGCAGGTTGCCTCTTAGGGGCCCCGACCATTGTTTGATGAAAACAAGCTTCCATATTAGTAGGGTTTTCTTAAAATGGATTGGAGATTTTCTCACAATTCGAGTACTTGTGGATGGTTAACCTTGATGGGTAACCTTTTTCTTAACATTTATCAATGACTTACTTTCAATAACCTACAATTCAATTCCCAGTTTCGCAGATGACAACACCCTTGCGCTTTTCTATGAATTTCATAGCCGCTGTAACATTAATCAACAGTTTATTAATTTCAAAACTCATTTTTTTCTGCATCTGATCTTTTAAAAATCTATAAAACTTACAATAATGCACATATTTGAGCTAGAGCCCCCCAAACCGCGCTGGGATATCTTGATAAAGTACAAAAAAGAGCTATCCGTCTTATAAATGAACCCAGTGTTACTTCATCGCTCACTTCACTTAACCATCGGCGAACCTTTTGGTCGTTTTATAGACACCTCGTAGGGACGAACACCTGTTCCAATGAAATCAAATAACTAATGCCTCCTTTCAAAGTTTTTCAAGTGAAACAAGTCGTGCAACAAATGCTCATCCCTAAATTTTTGAATTAGTAACATGGCGAAATACGGCTTCTGAAAACTCGTTGGTGCGTATATCGCGATTATGGGATCAGTTACCATGTAATGGGTTTCTTAAAGTTGGTAATTTTTGTATATACGATCTAATAAAGTTTAAGAAGAACATCAACATCCATCTCCATTACTTCCCTTCAAATTAGTTCCTTTACCCAACATAATCCCAATTCCCAAATTCTAACCGATCCTAAACACCAAGCAATGCATATATGTATTTTAGGTCCATTTCAAGTTTGGTTTTAAAAAAGGACTGGTTAAAGTCCAACACTCCCCAGTGCAACCCCGTATAGTGGTTCTGGCTGGCTTTCGATGCTTTCAATCAATCCTCGCAAACAAAATCTAATCTATGTCTTAAACCAGGTCACACAGTACAAACATGTAACAGAAAAAAATTACTTAATTAACGCACTTTAAACTAATAGCAATAATTTTCATTCTTTATCTAGTTCTACTCAGCCACCACTTTCTACCATTGAAAAATCAGTTCTCTAAAAAACTAATAATCTGAACTGTCAAATTTCAAACCAAACAACCAACGATCGAAGTGCTGTTTTTTTTTGTAATGTATCTAAAAATATCCAACAAGATTGACTTACTAATCGGAGCACACCTATATTGAAGGTTACTTTCTGTTGCACAAATAAGAAAGGGACATGATTCGCCAAAATATCAAAAGACGGCTGGATCTTTGGCTGGGTTGTTTCAGGCAACGTTTATGATATTCCAAATTTTTAAGTGTGTGTGCTTTCTAATGAAAAAGTAGATATCAAAGAACAAAAATCGGATTAAGTTTTAAAGAAGTTTGCGCAAAACAGAATTCGTTTGAAGTAACGCTTAGAAGAATTCGGTTGAACTAAAGCTTGTGAAGAGCATTTTACAAATAATTTCAGTCAAGTTACTTTTTCGTCACGGACCAAACACACCTAGAGATTTCTTTAAACTTGCGGTTAAACGTTTTTTTAAATATTAAAGAAATAGCCTAAAAATGGAATACTCTGCTTTTGCAACTGGAATATATTTAAGAAATTTTCAAGGATGAACTAAGTTCGTCATCACACTATTTCCTTTCCCATCGTTGTGTTACGAAATTCAAATTATCGACTGCAAAATGTAGTGTCGGATTTGTCGGTTCTAGCAAACCTATTCATAATAAGATAATAAAGATGATCTATTCAGCAAAATTTTACGTTTTCTTATATATCGATATGTTATTATATCGGACATATTAAAGAATATGTATCGACAAGAATTGATGAACAGCTTAGATCGAAACTTCCAATGCATACTTAAACATAATTAAAATTTTAATAGTACAATTCTTTTAATTTGAAAAATTCTGGTTTGATTCTTTTAACTTAGAAATTTCTGGTTTGATTTAATTTATATATTAATAGGGTTCCATTTAGTTTTCCTTGAAATTAAACTTTTCAATAAAATTAAACTTTTCATAAAGATATGGAAAAGATTAATTTCAGATTGAAATATTGGGATTAAAATGGGTTAATTCTCATCTTTTATAGCTATGATAAGGAATTTCAAGCATAAAATTCACTAAACAACTAATTTTAATTTTATTTTATTTTATTTTGAACCAAAGCAAGGTTTTTACAAAAAAATTATTTTATCTAAAACTTAGAACTAGCATGAAATTTAATTACATAGCAAAAATTTTAAATAGATTAAAATCAAAAGTTTATTTATTATTTGTTAATTGTAGAAAATACACAGTTAAAATTCAATTAATAAAGATAAAAAATTAACTAAGTGTCGTTATAAATCGTTATCGAATGTAGACGTGCTAAAAGTTAACGGAAAAGTTGAAGTTCATAATTTTTATTTTTTATAAAACTTAAATTTCGTAATTTTTTTTCACCGCTTCGAATTGAAATTTGATCACTTCATTTTTTAAAGTGATCGATCAGCAGTTGTGCTTACAACCATAAGCTGGATAGCAATTGATTGTAATAAATGCAAGTCAAAAACATGATATACCGCAGTCAAAATAAATGATCGGTATTAAACCAATCTTCAACTGGAGTATTAAATGTGAATCCAAATATCAAATTTATATGTGATGAGTGTGTTTTCTACATCCGTGGTATGGTGGTTCAAAACAAAGATTGCTCAGTCAAAAAAAATAGTGATTATCTAAAAGAATACAAGGCTGGGTTTGAATATGCGTTAAAGAAAAATTAACAAGAGGTTATCCAATTACTAAAAGCTATCGAAGGAAGATATCTAGAGAGGTTAGAGCAAATAAAAAAGGAAAAAAAAAAGTGAAGTCGGGAAAATGTGTTAACTTACGGAAACTTTCAAATCGAGAGTGCAAATATGAATGCCAATCTTAAAAATTCGATATCTAAGAACAATGAATTTTGTAGTGAATTAAAAATTTTAAACAATGAAAACAAAAAAAATATAAATATGGGTCAAAATATTCCATTTGCTGATATTTTAAAAACTGCTCGTGTAAGCTATAAAAATTTGCCACAAATAAAAACAGATGTACCACTGGTTAATAAACCTAAAGAAAAACAAAAATGCCAATTAACTAAAATGGTTTTAAGTAAACAAGGGAATCCAAAAAATCTAAAAATAAAAAATGTGGTAAATAGGAAAAATGGAATGGTGCTTATTAAAACAGAAACAAAAGAAGAATGGGATAAAAATAATAAATAAACTTGAAAATAAGATGATAGATTATGAAATTAAGGTGCCAGCTGAAATAAAAACAAAAATTGAAGTTTTACGTATGGGTGTTAAATATACTGAAGAAGATCTAATTAACAAACTTAAGGCTAAATATAATGCGCTAATAGAAATTGATAAAGAATCTTTCCGAAAAGTGATTGAAAATGAAAAAATATCAATATGATGGGAGTGTTGTTGTTGTAAAGTTTTCGATGCTTTGAGAGTTCTCCGATGTTACAAATATAAGGGGTTTAATCAAAAAGCTGTAAATTGTACCAAAGAGAAAACGTGCAGCAAAGGTCATCAAAATTACAAAAGTAAAGATTGTGATAAAAGTGAAGTTAACAAATGTATTAATTGATTAAAAGTTAATGGAACACTTAAGCATGGTTAAAACATTGATCATAAAACTTTCAATGTATCGTGTCCAGTTTATCAGAGAAAGTTAAGCAATCTAAAACAAAAAATTGAATATTAGCAATCAATGATAGTTGAGAAAGAAAACAAAATCTCAATTGCTTTTGATAATACTAGTGAAAATACTAATACTAATGATAATAATATTAATGTTAATACTAATAATAATAATAATAATAATACAAATAATTCTAACAATAACAACATTACTAATATTGCTACCACATTTTTAGTATATTAATTTATAAAAGCTTGTATATTAATGTTAATACTAATAACAATAATAATAATATATATAATAATTTTAATAATGATAATAAGGAAAATAAAGTGGGTATTTTAAAAGTTAAATCAAAAACAGAGGAATATATTAAGAAATCTGCGAACTGTAAAAAAGCATTGTTATACTGAAATTATTAACTTTCAAAATAAAAAAAAGTTCCAATAATAAATCTTGTACAATTCAAGTTAATAATAATAGCGAAAATAATACATGTAACTCTAAAAAAGAATTCCTATAGTAACAGATTCTGATAAAAAAGATTATCAGATTGATTGAAAAAAGTGAAAATAACAATCCTATCAACAAAAACATATTGTTAATAATAATAATGCTAATACAATTAATACGAAAATTATTAAAGATATAGCTAAAGATGGAAGCCTACTTGAAGTGCGAACAGCTAATTATGCTAATTGGATTTAAGGTGATTTATCGTTTCAGTAGTAGGCAGTATTGTATGATATTGTAAAGTCTAACAGAAAAAGCTTTATTAATCCACTAGCTCCACCAAATGTCAGATTAACAAGAAATGCTATTACATCTGGTGACAATATTCATGCTACATCTCGATTTAGAGAACACAGAATATACAACTGTGTTAGATTGTTTCTAGCATATTTTCATGACAATGATGATACATGTTATAACGGAATGTCGCAAACTAGTCCAAAAGTACTTATACACCAGGAGGGACTGCCAAATGACTTTCATGAACTTTCAAATTTATACTTTATCTATCATGAAACCACAGAAATATCAAGAAAGTAAGTGCTACAGGATCTAGCTTATTTTAGGAGACATAATATGCAAAATAAATACAGGGAGCATCTGCAGAGAATCAGAGAATCATGGCAAAACTATTTGATTGGAAAACCATGACGCTGAATAAACTATTGAATATGAAAATGGTTCATTTTAATGCTAGAAGCTTGAGGAAAAATCTAAATGAAATAGAAGCATTGAAATATTGCTATTGGAATTGGTTAACTCTCATCTTTTATTTTTGTGATATGAAACTTTGAGCAATTCTGTTATAAATAAGTATTATAATCATAGTTCTCCTGTTCTCTGTGACAATAATTTTAATTAACCTCAAAGTTATTCCAAAGATATATTAATTTGTGATAGTACATACTATATAAAAAGTTATAGAACTTGATTATTTTTAATTTTAATTAAAACCATTAATGTTATGGTTAACTTTTTATCATAAAATTTAATAATTCCAACTTTTCAAAATTGAAATTAATTTAATTTCGTAGTGTATGGACTTTTAGAAAAACTATTAAATGCAAAATATGCAATAAATGTATTTCTAAAATACAATGTCAAATTTAGAACTATTCATATACTCGTAATTCATTTAAATAAGAAAATAAATTTTACATACATGCAGCAAATACCTTTGAATATAACTTAAGTATCGTACACAATTTCTTAATTATATATTACCTATGGAAATATTTCAAAAAAATATATAATATAATAAAAATTTAATGGTGTCACCCCATTACAAAGTTAACTTTCGATGTTTGTTGGTTTGTTCAAATAAATTTTGCTGTCGGTGCTTGTCTTATCGACAGTGAAAAAGCTTACAATACGGTTTGGTTGGATGGCTTAATATACAAGCTTTTATAAATTAATATACTAAAAATTTAGTAGCAATTTTAATAAGTATTTTATATGGAAATAAATTCTGTATTTAAGCTCAAAACAATAATCAGAGCAAAATGTTCATAATAGAGAATGGTTTAATGCAAGGTACTGTCAATGCTCCAATATTATTTTCAATTTACATATCCGCGTTACTTGATCTGTTAGCTAGCTTTAGAGCAAGCAACTATACATTAGCTTTTGCTGATGACATTATTATTTACTCTGCCGACACAACGGTTAACAGATAAAAAATAGTGTGCAAGAAATATTTAATGTTACACGTGATTATTGTAAAGTTTGGCTTTTAAAAAAAAATTTCAATAAATGCGAGAAAATATTGTTTCGCAATACAGTTTACAAAACTAATACGGATATTAGAGATAATGCCCTCTTAGGCAATAAAAATGTAGTAAAATACCTTGGAGTTCAGTTAAATCGTAACCTGAATTACACCTTTCACATTAAATATATAATTTCAAAAGCTTTACAACAAACCCATTTCCTTTTTTTTTTTTACAACAAAAACATTAGCCGAAGAGTAAAAGAAATAATAAGTTACCAGACATTAATAAGGCCATTGCGAGCAATATAAACGGAGCAAATTTGAAATACAGTATGTCTATTCCGGGCATAGATAAATTATTAAAAAGCGACCATTGGTGGTTGGAAAAAACCTTTAATTTGCGCTGGGTAGTTTATATAAATTGATTTAACTCGGTTAAGTATTTTAAATTAGATTAAGTTAGTGAAAGTTTTATTTTAAAAAATTTTTTGAGTCGGTTTGGTTCTTTTAGTCCCCTAAATTTTTACCAAAACTATATAATAATTATATTGGTCAACTGAACAATTTAAGTAATGATTAAAGTCTAGGATTAAATATTAATATTAACATAAAAATTATAGTTTAAATGTTAATCTAGTTATTTATAAGCTGTTTTCATTCAACTTTTCTAGGCTAAGGTTGATTAAAACTAGAAGGGAAAATCAACTTAATATAAAAGTAGGTATATAATAAAGTTTAAATTAAAAAAAAAACAAGTAAAGAAACAGTCAGTCGGTGCAACCGACTTAGAAATACCCTTCACCTATTTGGTTCAAATTTAAGGACATATCCATAAGTCATTTTAACACCATAGAAGCTGTTATTAATTTGATCGTAAGACATAGCTAACCAAATTAACTGTATAATACTAAAAACATTTTCTAATTACCCTATCTATTAAAAAATACTACAAATTCTTACTAATTTATCTATTTAAAAATATTAAAAAACAAACAAACTTGAAATAAATGAAAATATATTTATTCCAATTCAATTACAAAATGAAAAAATTCTAATTATTAAATTTTGTGATAAAAAGATAATCAAAGCATAATAATATATTTAATAATCCAAATTTTTAAAAATTGCAATTATTTTAAATGGTTAGTTTATATACCTAATAGAAAAGCTTATAAACGCAAAATATGCAATAAATGTATTTCTAAAATACAATTAAAAATTTACACCTTTTCATATAATTCATTTAAATATAAAAATAAATTTTACATAAATGCAGCAAGTACCTTTGAACATAGCTGAACCACTACAATTAAGTCTAGATTTCGGAGACACATAGGACATAGGAAATATATTCTTTGGCTTCGAAATTAAACTCGACCACAACCAATTCCCATGGTACTTTCATTACTAGTAACCTACTGTTAAATTTCATCAAAATACCGGCATTATTTTTTGAGTTATGGTGTTTGTAAGATATATGTTTGTTAGTCCTTCAACTTTTCAAGGGTTCCAGGACCCGAAATTATGGTACGATTTCGCCCATATGCAGTCCCGTCATACTTTCAATACTAGTTAACCCTTGTACACAATTGGAACGCTCTATCTTAATTTTAAGTTACTAGTTTTATTAATTTCGATGATAAGCTTTTACACATTGGGGGGTCTAAGAGAGGTTCTGAACCACCACTCCAATTGATCCCAAATTAGGGGGGCACGCAAGAAATAGTAAAGAACACCCTTGTGGCAAATTGGAAGCTTCTACATTTGTTTCAAGTTACTATCTTTATTAATTTCGAAAATATGCTTTAAGGGCCTAAGAACTGAGTGGCTGGTCCCCGATCCACTACTCCAATGGGGCCCAAATTTCAAAGACACTTACGAAATAGGAAGGGACACCCTGATACCAAATTTGGAGGTTCTATCTTCATTGGTTTCGGAATTATGCTCGTTTGGCCTAAATTCGATCAAAAAGTTCTAAGTTCCGAACCCATTGTCCAATCCTCACCGTAAGTAATAACCGCCGTAGTTTCGCTGCCAATAACCTACAGCACAAATTTCATGAAGATAGCCTCATTAGTTGCTGAGTTATCGTGATTTTTTATATATGTTCCTTAGCCCTGACATCGATTAAAAGGTCCGGAATCCGAACCGTTGGGCTGATTTCGCCCTTATATAGTCCGCGCTGTACTTATAGTACTAGTTAACCCTTGTACACAATTTGAACGGTCTATCCTAATTTTAAGTAACTATTTTTAGTAATTTCGATTATAAGCCTTTAAAACTTGGGAGGTCTGAGAGGGGTACAGAACCACCACTCCCATTGATCCCAAATTAGGGGAACACGCAAGAAATAGTAAAGAACACCCTTGTGGCAAATTGGAAGCTTCTACATTTTTTCAAGTTGTTATCTTTATTAATTTTAAAGATATGCTTTAAGGTCCTCGGAAATGTGTGGCTGGTCCCCGACCCACTACTCCAATGGGACCTAAATTCACAAGACACTTAGGAAATAGGAAGGGACACCCTGAAACTAAATTTGGAGGTTCTATCTTCATTGGTTTCGGAATTATGCTCGTTTGGCCTAAATTCGATCAAAAAGTTCTAGGTTCCGAACCCATGGTCCAATCCCGACCTTACGCAATTCCCGAAGTAGTTTCATTACTAGTAACCTACAGCACAAATTTGATGAAGATAGCGTCATTAGTTGTTGCGTTATCGTGATTTTTTATATTTGTTCATTAGCCCTGAAACCGATTAAAAGGTCCAGAATCCGAACCCATGGGCCGATTTCGCCCATATGCAATCCCCGCCGTACTTTCAGTCCTAGTAACCTACAGTTAAAATTTCATCAAGATAGCTCCATTATTTTTTGAGTTATCGTGCCTACGGACGGACGGACGGACGGACGGACGGACGGACATGGCTATATCGACTAAGGCGGTCACGCTGATCACAAATATATATACTTTTCCATATCTAGCTCGCTTCCTTTAGGTGGTTACAAACACCATACCAAAGTTAATATACCCCTTTACCTATTCTATAGGTGTAGGGTATAACAAGTAAAGAAAAAGTCAGTCAGCGCAACCGACTTAGAAACACCCTACACATATTTGGTTCAAAAATTAGATATCCATAAGTCATTTTAAAACCATAAAAGCTGTTATTAGTTTGCTCGTAAGATATAGCTAACCAGATTAACTTTATAATTCTGAAAACATTTTCTAATTCTAATAGGTACATGAATTTACATAAGAGCACACGAAATATGCAACGTACATACCTCGGATTTTTAAAAATTGACAAAGCGTATAAAAATATTTTTATTGTTTTTTCTTATGTTGCTAAGATAATGTTTTAAAACAAAAAATAGAAAATTTTAATAACATAATATTTTTTTAAAATATTTAAAAAATACATATTCACAGTTATTGAAAATACCTATAATATGTTTCAAAACCTTCACTAATTCAGTACGGAAGCAAAAACAATAATACGGAAGCAAAAACAAAAAAATAAACTCTCTTAAATAAATATTTTGTAATTTAAATGTTTTGTAACTTAGGACCCAACTTAAATTAACGCGTACGGCGAAAAATTTCTGTCAAAAAATTTTGAAATAAGTAGTTATGTAAATAAATTTACATGAAAGCAACCCAAATACGCGTAGCGCGTTGTACTGTACCTCGGATTTTTAAATTTTAAAAATTGGTAAATAGAATAAAAATATTGTTTTCGGTTTTTCTTATATTTTTAAATGTTTAATTTTAATTAATAATTAAAAATTTTTATTTTACATTTTAAACATCGAATAATGTTTTTTCATGAGAAAAAACTTTTTTTAGTTTTACTTCGACATAACGAACGAATATTATATAAGGCGTTTTTTTTTTAAATCTGAGCACGCTCCAAACAACATGAGCACATTCTGAGTAGAACATGGACAGAGTACGCTCAGAGCGTTCAGATTTAATAAAAAAACACGAAAAATTAATTTAAATTAAAACATTTTGACTTTTATTTTACAAGTAAAATCTCAAACAACCGTCAAAATGTCTTTAAAAAAACAGGAATCATATGCTCCGAGCGCTCAGAGCTAAAAAAAACCCGATTTTTTTTGACAATTCATGCTCTGCTCAGATATAAAAAAAAAACCCCTATAATTAATGCGTTCCTTTTAGCAAAAAGTGTATATGAAGAGTAGATAGGAGTAGTTTGTAATTGGAACGGTAATTTTTGTTTCAGGAGTAGATAATTATTAGATTAACTGTCATTTTAAAACTATCTGTTATATGAGAAGTTTATCAATTTTAATATATTTAAATATTGAAAATAAAGTCTTAATGCTGATATATGTACATATATATGTAAATAATATTTTTTAAAATGGAAGAAGAAAGTGCTGATTTGTTTTCTAATCAAATATATGATTTAACATAACTTTATCAAATGAAAATCATTCCATTATGAGAAAATTTAAATTAAGGTTATCTGCTGAAAATTACCTACTTCTATTATCAACTCTTTTTCAAAGCCTGGTTCTGTTGGGAGTAGCTGTCAGTAGTAAAGAATAGTTTACTTCTCATTAAAGAATGCTAGCATTGAAATATGTTCAGTAGAATAGTGTCATATGCCTGTATTTCGTTAGCTTATAATATCATTTAAATCGTATTTTACTTGAGAATATTTTTTTAACCTGAATATTTAATTTTTGTACCTATATATATATTGATTTGGCGATTCTACATCTTGCTCAGAGTTAAAACGAATTTTTTTTGACAGTTCATGCTCTACTCAGATTTAAAAAATGCCTGTAAAGGAACTGTAGCATGTATTCATACAGTTTTTAATTAGGGAAAAAAATACATACGGAACGGATACAAAATAATTCAAATCGTACTAAAATGTTTAGTTTTCTATATGATGGACAGCATTAACTCGAATTTTGGCTACTTGACTTCAGTAAATGTATGTATACGTTTAGAAATATACAAATATCAGAACTTTATATATCAGAACAATATTTATATTAAAAATTTAAATAGCTTTTTTTGTGTAATATAATAACTGTACCACATTATACTCTCTTTAAAGCGACTTTAGCTACAGGAATAAAATTCAAAAATACAACAACCTTTTTATAACTGAAAAAATTATAAATTTTTTTTAAGCAAATTTCAAGCGCAAGAATTGTTGCAATATATTTTATTACGTATAGGAAAAAAAAATATAATTTTTCGTGTTAAATTAGTCTAATATAGATTACACAAAACTAATATTTTTATGTAAATTTGAAAGCAAAAATGGCTCGAACTTCGAGCACAGGGCGATACTAGTATAAAATAATATTTTCGGGCCAAAAAAAAAGTAAAACCAAAAATATTTCTTGATTTAAAAATTTTGATATTTAATAATTATCTTTTCTTTATTGATAGTCAAAATTAACTAACTTTACAAAAAATTTCTTTTTTTCACTTGTTTTTAATTTACTAAAAATCACACGTTAAACATAAAAAAATTAATATTTTACGTTTTCTTAAGTACTTAAATATTGATTAGTTATTATAAAAAGAGGCACCCTGATACCAAATTTGGACGTTATATCTTCTATGGTTTTTACACCATCTTAAAATTATTTATTTTGTTGACCTTTACTTATTCTAAATAATACAGTATAACAAGTGCATTTGGTTTTTTGTATGCAAAATGAAACTTTAAAAGAAACAACAAAAAGAAAAATTATTTTTAAAATTATAAAAAGAAAAAAAATTTATGAAGCAAATTTATACGGCACGAGTATGATTATGCGTTATCATCGAAATTTCGTATGTGGTAATTGGAATGGAGAAACATGTGGTTTTGTAAAATTATTGTGGTTTAGTTGAGAGGGGTGATCGGTTGATAACGTAACACCTCCACCCTCCTGGCGAATTCCACTTGATTGTATTAGAATTTTGGGTAGAGCAAATTTAAACTTTATAAAAAGGAAAATGCAAATAATAATTATTGCTGTAACTGTCTAATGTTAGATTTGTGTACCAAGTGTGAATGAATTTCAATTCCGCTTTGTGTGTAATACAAATCATCCACATGAAATCGATTTGAAATTTTCGCTTCAGTTATGTTACGATTTACATAGGTTGAAATTCGGTGATGATATCCGAGCTTCGAGAGAAATTTAACGGTTATTAAATTTTATTAAATTGTTTACTTTTATTTTTATGTCGATAATTTGACCACAATTATTATAAAGAGAGGTTCTTTCAAATTTTTTGTTACCACAATGTTACCTGAAATTGACTTTATTTCCATTGCAAAATTTTGCTTATAATGGCAAATTATTTGATTTGTTTTCATTAAATTTGCAATACATTGATCCTCAATATTGGGATCAGGTTTTTTTCTAATATGTTATACTTTTCTACATTTTCAAAAATATTTTGTTTACAATTTATAACTTTACTTAAATTAGTATCTAACTCTAAATTACTATCTTTATTTGGAACTTAAAAAATTATGTTCCTATAAAAATTTTCTTTGACAAAATTTAATATTGAAATTACAAATACAATAACAGAATCATTAAAAAATACCGAGTTTTTATATAAGGTAGAGTTTCTACGGTTATACTATAATTTACAATTTCTTCCTTTGTAAAAACATCTTTTGCTAAATTTTCTAATCTTCTTGACGGTATTATTACTTTTATGTTTTCAATTTGTTTTAATAAAATTTGTAAGCTCTCACTAATTTCATTTTTACATTAAAAAGGTTAAGTTTAATTTCAATTTCTTTAATATGATTATCAAAATTATTTATTGTATCACTTATATTTCTAAGTTTAAATGTTTAGTAATTGCGTCGATTTCGAATTTTCTATGGCTTTTTTATTATTACTTTCTATTATTTTGAAATGTTCCTCTATTTCTTCACGTTTATCATTGTCCATGACTCCATTGAGAAATCGAAGACCGTTACCAACCAAATTTACTAAACTTCGTTTTGTAACATGGTGAGGAATTATACTACTGAATACTTCTTTCAAGTGATTGAATTTATAAAGAAATGTATTTGGAATGTTAGTTTTTCTTGCAACTGGTTTATGTTAAGTTCTATTTTACTTATACTTTCTTCGTACTTTGAAAACTCTATTACATGCAAAGTTTAACTAAAATTATAAATTATTTTTAGCTCGTGCTCTTGAAACAAAATGTATCCATTATCGGATTTTAGTTCTGTAATTTGAATAGATGATTTTAATAGGACTGAAAATGGAAATAGCAGGAGAAGTAAAATGATATTTACTGAAAAAAAAAAGTGAAAAAAGAAAAATTTGTTAATTTTGAAATTTATAATTCTTTTTAAATTGATTATTATAGATAGGGAGGATTTCATTGTCAATTTTATGTCTACTCTAGACTAGTTTTTATCATTTTCCCTTTCTTATGGTAGGGTTTTAATTTTGTAACCCTATTTAATTTAAGATAACTAGAAGACTTACCATTGGTTTTTCCTTTATTACGTTTTCTGATAGATTTGTCTTTGATTTTTGTAACAAATTCTCTAAAATATAAGGATATTGGTTGGAAGAAATAACGTCATTTAGAAAGTCAATAGGCTTTTTGCCAGTTGAAGTGTGAATAGTTTCGTTGTAGACTTTTAAGCTTTTTATAATGTGATCTTCGTCCGTAATTTGACCTTCTTCTTTTCGAATCGTGTTCAAAATTCGTAGGTGTTCATTCAAGGTATTATGGAATCTTTTGATATCCGAATTACTACTATGATTATTGGGAGTAGTAAAATGAATGTCAATTCCTTCTGTCTCTAAACAAGTTTTGAAATTCATGCTGTTAAAACCCTTCTCTTGGTCGGTTACAACTTTAACATGTTTAACGAAAGATGGTATATATTGCATAAATCTATTTTTCAAATCCATCCAATACCTAGATTTTAAGGGTATGATTTGGGCGTGCTTTGAAAATTTGTCAATAATTGTCAAGTATGGATTTCCTTTTGTGTGAAACCATATGTTCATATGGACTATGTAATAGTTTTTCGGGGATTTCCGTAATTTGTAATGGTAGATTTAAAGGACGTCTTTCATACTTTGCGATATTACAAATATGACAATTATTTATAACATTTTAAATTTAATTTTTTAATTTATGGAAATAATAGCTCTTCTTTAAATTTTGATAAACGTCATTGATACCTCTATGGTTCTTTTTTGTGTGCAGGTCAAGAATAAGTTTCTTTATTTCAAGATGATATAAAATGTCAGTAAGTGAAAATGAGATTTTTTTTAATTTTATTAGTTTAATTTTTGAAAAATATTTTGGGTATATATTTTGTAAAGAACTGTAAATATTAATATCTTCAATCATAATTCCTACTATGAATATGATTTTTAAAAACTTCAATAAAAAATTTTTCGTTAGGATTAGGATGTATGAAAATTTTCCTTGTTCTACGATGGATTTTAAACAATTTGAATTGTTCTTGTGAACCCTTTTTATACCCGTGCATACATATATGACATCGGGTATATTAAAATTGCTCCTCCGTTTGTAAAGCATCGATCTAGACGAGCTAGATATAGTGCCAAGAGTACGTATCGGCTCAGAATCGAAAAATGAGGCGATCTAGTTATGTGTGTCTGTCCGTCCGTCCGTCCGTCTGTGTATCCGTCCGTCCGTCTGTGTGTCACCACGATAACTCAAAAACTAAAAGAGCATAGTTTTGAAATTTTCACAAAATATTTTTCAATCAATTTCTAGGTTCCCTATTTTTTTTGGTTAAGATCGGACCAAAACTTAGGGTAGCTCTCGAACAACTAACTTTTTTAACTCCAATATTTTCATATAAAAATTTGAAATTTTGCTATCCATCTTGTATTTAACATGAAATTATATGAATTTTGTTTTTTTTTTGTAGATAACGATTTTGAGTTACGATTTCATATGATTTAAATGATGCGTAGTATAAAAAAAAATTTAAGATAAGCAAAAAAGAATACAAAGATTTTTTTAAGTAAATGGCTTCATAAATAATTTATATGTATGTATTCATATAATATGTATATGTGTAATATTTTGCATGCTTTGTATTTTGATATTAAGAGATATAATCATTTAATCAATATAATTATACTAGCTAATACCCGGTGCACGTTGCTGCACCTCTCAATGGAGGTTTAATTGTATTTTATGTTACTGCAAAAAGTTGACACAAAAATTACACACGGTTTACACATGTAAATTTTAAAATGTATGAAAGCAATCTTTTTAAAACGATTTTTCTAGGATTATTCTAGTAATTTTTAAAACTTTCTGTAAATCGCACTATGCATTCTAGTATATTGTAAGTGTAAAAATAAAAAGTGTACTTACGATATAATAGAATGCATAGTGCGAAATACAAACTACTTTCCAAAATTTGACGTAATTTACTTCCAAAAAATTTTTTTTGACCAATCGTAGGACCGTCTGTTAACAGACTCAACTCCATTTTCAAGCTGCTTCACATATAAAATTTCAGGTCAACCGGTCAAATCGTTTATAATTTAGAGTTAAGTAAAGCAAAAATTTATTAACAGCCACTGTGCCCCATTGGGTTAACGGAACTACACTTTCTCTTTGGGCAAAGTAGTATTGCGTAAAATTGGACGTAATTTGCTTCCAAATATTTTTTTTGTCAATCGTCGGGCCGGCATGGGTTAACCAATTGCAAGTCTGTTAAAAGAGTTAATTTCATTCTCAAAACGGAACACATATACAAAATTTGAAGAAAATCGGTTAAACCGTTTATTATTTAGAGTAAAGTAACCAAAAACTTTCAAAATAATAATATAATTTCGCGTAATAATAGAAATAAAAACAATACAATCGTCCTAATACTAATTCTAATTTAAACTATAATAATAATAGAAATTTAAATAGCAATCACCCAAGAAATTTTATGAATAATAATTACAATAATAATTCCAATCACTATTATTCTAATAATTTTCCACGTTATAATAATAATTTTAGCAATAGTTCTAATCACTATCAATCCAATAATTTTCAACGTCATAATAATAATTTTAACAATAATCCTAATAATAATTTTAATAGAAATAATTCTAATTTTAACAATTCAGGGCAAAGTAGATTCCGTCGTAATAATAGCGGATATTTTCTACTATTGATCTCGCTAAAGGATTTCATCAAATTCTTGTAGATGAAAAAGATCAACCAAAAACAGCTTTTTCAACCCCACAAGGTCATTACGAGTTTGTCAGAATGCCATTCGGATTAAAGAATGCTCCTGCAACATTCCAACGAATGATAAATTCAGTTTTACGTGACTTTATAAATCATATCTGTGTTGTATATTTAGACGATATACTAATTTTCAGTACGTCACTACAAGAACATGAAAATGCAATTAGAAAAATATTTGAAAGGTTAAGAAAATTTAATTTAAAAATACAATTAGATAAATGTCTACTTTTTTCTAAAGAATCGGAATATTTAGGACATTTACTTACAAATAAAGGAATTAAACCAAACCCAAAAAAAATTGAAATGATAAAAAAATTAAAACTACCAAACTCTCGAAAATCTATTAAAAGCTTTTTAGGTATTACCGGGTATTATCGTAAATTCATTAAAGACTACGCAAAAATTGCTCAACCACTAACTTTTTGCCTAAAGAAAGATAATAAAATTGACATTAGCAGTCCTAAATATATTCAAGCATTCGAGAAACTTAAAGAAATCATTAGCAGTGATCCAATGTTAAAGTATCCAAATTTTAATAAAAAATTTAACTTAACTACTGATGCAAGTGGCTTTGCTTTAGGGGCTGTTTTATCGCAAAATGCATTTGCAATGTAGAACATTAAATGATCACGAAAATCATTATAGTCCTATCGAAAAAGAAGTTTTGGCAATTGTTTGGGCAACTAAGTATTTTAGACCATATTTTTGGCGTTAGGTTTACAATAAAAACGGATCATAAACCTTTAGTTTGGCTAAATTCATTAAAAGAACTAAATTCAAAACTCCAAAGATGGAATATGTTAAAGGAAAAGATAATAAAGTGGCTGATATCCTTAGCAGAATCAATATTGATAAAAATGAAATAAATAACATTTTTAAATTGAATGAGTCTTCTAACATTGAAAGTGATTTAGCTACAATTCATAGAAATCATCGAAAATTTGGCTGACCGCATCCCGATTGTAGAAAATATAGTAAACAAATATTTTAATCAAATTCACCTAGTAATAACTAAACCAGGTGAATCGATTATTAAATATAACAAATATAAAAAAAATTTTATATCCGAAGACGATTTAAAAAATCAAATTTAATTAAATGATTTACTACGAAGGTTCATAAAAAAAGGTATTACTGCAATTTATTCAGAATTAAACGATAATAAATTTGCAATATTACAAAGAAAATTAATAGAATTATTCAGTAACGATAGTAAGGTAAAATTTATTAAATGTACTAAACTAGCTCAAGAAATTAAAAGCGAAAACGACTTACTAAAAATAATAAAAGAAACTCATGAAAAAAAAAATCATAGAGGTATCTTAGAAAATTTTAATGAAATGAAAGACAAGTACTATTTTCCAAAAATGAAAGACCTTATTTACAAATATATAAATAACTGTGATATTTGTAATCTAGTAAAGTATGATCGGAAACCTAATCAATATAATTCTAATATATCTGCAACACCTTCTGAACCGACTAAAATAGTTCACGGAGACACTTACTATTTAAACAAGTAGAGAAACAGTCAGTCGGTGCAACCAACTTAGAAATACCCTACACCTACTTAGTTCAAACTTAATGACATATCCATAAGTCATTTTAACACCATAAAAGGTTTTACTAATTTGATCGTAAGACATAGCTAACCAAATTAACTTTATAATACTAAAAACATTTTCTAATTACACTATCTATTAAAAAACATTATAAATTCTTCCTAATTTATCTATTTAAAAATATTAAAAAACAAACAAACTTGAAATAAATGAAAATATTCCAATTCAATTACAAAATGAAAAAATTCTAATTATTAAATCTTGTGATAAAAAGGTAATCAAAGCATAATATATTTAATAATCCAAATTTTTCAAAATTGCAATTATTTTAAATTGTTAGTTTATATACCTAATAGAAAAGCTTATAAACGCAAAATATGCAATAAATGTATTTATAAAATACAATTACAAATTTAAACCTTTTCATATAATTCATTTAAATATAAAAATAAATTTTACATAAATGCAGCAAGTACCTTTGAACATAGCTGAACCACTACAATTAAGTCTAAATTTCGGGGACACATAGGAAATAGGAAATATATCTTTTGGCTTCGAAATTATACTCGTTCTGCCTCAAATCGATCAAAAGCTTCTAGAATCCGAACTTATTGACCAAACTCGACCAGAACCAATTTCCATGGTACTTTCATTACTAGTAACCTAGAGTTCAAATTTCATCAAAATAGCGGCATTAATTTTTGAGTTATGGTGCTTTTAAGATATTTGTTTGTTAGTCCTTGAACTTTTAAAGGGTTCCAGAACCCGAAACCATGGTACGATTTCGCCCAAAAGGCTTCCCCGTCATACTTTCAATACTAGTTAGCCCTTGTACACAATTGGAACGTTCTATCTTAATTTTAAGTTGCAAGTTTTATTAATTTCGATGATAAGCTGTTACACATTAGGGGGTCTAAGAGAGGTACTGAACTACCACTCCAATTGATCCAAAATTAGAAGGACCCGCAGGAAATAGTAAAGAACACCCATGTGCCAAATATGAAGCTTCTACATTTGTTTCAAGTTACTATCTTTATTAATTTCGAAAATAAGCTTTAATTTCGAAAATATGCTCGAAACTGAGTGGCTGGTCCCCGACCCACCACTTCAATGGGACCCAAATTTCAAAGACACTAAGGAAATAGGAAGGGACACCCTGGTACCAAATTTGGAGGTTCTATCTTCGTTGGTTTCGGAATTATGCTCGTTTGGCCTAAATTCGATCAAAAAGTTCTAGGTTCCGAACCCATGGTCCAATCCCGAACTTACGCAATCCTCGAAGTAGTTTCATTACTAGTAACCTACAGCACAAATTTGATGAAGATAGCGTCATTAGTTATTGAGTTATCGAGATTTTTTATATATGTTCGTTAGCCCTTCGATCGATTAAAAGGTCCAGAACCCGAACCCATGGGCCGATTTCGCCCATATGCAATCCCCGCCGTACTTTCAGTCCTAGTAACCTACAGTTAAAATTTCATCAAGATAGGTCCATTATTTTTTGAGTTATCGTGCCAACGGCTGGACGGACGGACATGGCTATATCGACTCAGGAGGTCACGCTGATTACAAATATATATACTTTTCCATATCTAGCTCGCTTCCTTTAGGTGGTTTCAAACACCATACCAAAGTTAATATACCCTTTTATCTATTCTATAGGTGTAGGGTATAAAAAAGAAGTATTTTTAACAACCACTAGATAAATTTACAAAACACCTATCAATAATTAAACTAAATGATAGAAATAGCATTACCATTACCATTTAGCTTTAAGATTATTCTCTGTTCGGTAAACCAAAAACATTTGTATTTGACAATGAATTCAATAGTTTAAATTTGAAGGACTTTTGTAGAGTAGAAAATATAAAAATCCACTTTACCTCTCCCAGAGTCATAGAGGTAATTCCGATATAGAAAGAGCTCACAGAACAATTACAGAACATATAAGGATTTTAACATTAACTGACCCCAACCTTGATACTGAAAGTTGTATATTAAAAGCTGTTGAAGCTTATAATAATACACTACATTCTGTAACTGAAGTAAGGCCCATAGACTTTACCAATAATAAAATTCGTAGTTTAATCAAAGACAGATTATTACATAAAAAAGAGAAAATTATTTCTAAATTAAACAAAAATAGAAAAACTTTCAAACTTCCAAATGATAACGAGATTCTAATACAAAATCCTGCAATAGTACGGTATAAAGAACAGCCTAGATATTAGAAAATTAATATTAAGAAAATAAACAATAAAATTACTGATTTTCAAAATAAAAACATACATCCAACAAGAGTTAAAAACTAATACTAAGTATTTTATCGGAATCTAATGTTCAAGCTTCAATATTAACGTTTAATTTAGCAAATATGTACGTTGGTGACTAAGTTACTGCTTACTTATAAAAACAGTAAATTTTTTATTTTAAAGTTCTAATAGCCCTTCAATGGGGAAGGTTGCCAAATTTCTCAAGGAACTAACTTCATCTAACAATATATCTAACAGAACTCTTGTTATAACCATTTAAATATAGGGCTTTTTCCAACTTTGGAGGGCCGCAGCCCCGTAACAGGTGGGGCTACAAAAAAAATTCTTCTACGAAAGTAGGTAATGGGACACTTTGTCCTGGGAATTCTGAGCCAGAAAGAGATAGCAATAGTTTGACATATTGACCTACATTTTTGATTAATGTCCAGGTCTTCCGGAAGTAGGGCACCCGAAAGTAGGTTAACTCTTAATAAACAAGTTTGTTTACTTGATTTAAAGTAATAGGTGCACATGAAAAAGTAGTAAGAAAATATGTTTTTATAAAATTGGAAGAGTAAAATATAAAAAATTTTAAAGGTCAACAATCTTTAATCTTTTGGAATAAAGAAAAAAAAATAAGTGCTAACCAGTTACTACTTTTTAATTTTCTGACTACATAAAAGAAAAGGATAAAAAAATATTTAACCTTCGAAAAAAAATTTTGAAATAACGTTAAAATATTAATAAAAAGAATTATAAGAAAACAAAAATATGGAAAAGTGCTTAAAGATTTATAATTTATTAAGATTCGTTTGGATTTAAAAAAATATGCAAATTCTTTAAAAGTAAACCAGTTTTTGTGTCTAAAAAAAGCTATGTCACTCCGAGCACAAAAATCCCATGTATTTTAAAGGGGTAAAATTCACATATTTTCCAGTGTGGCCGTTGTAGCTAAACTTTGCGGGACATGCTAATGAACTAAGCTGCAAAGCTTTTTCATTTCAAGATTGCCTGATACTGAACATATATACTTACTGCTATGTCTGATCTACATATATAACCTTGCTGTAAAGAATGAAAAATAAAAACAGGTTAATTGCTATAGTAAAAAATAAAACAGATGAGTTAATATATTTTAATAATTTTTATTTAACTGAAAGAGCTTTAACATATTTGCGATGATCAGATGTTAAAATTCTAGAAATAATGATACCAACATTTTCAATGCGTCTTTGAAATCTACTTCTATCATATGCGTATTGTTTCCAATGACCTTTGCGAGCAGCTCTGTAGGCATAGTCCCATACATGCATGACTTGAATTTCTATATTTGTGTTGAAGTGAACTTTTTTACTTTTATTATTTAATTTCATATTGCATGTGTGAAGGTCTTAGTTTAGAATTTTTTCTTTTAAGAGATACATATATACGTTAAAACAATTTTTAACTGCGCATCTAAAATTGTGGTTTGATAAATGTATAGAACATGATGTTTTAAAGTTATTAATCTTTTCTAATGGCGGCAAAACTCTGCTTAGATCTTCTATTTTGACACTGTCAATGTACTTTTGAAGGAAAAGTTTTTTTTGTTCTCCTTTAACATAAATTTTTTCAGCTGGTTCTAAATAATATTTTATTATACATTTTACATCTAAATATTCAACTAAACCCCTAACCCATTTAAGTTAATTTATTTTATTTTCGCGATGCTGATTGGTATATCTGACTTCTTGACTAAGTTCTTCTGCAGGGTATGGTGGTTTAAAGTGATATACAGTCGGAATTAAACTTCCTTTTCAAGTATGGCTAGTTCTTTTATGAAATTTTGTTTATCATTTCCTAATAAAAATTGAAGATCAACTACTAAAACTTGTTTAACCATGTTGAAGGATATTGGTGTAATAACCTTTTCATTATTCAAAGTTCTATTAATATTCATTTTTAAAAATAGTTTTTATATAAACATAGGTTAGTAATATTAGTCTTCACTAATACAATTATGTTGTTTCACCCATTTACTACGATGGTGGCAGGACCATCCTGTTGTGGTAAAACAACTTTTATTCATAATTTAATTAAATATAAAAAAGAAAATATACAACCAGAAATTATTAAAATTGTTTGGTGTAATCCAGACAAAAATGCTGTTCCACAATATATGAAAGATGTTGAATATAGTGCAACTATACCAGATTTTAATGATAATCAAGAACTTTGTTGATTGTAATCGATGATATAATGTTAAATCATGATCATGATAAGTATGTGTGTGATTTATCATGATAAGTATGTGTGTGATTTATTTACTAGAGATTCACATCATAGGAATTTGTCTGTAATATTTGTAACTCAAAATATATTTCATCAAGGTAAATTTTCAAGAGATATTTCACTTAACTGTAAATATCTAGTTCTTTTTAAAAATCCAAGAGATAAATCACAGATATTACCTTTAGCTCGTCAGATTTATCCAATTCAAATCAAAGCATTTGAAAAAGTATATAATGAAGTGACGTCAGACCCATACGGGTATATATTAATAGATCTTACTCAAGACATAAATGATATATTTCGATTAAGAAGTGATATATTTGGAAAAAATTTCTGCTTTTGTACAAGAGATCAATTAGAACAATTTGGGGGAGAATATGAAACGTTTGAAAACCAATCGACACATATTGCATCTATTAAAAAATTCTAAACCAAAATTTCAAAAAGTAATAATAAAACATTGTGATGCCGAAGTAATAAAAACTTTTTGTGAAATTGCTTTAAATATTTTAAAAGGCAATTATAATCTGAGTAAAAAAGCAACAACTCAATTACGAAAGTATAAAAAGGAATTGAGATCACTCATTTGCCGTAAAAAATCTATAAATAGCAAAAGAAAAATCATTATTCAACGAGGTGGATTTTTACCTACACTTCTTGGTGCACTACTTTCAGGAATAATAGGAAAAATGATTATACTAAAACATAAAAAATGATTAACAAAATGATTATCCTAAAACCAGAAGTTTATGAGAAAATGAAACAAAATGCAGACGTAGAAGTGAATGAATTGGATAAAGCTATGAAAAAAATTTTGTTAAATAAACACCTGACAGATACAAAAAAATGGTATTTATATCGTCAAAATCTATTTAAAGTCAGAAACAAAAATAGAGTTCTTCCTTCAAATAAAGAGGAGCAAGTAAAAATTACAAAAACAAAGGGTACTCAAACTCGTGTCAAAACCTATGTATGTAGATGTAGAAACTCAATCAAATGTTCCAGTATATAAGGATGCTGCAACACAAGCTTTTCCTCAAGAAGATGTATATGAAAAAGAAGTTGAGGAAGTATTCGATGACGAAATGGAAGAAGAAGATTTTAAAAAAGAATTCTCTGCTGCTTCAGCTGGAGAACGTCTAAGAAAAAGAAAATCTATTAGAAGTAAAAATGTACAAATTTTTGAAACTGATACAGGAGACATAATATCAGTTCCTTTAGACAGCCCAAGCCCACCAACGAAGAAAGAAAAAACTATAAATAGCATAGAGTTAAATAGTTCAGCAAGGCGTGTTTTACGGTCAGCAGCAGGTAATACTCAAACAGAACTTAATTTTCCAATACGAAAAAATAAATCAACATCCTCATGGACAACATACAAGTAAATGATGAATTTTACGTCACTTTACTAAGCGATTCATCCATGAATTATTACCCTGAAAATACATTGTCCTCTTTTACAAATAAAATTGATAAATACATGATTGATTCAAATTGGAAAGTCGGTATTTCTGAAATATATGTTAATAATTTTATACCAAATGTTTACGGTGAAGAGTGGGATAAAGGTACACAAATTTATATCTCAGGTATGAAAAACGATATGCTTGGTGTAGGATCTACATACATACCATATAATTCAACACAAATGTTATGCGACTGGAAGATATTTTTAATACCAAAGTTAATTCAAAATGTACGACCATTTCCTGGTTATTCTAGGAACGAAGATGTGCGGCAGTTGATTTGGGGAATTTTTAACTTTTTGAATGATGATAATAACTACACTGCATCAAATAAAAAGGATCAATTTCCTACAAATTTGACCTATACTACTATCTGTTTAAATAAACCAAAGGTAGATATTAAGATCAGAACAGAATTCGCATATACTGTAGAGTCACTTTTAAAAACATGTTTTCAGCAAGTATTACTCAAGACAAAGACGGAGCTTAAACAACATAAACCTCGAGTACTTGAAGCTTACAAACTTTTAATTAATAGTTTAGGTTTATTTCCTATAGGAAAACCTGATATGCTTTTTATATATACTGATATTATTAAACCACAGAATGTAGGTGGAAAAGATGTAAGATGTTTAAGAACTATCAACATAGAGAACACTTTTACAGACATAGTGAAGGAGTATAACAATATTCAATATTGCAATATGGAAAAATCATTTGATAGTATTTCGATATTATTATGTGATAAATATGGTTATAAAATAAATTTTTCCGGAAGTAGTATTCCCACAAAAGTTGTATTGCATTTCAAAAAAGTATAAATAAAAGGAATTTAAAAACATTATATATTATTTTATTTAAACATTATGGAGAGAGCATACTATAAATATTATTTAGTTCAATCAGGAAAAGATCTTGACGATATTGGTCCTTTGTTGCATTCAGTTGTACCTTACCAAAGGGGGCGAGGATTAGGAAGCTTTTTCGGTGGACTTTTCAGATATTTAAAACCAATATTACGTCTGGAGCTAATATACTAAAAAAGGAGGTTATTAACTCTTGTATTAATGCATTGTCTGATATTGCAACAGGTGCAAATTTAAAAGAAGTTGTACAAGATCGAAGTAAAGAGATAATTAAAAATGTAAGACGGGGTGCAGTTCAAAAACTCAATGAAATGTATGGACAAGGGAAAATTAAAAGAAGAAAACCTATAAAAAGACCACTCATTAATAATTTAAATTATTTTACGTCAAAGTGACGCAAAGTGGGTAACAAAAAGAAGCAAAAAGATATTTTTGGTTAATTATGATTGAATGTATGAAGTCTGAGTTGGATATTTTTAGAACACAACCTATTCAATCGAGTATACTACGATCTGAAGAAGTTTCCTACAACCCTATTGCTTCTTTGGATAATCCATCAGTCATAGAATTTGTTTCATTAGGTCATGGGGACACATACAGGGATCTTTCTTCTGCATATCTAAAATTGAAAGTACAAATTTTAAAAAAAGATGGAACTCAATGGAATGATGATAAAAACACTGAAGGCAAATTAATTCAACAACCAAGTGTAGTCAATAATCTTTTACATTCATTAATAAAACAATGTAACGTTCAGCTAAATGGAAAGAATATATCTCCATCTGATGGAAATTATCATTATAGAGCTTATATTCAATCATTATTAAATTATGGTACAGATGCCGCTACTACTCATTTGTACAAATATCGGAAAACCTGATAATAGTGGTTCAAAAGAACGTCAAAAATTATACCAAAATAGCAATGTAGTAGAACTTATGGGGAAACTACATTTAGACATGTTCAATCAACCTACACTCCTCATAAACAATGTTGATATTCGAATTCTTTTAACACTTGAAAAACCAGACTTTTACTTTTTTGCCAATGATTCTGACGAATCTCAACTAAAAATTTTAGAAGCTACTTTATTTATGAGACATGTAACTATTAATCCAAAAATTAATATTAATCCAAATCAAAAAACCCATACAACTTTAAACATTTTGATATTTCACAATTTGTTTTAAACGTAAATGGAGTTCAAATACTTAATTCAGCAATTGAAACCAGTTTTTCGGATGAAAATAGTTGCTACACAATAGCATACAGTATACTATTTTCTGGTACTGGAATTTACCACAATGATAAAGGTCATCAGATAACAAAGTCTATGTTTAGTAATGGATTTTTCATGTTAGCTTTTGATTTAACTCCAGATGCATCAGGAAATGAAGTGTGTCAAGGTTTATTAAATCAGGGTACAGTTAGAATTGAGGCAAGGTTATCAAAACCACTTCCATCTACACTAACCGCTATTGTTTATGGAGAATTTGATGCAAGCTTACAAATTGATAAAAACCGAAATATATTTACAAATCTATAAATACCACACATAAAAATGAATTTAAATAAATGACAAAATGTCGCTGTCTTGTGCAGTACTGGATGTAACGTTTTGTTGCGATGATAATAATACCTTATTTGTGAAAGATATTTGTATAGTTGGTATCAAAGAACCTTGTAAAAAGTTTGTGAAAGAGCTCAAGTATAAATTTCCAACGAGAGAATTTATAAATGATAATTTTGAAAATTATTCTTTTGGAACTGTGCATAACGATAAAATAAATAAAGAGCTCTGTCAAATACTAGAAAAATTTGATGTTATTATAACAAATAAAAAAATTAAAAAAGAGTTTTTATCGAACTACATAAAAGAAGCAACCAAGGTATATGACTTGAGTCAATTTGATTAATGAACACACTGGAGATAAATAACATGTTGAGATGTAACAAACAAACGAGTAAAATTTTTAAAGGAGTTTTTGCTTTAGATCAACTTCCCAAAACAATTAAAAAAAAAACTTTTTTAATTGTAAACACTGATAAAGCAAAAGATCCAGAAACACATTGGTTGGTTATTTATATTCCTAAACATGGTTGTATCGAATATTTTGATTCTTTTGGCAGAAAACCTGATAAATTAGAAATTTTAAGTTAAAAATCATAATAATTTTAATGAAAAACAATTACAAAGCAATTATTCAGATGCTGTGGACAGTATTGTTGTATTTATTCATGGTATAGATGTTGCGGTTATAGTATGAATACCTTTTTAAAAAAATTTAATTTAGGTAATCATGTAGAAAATGACAAATTAATTATAAATACCTTTCAAAAGCTTTTTGGAAAATACAAGTTGTTACAAGCTTGTGTTTCTAAACCGTATAAGTATTAAAACACTATAAATAAATGTTAGGTCAGAGTTATAATTTACTGCTAAGCTATACATATTTCCTTAATAAAAGTCACACACTAAAAATTCCTGTTGGATTTGACTGTAAGACGTTTGAAGCTTCATGCATATTTCATCGTATTGGTAAAAGGGAGATTGTATTAAAATATCACGAATTGACTAAATTTTATTATCAATTTAACGCAAAAGTCGATATACAGTTGATATGTTTATAAAAAAAATACATTAAAGAGAGCTTACATCATGGGTTAAGATCTGTAAATGGGCAAAGCTTAAGTATTAACAGAGAAGAAGCAGAACTGTTTTACAATTTAAACGATTTTATTCAAGCAGTGATGACACAGTATAAATCTGCTGAGTTAAATGTAAAAGAATATGTTGCAGAATATCTGAAATTATGTGATGAACAAAAAGTATTTAGGTTACAGAAAGAAATTTATATACCAATGCAGCGTTTTAATGTACAATGTAATTATTCAAGACTATTTTTTGAAATCCCTGTAATGTTAAAACAAAAAATTTGTAACAATCTCCATAAATAAATAAAATAAATCACAATGAATAATATAACTAATTTTTATTTTTATTTATATAGTTATTTAAACAGACTAAAAATTATTTCTAAAAATATCTGCAAAGTAGTCAGGATCTCCCTGCTGATTATTTATATCCCAAATTTCATTAAATGGAACTCCTTCCTCATCTTCAGGAATTTTTTCTTCCACTTCTCCTTCTTCATCTTCCGATTCAACTATGTGAAAGGGAGGTATAAATTCTTTCGTTTCTGTTAATTCTTCATCGTCTATGGTGAACGTAATTTCATTCTCTTGTATCTGGCATTCTGTATTTACATAGTCAGTTTCATGAAACGGATATGTTGTAGAATCAGGCTGCATTTTATTGAGTTGCTACTAATAGTCAAAATGGAAATGAAATAAAATTGAAAATAAAAGCCCAGTTATATACTCATGTAGAAAAGTGTAAAAGCAAATTAAACTCAATCAGATGATTAGTTTAAACCATGCTTTGGTCTATCATTTTATGTATAATAATTATTATATCATTACCTTTAACATGTATGTATTATCATTGATGTTGAATAAAGTTTTATCTCGGTTAATTGTTAAACATTTTGGATGTCCGTGGAATAGCTACCATGAAATTCAATTATTTCGTTGGTTTGCTCACAAAATCCATGTACCTTTACACCTCCAATTTATTTTTTCTTTACCATTAAGTGCACACTGAATATCAATTTGTCGCAAGTTTTTTTCGCAAATCAACCACTGGAGAGATATTTTTGAATGGTTATCTACTAATCTATATCCATTTTTTGGAATAAGACCTATCGTGTTAGCTTTCAAAAAATTTCTACGAAATAAAAGGTTACACGCTGAAGCTATCGTAGTGGCTTCCAAAAAGGGTTCTACATTGCATTCCTCTAAAAACATTTTTCTGAATTTAAGACATGCTTCGGTTAATATTTCGACATCACTTAAGCAGTAACTCACAAAATTTTTGTAAAAGTTGAATTCACTATTTTTATTTTTTTCCATACCATTTTAAAAACTCATCATATTCATCTTTTTTCATATTATCAGGACTATAGTTTTTCATTGGTGGTAAGCATCCAATATAATTTTCATTTTCTTTCTTGTTGAAAAGATTAGGAAAATAACCTTTTTTGAATTCTTTTGAGAAGTCAAAAGCTTTTGGTAACTTTGCTAAAGACATTGGGAAGTAATTCAAAGAATCTATAAATTTTAAATTATCTATTAACATTAGTATAATTTTAGTCCCTCGCATAATTAGTTTTGGCTGAAGATCAGTTTTACTTAATACATAGTTTCAAACAAACTGATGATCAAATGCTTGACCATTGTGTGCAATGACAACGATATGTTTAAATGTTTTTCTCAATTTTAAAATATGTTCCATTAATTTATCTATTATCATTTCTTGTTCGAAAATTGTTGTTCTAAATTTACATTTTTGGCAAAAGAATAAAGATTCAATATTGATACAGATATCACATCTTTGTTGAATGACACACAAATTAGGTTCATGCTGTTTCAAATCCTTAGATACAACTTTTTCTTGTCTTGTCTCTAAATCATAAAAAATATATAAAAAATTTTGGAATTTCTCCTCATTTTTGTTTTGTTGAATGTAGCACAGGTGATTATCTGGAACAAAATTTTGACAATTTTTGCAAAATTCTCTCCACATGTATGATTTCTATTTGTTTTAAAAACTTTAAAGCAATTTTTACATTTTTTAATTTCTTCACACTTGCTTATTTTGGTTGAAGTAGAAGCTTTATGATTCTCCAAACATGTAAGACCTCGAAAAGATCGATTACAGTCTTTGCACAATATATATATTATATTCCCAGAACAGGCGGGATCTTTTTGACAGCAAGGACAGCTTTTTGAGCATCTATGTGCATTTTGTTCAGAGTATGGAATGTGAGATTCTTCACAGTAATACCTCGCAACAAAAGCAGCGGTGAGGGAGCCCATTACATTGTAATGTCGTTTGTAGTGTAACAAATTTAATCTTTTACCATCATTGGTTCCTTTGAATATTACATCCCTACCTCTTGTTCCATATTTATAGACAACTATTTTGTATTTTGTTAAATACTCCTGATATTTTTTCAATTCAGGAATACCACAACCATCTGGTGGTATAATTACCCCTGCCCTTTTTGTTAATTCTGTAGCTAGTGTAGTTTGAAGTTCTCCTGTATTCTTTAAGATTCTCCGATAACTAACAGATTTTTCAACTTTGGCTATGGAAACAATAATTGCGCGGGATAGACATAAATTATCCGTGTTTTTGATAGCAATAATTCCTTTTCTTTTCTTACATTCTTCATTGTAGCTTGAAAATTTGTTTGTTCTTCCTCTTTTAGTAGGTAGTTTAATATATGTGTTGTCCAAACAAAATTTATCTGTACTTAATCCTGCAAATAAAAGAAATAATAAATAAATAATATTCTTTAAAAACAATCTTAAAGTGTATATAGCTTCTGAATTACTCTGAAAAACTTTTAGTATTATATCCTAAATATCATTAAACTTCAAGTCGCTTGCAGTTGTAAAGTTGAGAAATGCTGGACGATCTTGAAAACTTTCACCACAAAACGTTATCCCGATCTTATCCATGGGACTTACTTCCCTAGTTACATGTTTGATTATTTGTTCGATGGCGTCTTTAATCCAATCTATTGGATTTCTATTAACCGGTATTGCCCTAATTACAAACTTTGTTTTCCGATCGTATATGTTGAACCGTTTAATGTACGTTACATTTTCACTTTCGATTAAAAATCGCGGAAGATTTTCAGAGACTGGATTAATAATTTTGTTTAAAATCATTTTTTTAGCCATGTTTCTTCTTGATAACTTGGAGTATACTATTATTAAAATATTTAGCCTTACTATATTTATAAATGAAATACCTACATTGTATTAACTTTAATATAAAAATTTTAACAACATTGTAGTCAAGACATTTTGAAAATGTGATAAATCATAGTTCTATAACAACAATTTATCTTAAATGCAATAATTTTTTGTAATATAATATAGTCATATTACACTCATAATACACTTCAAGTTCACATAATTTTATAATTTAGTTATTTTTGTTTTTTTTTTTACTTTATAAATTGCATTTTAACTGTGTTTTCGCATTTTTATGCATTTTTTACAAAAAAATAAACTTTAATAATAAATATTAAATTTATGTTTTTAAATAATAAATTTAAATTAATGTTTTGTAATCAAATTTCATGTTAATTTTAAATTTAGCTATAAGATTTTTTTTTTGTAAGAACCTTGTTTTGGTTCAAAACAAAATAAAATAAATAAATAGTATTACTCGTAAGAACTTGAAGGTATATTTAGTATAAATACAGTGGAATTTTCTGTAATAATTACAGTTTAATTCAATAATTGAACAAAAAAAATGGCCCAACAATTTTTTAATTTATACATGCCCAAAAACGATGATGTCGGATCATCTTCTCGTTTACCGGCAAAAAGGAGGAAAAATAAAGAAAGCGAGGAGCGACAGCTCCTTGAAGAAAACACCACAGAACAGCCACATGAACAACAGCGCCAACAACTACTACTACCACAACAACAGCAACAACAACATCCACAACAACAACAACACCAACATCCACAACAACAACAACACCAACATCCACAACAACAACAACAACAAGTACAGCAGCAACAACCTTATAAAAAAAAGTTTGCAAAATTATGCAAACTAATTGAAAAACAAAATCTTTTCAAGCCATTTTTATGGCACAATGAAATAGAGCCTGAACGGCTTTATATATTAGATAAGATAAGGTTATATACGACAAAAGAAAAGAAACAAAAATGCGTTTTTGAAACCCAAAATTATTTCATTTTCGCGGGCAAATTTTATCCGAAGAGCCGAATCTGCAAAACTTCAAAAGAGGAGATTTGATGCTAATAAAAAAAAATAATAAATTGTTTTTGTTAGAAGAAGCAGAAAACTATGCTATTGCTGAAAAGCAATAAGAATTTAATAAAAAATGTAAATAAAAAATAATAAATAAAATACAATAAAAAACAACAAATTTTTTTTTAAGTTTCAGAATCCCAGGAAATAAAGAATAATCTTTATGTTTACTATAGGTACCAAAAGCAATTAACCTATTTTTATTTTTCATTCTTTACAGCAAGGTTATATATGTAGATCAGACATAGCAGTAAGTATATATGTTCAGTATCAGGCAATCTTATTACATAATTATTAATTGAAATTTTTTTTTCTTTCTTTCTTTATATAAAGGTACACAACACATCTTCTTTACCAAGAGCTACTTTTTTCTCGTTATCTATTATTCGCATATTCAAAACTACATTTTTTTAAATACAAACACTGGTTTACTTTTATAGAATTTGCATTTTTTTTAAATCCAAACGAATCTTAAAAAATTATAAATCTTTAAGCACTCTTCCATATTTTTGTTTTCTTATAATTCTTTTTATTAATATTTTAACGTTATTTCAAAATTTTTTTTCGAAGGTTAAATATTTTTTTATCCTTTTCTTTTATGTAGTCAGAAAATTAAAAAGTAGAAACTGGTTAGCACTTATTTCTTTTTCTTTATTCCAAAAGATTAAAGATTGTTGACCTTTAAATTTTTTATATTTTACTCTTCCAATTTTATAAAAACATATTTTCTTACTACTTTTTCATGTGCACCTATTACTTTAAATCAAGTAAACAAACTTGTTTATTAAGAGTTAACCTACTTTCGGGTGCCCTATTTCCGGAGGACCTGGCCATTAATCAAAAATGTAGGTCAATATGTCAAACTATTGCTTTCTCTTTCTGGCTCAGAATTCCCAGGACAAAGTGTCCCATTATCTACTTACGAAGTTATTTTTTTTCCAAAAACTACCCATGGTTAAAATTTCTTAACTCTATTTCAAACGGTGTAAAAGTTTTTGTAAACATACGGACGGACGGACGGACAGAGTGAAGCTATATAGGCACATTTTTACAAAATTTGAAAATGTGCTAAAAAATATAAATTCGTTTCAGGTAACTCAACAAATAACAACTGCCATTAAAGTCATTATTCAAATTCTTATGCTATTTGTAATTCTAAATAAAACTGAAGCAACAACTAATATAGAAAAATTAGAAACTGAATCCGGGTATTCCTTAATCCAACAGGAGAAAATCTCAATTATCGATAGCTATACTAAAATCCTTCACGTTATTGAATTAAATAAGATTGATTATACAGTAAATATGATAAAAGGTAATATAAGAAATTCATTTAAAACTGCAGAAGATGACATTATTTTGAAAACGTTAAAAGATAAAATTAACAAATTAGAACATACGTTCAAAACATTAATGTCCTATAGACATAAAAGAGTTCATTTCTAAAACGGATATTTGGTACAATGGACGAAGATGATAAAGTTGAAATAGAAGAAAATCTAAAAACCCTTGAACAAAATACCCATAATCTTGTAATCATAACCAACAAATAAAATTAAACGACAATTTTCAAAATAATATTGAAATCCTGAAAAAAACCATTAATAACAATCACATAAAAATTGAAAAACTTCTAAACAGTGTTTCAATTGAAAATAAAATATTACTAAACAACTCCAATACTTACAAATAATTACTAACATTAATCTTCTAAATGAAGAAGTCGAACAAATTCAAGAAAATGTCATATTTGCTAAACATCAAATAATGAGTAGGTCCATTCTAACACCAGAAGAAATAGATTTTTATAACATCGATATTTTCAAAATTCAAGAACTTAAGAGTTCAGTTGCAACAACAAATAGTAATAAATTGATATTTTTATTGGAAATACCAGTACTTTGTTAAGAAAATGCTACCAAATATAAAATATTTGCATTACCAAATTCAAATCTTGAACAAATCTTGAACATTACCAAATTCAAATCTTGAAAAATGCCCAAAATAAAAATTTAACAAACAATTGTAACAATATGAATTATCTTTTAAACAAAAACTGTATTATTTATTTTAATAATTGTAATATCGAAATCGAAACATTAAATAAAAACAAAGAATTCAAACATAATATTGTAATACCTAATTATATAACAATTAAAAATATAAAAAATACTGTTAAACTTGAAACTTTAAATTTAAAACAATCAGAAAATAATAGAGAAATTGTTGAAATTAACTATAAAAGAAAAATTTATGATAAACTAACTCATACTAATACAATTGTTATAATAATTATAATTTTATTAATTTTTGTAATTCTACAAAGTAAAAGAAGAAAAGGAAAAATAATCAATAATATAACCAATACTAAAACTAATGATATTGTTCAGGAGTACAAAAATCCTAAGGATGGGGGAGTCATATATCCAGCAAACCTATTCTTAGAAGATATAATTTCTAGGAGGTCTAATCAACAAACTAATATTTATAATTCTTTCTCTTACTTTCATATTAATCAATAGTAAAGTACAATAAACTAAAATTAGGTCATTAAATAAAAAAGGATCAAATTACAAACAACAACTTTTTTATTTAAAATTAAATTTTTACAAAATTTCTACTTCAAGTACAATTAACTAAAATTAAGTCATTAAATTAAATATAAGAGATCGAATTACAAAGCGAGACAATATTTTATTTCAAATTAAACTCTTACACAATTTCCTTTTCAAGTGCAATATTATGAAAAGCCTTGATGTAATAATTTATTTTTCTTGTTTTTCTTTGTAAAAATTTAATGTTAATTATAAAATTTGTAAAATTAAAAAATTAGTTTAAGTCTAGATTCGTAACGTTTCACATTAAATAAAGAATTTTAAAACTAAAATATTTTTTTGTGTTTTAATTCAATAAATAAGAACTATTCTATAAAAAAAAAAATTATTATTTTATAAAATTCCATCTTATAAAATAATAAAACTTGCACGGGTATCTAAAAGTTGACAAGGGCAACTACAATCTTCCTCGTTTATTATGATTTGTATTTTGTAGAAATTAAGTGGTTATTCTGATATATTCAATTATTTATTATTTCCAACCAAAAAATAAAAAATACAAGTGTGGTAACACTAATAATAACAAAATATAATGTTACAAATTATAGTAACCTTAATAAATAATTAAATTATTGTTAAAAAATAGTTATAGTTTGGGAGTAATATTTAAATTTAGGAAATAATTAAGAAGGTCCATCTTTTATATTAATATGTATAAGTAGCGATGGATCCGTCTAAAACTACATAAAAAGCAAAAGATATATTTAAAATTATAATATGAACTTACAAACTTACTAACAACTGTGGGATTAAAAAGAAGTAACAAAAAATAAAAAACACGTAAAGAAACAACCGACTTAGCAATATCCTACACCTATTTGGTTCAAATTTAATGCGATATCCATAAGTCATTTTAAAACCATAAAAGCTTTTATTAGTTTGATCGTAAGACATAGCTAACATTTTCTAATTACTTTATCTCTTCAAAAATATTACAAATTCTTACTAATTTATCTATTTAAAAATATTAAAAAACAAAAAAACTTGAAATTTATTTTATTTCAATTTAATTAGAAAAGTGAAAAAATTTGAATTAATAAATTTTGTGATAAAAAGCTAATCAAAGCATAATAATATATTTAATAATTCAAATATTTCAAAATTGCAATTATTTTAAATTGTTAGTTTATGTACCTTTTAAAAAGTTATAAACGCAAAATATGCAATAAATGTATTTCTAAATACATTTACAAATTTAGAACTTTTCATATAATTCATTTAAATATAAAAAATAGTAAAGAAATATTGAAAAAATTATATTAAAAAATTAAATTTATGTTAAAATTATATTAAATTTAAAAAAGAGAGAGACCACAAGACATTACAATGGCCGTTTTCAATAAAAGAACCAAATTCAAAACTCGTGAGATGGCGTCTTAATCTATAGAGTTTGATTATGAGTTAAAATATAAATAGGGAATTCAAAATGGAAATGCTGACGCACAATCCCGTATCGAAATCAATTTTACAGAAGAAACTTTTTGTATAAGTAAATCTGCTCGTAATTTGTCCAAAATGCAATTAATAATTCATAAAAGTAATTCAGAATCCTTAATAAAAAAAACTTAACAATTTTCACTAAATCTAGAATCATCCGTACTAAAAATTAAGATAGAGAAACTACATTAACTTTGCTCAAAAATCATTTTGATCCTCAGTTATCAAATGCAATACATGTAGAAAATCTATAATTTCTAAAATAATTCCAAAGGTTCACCATGACCTCAAACGAAAATAATTCAATGTTGTAAAATTTTATAAGATATTACGGATGAAGAGAAATTGGTCGAATTAGTAGAGAAAGAGCATCTCAGAAACAACCATAAAGGAATCGTAGAAGTTTCTAAGGAAATGCAATTAAATTATTACCACCCGAAACTGTATGACAGAATTACGCATTTCATAAGTAACTGTGAACTCTGTAATACAGAAAAATACGACAGAAAACCCATTAAACCAACGTTAAAGATTACAGAAACACCCTCACGTCCTAATCAGAAAGAACATATCGAAGTCTTTTATAGTTTAGACCAAACGTTATTTGAAACTTTTAAAGACAAGTTCACAAAGTTTGCACAAGCAATCAAAATAAACTTGGGCTGAATTCAAAAGAGCGATAGTAGAATACCTGTCGTTGTTGGTTAAATAAAAAAGATTGTAGCCGACAATGAACTGGGTCTTTAGGCTCTTCCATTCAGAGAATATTTGCGTAAACAACATACTGAAATTCACTATACATCCAACAACAACCACACATCGAACTCGGATATTGAAAGACTCCACAATACAATAGGTTTATTTTCAATCAAAAAACGGTACAAGAGAGCTGCTTTTATAGGCTTTACAAAAATATGTTGCTGTAATGTATAGGGTTGCCATACTGTACTAAAATTTAGCATTATATAAAACTCAATTTTTGCAATATTTTTGGTCCCATAAATCTCCTAAACGGTTTAAGATAGGGTTTTGAAATTTTGGGAGAAGTTAGATCCTTAAAAATTAGTAGGAGTCGGTTAACAAAATTTTTTTGTCAAGTCCCCTGTTTAGGAGCTATAAGGGCTCGAAAATTGAAATTTTGCTATTTTTAAGCACCTGTAACTTGAATACCTGTCCAATTTTTTTTTTTTTAATATACAAAATTTAAAGGTTCAACATTATGTTTTAACATATGTTAAAGGTTTTTCTTAAATTTAAAAGCGATTCCTTAAATTGAAGAAAGTGTCTCTCAGTTTTACCTAACTTTGCTTAGATTGTATAATTCTAAGTAAAATTCCAAATTTTTATGAACAATTTAATTCCTAGAACCTAAAAAAATGGAGGGGAAGGAGAGGGGTGGTGGGAAGTAAGATGAAGTTAGATCCTTGAGAAACTTGGCAACCTTCTATATTGAAGGGCTATAACAATTTTAAAATAAAAACTTTACTGTTAGCAGTAAATTTTATAAGTAAGCAGTAACTATTTCCAAGTAAATATTTCCAAAGTTAAACTCAGTGTGTAATACAATATAATTTTGAAAATGTGCTTTTTTAAAAACCCTTGGTTTTTTTTCATCACTTGTTTAAGTACTTATTTTAATTAGTTATTATTACACAATCTTAAAATTATTTATTTTGTCGACCTTTACTTATTCTAAATAATACAGCATAACAAGTGCATTTGGTTTTTTGTATGTAAAATGACACTTTAAAAAAACAACAAAAACAAAATTATAAAAAGAGAAAAAAATTTATTAAGCAATATTATACGGCACGAGTATGATTATGCGTTTTAATCGAAATGTTGTATGAGGTTATTGGAATGGAGAAACATGTGTTTTTGTAACATTATTGTGGTTTAGTTGAGAGGGGTGATCTGTTGATAACGTAACAATATATAACCTTAAAGAGTGGCGTCATTCAAGAAGGTATATACAGAACAAACAAAAAAAAAAACGAACACAGAGTTTTTAGAACCTACAAAGGAAGTAGTCCTTTCAAATAAATAAATTATAAATTAACTATTTGTGTTTTTATTTTTTTTAAAATAAAACTTTTAGGTTGATTTATTTATGTATAAATATAAATGAAAGTATTAAAATTTAATTACTTCATCAATTAATTTTTAACTATGAGTAATAGAATACTCAAAATATAATCCTAATATAATAAAGAAAATCTGTTAACTAATGTCGAAATATAATGTTGTAGCTTAAATTTTAACAATTTTGGAAACATATGCACTCGTGACTAAGTTACTGATTTATGCAAAATTCTTAATAGCCACTTGAATTACTAAAGTTCTGAAAATTTTAATAAGAAAACTTATGGTGATCCACGAGAATATAATATTTTATATATATACATACATACCCCGCCTCCACGGTTTAAAATTTATGGGTTCTAGAAATTAAATTGTGACCAACACTATATGTAATTTTTCTTAAAATTTTATTTTCTAAGCAAAACAGGTTAAAAGTGAAAGACATCAATTTTAAGAACTACTTTTAAATTTAAGAAAAACCATCAACATAATATAAAACTATAATGTCGGAGCTTTAAATTTTGTACATAACTACATAAAAATTTAAACAAATATTTAAGTTACAGGTGTTTTAAAATGTTAAATTTCAATTTTTGACCGCTTACAGTTTTTAAACAGTAGGCATAATAAAATTTTGTTTTAAACGACTCCTGCAAATTTCTGAAGAAGTTTTCATTGCTCCTTCACTCATTTTCAAATATCTAGCATCAGAATTTATGTGGGGCCAAACATTTTGCAAAAATTGAATTTCACATAACGATAAATTTTAGTACCGTATGGCAACCAAATGCAATTGCAAATATATGAGGCGGATAAAAGCAGCTGTCTTTTACGGTTTTCAAATTAAAAACAATGTAGAACTCTTATTATAACTGTTTAAATTAACTTTTTCCGATTTTCGGTGGCTGTTGCTCCGTAACGGAGGGCTACAGAAAAAAGGTTTAAAATTAAATTATTTTTTTTATAATATCTACCAGTATTTAAAATTTCTTAGTAAGCCGTAGTTAGGGACGTGCAGACAGATTGAAACTATATAAGCACATGTTTTTAAAAAGTTTGAAAAATGTGCCAAAAATGAATTATATATTACAATATATAAGCATATATTTATTTAGTCAGTATATTATATTTAAAAGCTCACTAAATAAATAAATAAAAAAAAATTATTTTTATAATAAATAATAAAAAAAATTTTTAATTTATTATACATTACTTAATTAATTTTTTTATAGCCCAAAGCGACTGTAGAAGATGAAGAAGGTTTGCAAAGAAAACATGTTATAAGTACAACGTTACAAATTCATTTTTTTGGTAAAAAAGGATCAAACGATTTATATTATGATGGATTTTATAAGTTTATGGATAACCTACAAACTGAAGTTTTGGAGTTAGAATTTAGTGAGTTCTCCAAAGGTAGTAATTCTATAACAGAAGTGGATTTTGCAAAAATATTACTGCGATACACCTACTTAGATACGGATGAATATGATATGTATTTAGATAGATTGCTAGATCGAGTAAAAGATGAAAGAGGAATTACGTTCAATGAGTTCAAAGATTTCTGTCGCTTTTTAAACAACTTAGAAGATTTTGCCATTGCAATGAGAATGTACACATTAGCTGATCGTTCCATATCCAAAGGTAGGTGAAAAAATTTAAAGGAGCTTAGTTTTTTTTTCTTTTAAAATAAAATTTTCAATGACTATGGGTGCGGATTGTATAAGGTCATACGAGCATAACTTCAAAACCAATAAAGATGGAACCGAAATCTTGGTACAACGGTGTTCTTTCAAATTCCCTTCTGTACTTGAAATTTGGGGCCACTTGGAGTAATTGTTTGAGTACCACCCACATAATTCCCCCGACCTTAATGCATATCTTCGGAGTTAATAAAAACATGAATTAAATTAAAAATAAGAGCTTCAAATTTGGTACAACGGTGTGTTTTCCTATTTACTTTGTGTCCCCGACGATTTGGACTTAATTGTAGTGGTGGTTCAGGTGCCTTCTGCGAAATCCCAAAATTAAAAAACTTATCTTCAAATTTCATGAAGATGAAAATACACGAGGGTTCTTTCCTATTTCCGTTCTCATTTAACAATTTTATATTTTTGAAAGGCTAAGAATTTTACAATAAAACATATTATTGTATTATATTTTATAGATAAAAAACAAAATATTTTTTTAATAAACGATTAAATTTTTTTTGTTTAATTTTTATTATATCATATATTTTATTGAATTATTACCATAGGTAAAATATAACTAAAAAATTGTGTACGATACTAAAATTGTGTTCAAAGGCACTTGCTGCATCTTTTAAATAAATGAAAAGTTATATTTCTATAAAATTATATGAAGTTTTGTCATTGTATTTTAGAAAAACATTTATTAAATATTTTGCATTTAAAATTTTTGCTAATAGATACACATACAAGGTATTTAAATTAATTTCAGTTTTGCGAAATTTGAATTATTAAATTTTGTTATAATAAGCTAATCAAAGCACTAATGTCTTTATTTTACATTCAATAAATCTTTATATATATATTATCACATATTAATATTTCTTTCCAATAACTTTGAGTGTAAAGAAAATTAGTGACATAGATAACAACAGCATTATGATTGTAATACTTATTTATAATAGAAGTGTTGAAAGTTCCGTATCATAAATATAAAATATGAGAATTATCCAATCCCAATATTTCAATCTGAAATTAATCTTTTCCATTACTGTAACCTGGATCAAGTCATATTTCAAGGAAGACTAAATAGGATTCCTATAAATCTGTAAATTAAATCTTAAATGAATTTAAATATTAAAAATTTAATTATGCATGACATTGAAAAGTAAGATAATTAAGAGAATATATTTAAAAATTATTGAACATTGAAATAATTAATCACGGGTATTAAATCATTCAACAGTAAATGCAGTTCAGAAAAAATTAATAATCCTGAAGAGAAGTAATTGTAAAACTTTATTGAAATGTATAGAAAGCTTTAAATTTGTAATTTTGTAATTACATTTTATATGTAATTTTATATGACACATTTATGTCAAGTTCTTGTAATTTTTAAGAGAGTATTGTTTTGAATAGGTTGTAAGAGTAATTAAGAGGATTGTTTTGAATAGGTTGAATAGTTTTTTTTTAAGATATTTGGAAAAAAAATTTAAAATTAATTATAATCATTTAAATTATAAATTTTGAAAATTTTAATTCCCGGTGAAAATATTTATTTAAAAAACATTAAAATAAAACTTTAACTTACAATTTAAATTGCAAAAATAATTTAAAGTTATAAAAAATAGAATGGTTTAATATTTATTTCTCTAGTGCATAGTAAAAATAGAGTTGCATTTTACAGTTCAATCTCTCATATAATCAATCATTAAATGTAAAAAAAAAAAATTTATTGAGATTATTATAAACCATAAATTGAGAATAGGGTTAGCACTATAATAGTGTTAGCACTAATAATAGTGTCATCAAAATAACAAGAACAATAAATAATAATAATAATAATTAAAATAAAAAATAAAATAATATAATAATTATAATTTTAATAATAATAATAATATTAATAATAAAGATAGTATTAGTTTTATTAGTGATTTTAAATGAAATTCAGGATGTGGTGTTGGAAGACAGGAAAAATCTGAAAGAATATAAGAGTGAATTTCAGAACACTTTAAAAGAAAGTCAAGATGAAATTGAAAATCTTTTAGAAGCAATCGAAGTAAGATATTCAAAAACCAGAAATACAAAAATTCTTGTTACTAGTATGTCATTATGAGGGAATAGATATATTATGTAAAATAAAAAACAAAAATAATTTTATATATGCTGATGATATTAAAATTTTAAGAGTATATAAAACAAAATACGAAAAATACAGTACCATTGTAGAAGTTAATATTGAAGATTTTAAAAATATTATGAATTTAAGAAAACTAAAAATTGGTTTGGATATATGCAAAATTTTTGAATGTACGAAGATGCCATAAATGTTTAGCATTTAATCATAAGGCAGAATCATACTGCAAATTTAAGCTGTTCAACGTGTGGTGAAAATTATAAAGCTAATGAATGTGAGGCTGACAAAGTACAATGCATAAATTGCATTAGGGCAAATGAGTCATTTAATTTACATATGAATATTGAACATGAAGCTTTTCATAAGTTATGTCCTACATTGCAAAGAAAAATTAAGATGGAAAAACGTAAAAATATTTATATTGGAGTCAAAGCACAAAAATTTCGTGAAAGTAATATTCTTAAACATTCAAGGACTAACAGGAAACTTAGCTGCATTGCAACATATGAATAGTTTTAATAATTTTGACTTGAGTTTACTTAGCGAAACACATATAACATATGATATTCTAGAAAATGAGGTTTCTCTAGAGGGATGGGATATGTATAAGTGCAATTCAAATTCTAGGCATACGGGGAGAGTTACAATATATGCAAAAAAATTCTATAAAAATTTTAACACAAAAAAAGTTTTTAATACAATAACAAATTCTGGATTCTTCAAACAAAAATAAAATTAAATCGAGAAATATGGGTTTTATATGTATTGTATAAATCCCCTAATCATTTTAGTTTTAGTGAATTCGCCGAAATTTTTGAAATGTGGGTAGAAGAGAATATTTGTATTTCGAACAAAAATGTTATTTGTGGAGATTTTAACATAAATTGGCTTTCTCAAAATAATGATACGACCAGTTTGAAAAGAATTATTGAATTGCATAGTTTACAACAGGTTATTACATTACCAACCAGAATATCGAAAAATACAGCAACACTTATTGACTACGTTTTAACACGTATTACAGGAAATAGTAGAATATCAATTGAAAACAGATTTGATTGCACTATTGGGGATCATCAAGCTATTGAATTAAATATAAATTGTAACTCAAAAAACGAATTTAAACCAACAGAAATAAATGTAATAAAAATTAATAAAAATAGATTTGAAAATATGCTAATAACAGAAAATATAAAGGATATTTTTCGAATTGGAAATGTTAACCTTTGTGCAAATTTGTTTAAATAAAATATTGAAAGTTTGGTAAATAATTGTAAGAAGAAGATTATTATTAGATTTAAAGAGCAGTAATGGTATAAGAATGAATTACAAATACTCAAAAATAATAAAATAGAAGCACATCAAAGAGGTGCATTAACTAATGATTCAAATCTTTGGACAATTAATAAAAAAAATAGAAAGAAATATAACATAGAAAATAAATGAGCAAAAAATCGATTTATTGAAAATAAAATTAAAAATTGTGTAGAAGGCAATAAAGCAATGTGGAGGTCAATCGGAGAGTTCATAACAAAATCAAAAGAAAACCAAGCTATAGAGAGCATTATTGTTTATAATAAGGAAATAAATAATTCATTAAAAAATGCTAACGGATTAAACAAATTTTTTATCAATAGGGTGGATGAAATATCAAGAAGCATAAGTTTTATTGAATATGAGAATATCATAGAAGAACGAGAAACACGATTTAAATTTAGAAATATAATAGAGATGAATTATTCGAAATAATTACAAATATGAATAAAAAAACTGATTTTTTAGGAATATATTCCAAACTGATATTAGGGTGCTTTAATATAGTTGGAGATGTTTAATGCATATTGTTAATACTTCGATGAATGAAGGCATTTTTCCTAAGTTTGTAATTTTTCCTAGTTCCAAAAGTTTGTCATCCTAAATATTCAAATAAGTTTAGACCAGTTAATATAAGTCGTCTATACGAAAAGATACTAGGAAAAGTAGTTAATTTGCAGTTACAACATTATTTAAATGAAAATAATATTTTGTGTAATGAGCAAAGTGGATTTAGAGGAAAACATTCCTGTGAAACTGCATTGAACTTTGTTTTTTATGAATGGAAAAATAATTTAATAATTATTGCTGTTTTCTTAGACTTTAAAAGAGCTTTTGAGACAATAGATCGAAATATTTTATTATTTTTAAATAAATATTTTAATTTTTATACTACACCATGTGTACTTTTTGTGTTAACTTTTTTCAATAACATCAACTTAAATTGAAACTCCATTGAGAGGCGGGCAACTTGCGCCGGGTAGTAGCTAGTTTACATATAAGTATTATTATACCCGTTTGACTAAAGGTCAAAAGGGTATACTAAATTTGTCATTATGGCGTTATACTATGTCAATAGTAGTTTTCTTGAATTGTCAACGTTTGAAAAAAATATACGATGGTTTAGAAAGGTTTAAAAATTTGCTTTTCAACTTATATTTTGTTCCTGAAAGTTCTACTACGCGCTTCCTCGTTTTTTTATGATTTTATGAAAGAACGCGCTATAAAGAGAGTATAATTTTGTACACGTATTACACAAAAAAAACGAATTTACATTCTAAATATAAATAGTGTTCTAATATATAATATTCTGAAAATTTGATGGTTTTTCTAAACATATACATATTTACTGAAGTCAAGTAGCCAAAATTCAAGTTAATGCTGTCCTACATATAGAAAACTGTACTTTTTTTTAAACATTTTAGTACGATTTGAACAATATTGTAATTAAAAAGCTTATTCATAATATGTACAAAAAAATTTAACATACCTATCATAATTCATAAGTTAAGTACTTAGTATTATATTATATTGAAGCTGCCAAAATACAAAATAATAGTTAAGTTAACAGAAGTCGAGATTTTTTTTAAAATCACAATTTTAAGATTTATAACATATCTACAAAGATATTAAAAAAAAAAAATAACTAATCAGTTAAAAAATTGATAAATTTTTTCTCTTATTCTATTTTTAAATTTAGTAGCTACATAGGCAAATAAGCACTACATTTAAATAATAAAATCTGAAATTTTTACTACAAATACTGTACATATACAAATAATGGTTCTGAATTCTTTACTTTACTTTATATTATAACTATTTATCTAGGAGTAAACTACTCTTTTTACAGCTACACCACACCGCCTCTTGAAAAAGAGTAGATGAGAGGAGTCGAAATGATCAAATATGTATTTTATATAAATTAAAGCATGCGATGTACAATTTTTATACGTCAATATATCTATCTATATATCCGTAAATTGATACGCGCGTACACACAAAAATATTTTTTTGAATGTTTTAATTTAGTACAAAAAATTTTTTTAATTTCATATAATAGGTATATTCTGAATTTTTTTCAAAATAAGATATTTTTTAAAACATAATCTTAGAAATATAAGAAAAACCAAAAATCATTTGTCAATTTGTAAATTTTACGCGCATTTTTGGTTGCTCTCATGTAAATTCATGTACCTATTTATTTGTAAATTTTTTGACAGAAATTATACGTCAACTTTTATTTAAGTTGAAGATTATTTTTTAGTTTTTTTTGCGAACATATTATAGGTATTTTCAATTATTTTGAATGTATGTTTTTTTTACAACAAAAATATTATTTTAAAATATTTTATTTTGAAAACTTAATCGTAGCAACATCAGAAAAAACAATTGTAATATTTTTATACGCTTTGTCAAATTTTAAATTCCGAAGTACAGTAAATAACATACCTACTTATTTCAAAATTTTTTGACAGAAACTGCACGCCGTACGCATTTATTCTGGTTGATCCCTAAAGAACACATAATTTTTCTTAAGAAATGTATTTTTTTTTGTTTCTGCAAACATATTATAGGTATTTCAATTACTTTGAATATATGTAATGTATTTTTTAAACAAATATATAGGTATTTTTAAAAACAATATTATTTTAAAATATTTTATTTTAGGAACAATAACAAAATAAGAAAAAACAATAACATTATTATATTATTTGTCAATTTTAAAAATTCGAGGTACAGTAAGTTATTCTCATATAATATCATGTATTTAACTACTAATTTACAACTTTTTGTTAGCAATTTTATACCATAAGCGTTGATTTTGGTTAGGCCCTAAAGAACAAATCATTTAAATTACAAATTATTTTTTTAAGAAAGAATTTTTAATTTTTTACAAACATATTTTATAACAATTCTCTCAAACGTAATGGCAACTACAAAATATCTTTCAAAAGTGGGTTATTATATACTTTTAATTGAACTTGCCTTTGTTTATGGCTTTATTTTTCATTCTGTTAGTTAGTTATACATTTATGTTAGAAATCTGACCATAAATTTATAAGAATTGTATGGTTCAGTGTTTAGCAAAGTGGCTGACGGTGTAAATAGGTCTGAGTTCGATCCTCCTTCAAAGATAAAAATTTTTTTGTTGTTTTTTTAAATTCAACAGAAATAATAAAAAAAATTACAAATAAAATTAATTTATTTGTATAGTTTTTTTAAAAATTTGTAACTTTTAGAACTAAAATACTTCACTTTGATAATATAAAAACATAGACCAAATAATTATATAAATATCAGTTTCATATAAAACATTTTTATGGTTTTTTTTTATATCAGTCCGTACATTTTTGGTTCATTAATTTAAAATTTATACAAGTAGGTAGGTACTTAAATAAAAAAAAAATTTAGATTAAAATTAAAAAAAAATTTCACCATGAAGCGAATTTGAACCCTAACTTATTCATCTTCAAATTCTTAAAATGCAACAAAAAAAATTTATCAATCATTTGTTTTTGTTTACTTTATACTTTGAAGCATAATCTGCGTAATAAAAATGTAACGGTTGTGAAAGGATTTTGTATTAATATGGAATATATGTGTATGTATATATATATTATAGATAATAAGTAAGATAATAATCTTATATGAATAAGCGAGTGCGCATTTTTTTTTGTATATGGAAATACATTAGTATAAAAGTAAATTGCTGAAATGGTGACAGTTCTTCTTTTAGATAGTCTTAATGCAGCAATTTACTTTTATACTAAAACACTGCAAAGATCTACCATCAATTTTTGGTTAATGAAAATTTTCAACATTTTAAGCTTAAAAGTTTTGAAACATTAAAAGAAGTGTTTCTTATACCAGCAATTTACTTTTATATTAACACAGTAACAAATTCCCAAGATCTACCTTCAATTTTTTATTTTCTGCATTTTAGGGGGCTAGTATTACTTTAATAAAAGTATATATTGAAAAAAAAATTTTTTTTTATTTTATTTTTTTATTGTTACAAAAAACTTCACAATAAAAGTAACAACAATATACGAAGTAGCAATAATTTTTTATAGCAAAAATATACAGTACATACAGTAAAGCTCGCTTATTACGACCATAAAGAGACAGAAAATATTCGTCGTAATAAAGAAATGTCGTTTTAAAAGAATGCTGTGAATTTTGAAAAATTAGTATAAGAATTGAAGATTGAGAATGTGCTAATTCTAGAATGGGCACTTTGAACTCATTTGCTAGATTTTTATTTGATGTGTCAGCTTCACCCCTATGTATACTGCTTTTTCTTCTAATGAAATTTTTTTTGTATTTTTGATGCGTTATTATGATTTTTTTTTATATTCAAAAATATATATAAAAATACTAAAATAATCACCAAGCAACATTATTAGATATAATAAGTTTAAATAAAAGAAATATGAATGTAATAAACAACCTACATTTTTAGGTAAAATTTAATCATTGGCAAAAAGTGTTACGTTTATTATAATTATTAAAATTGAACAGAGTTCGTTATAAATGAAAACTACTGTATAAACCAAATGTATTGCTTTCATTTCGAACAGAACTCATTTTTTTAAGAAATTAAGATAAAGAAAAAATAAAATAAAACAAAAATTTAAAAAAAATTTCAATCTCCTTGTTCATTGAACATTTGAACTAAACAAAAAAAAGATAGACATAACTCGGCACATATAATAGTTTGATTGAGCTGCGAGTTACAACCGAAAATGAATTACTTTTACCCAGAAAGTCGGCGCATAATCTTAGGGTCATAAGCCTTAACTTGTAACAGCGTTCAGTTAAATTCAAATTTACGTTAAATTAAAGACGGGTTTTCATCTGAAAAAACGCAATATTCTTAAAAAAAAATACCATTGTAATATAAAAACAAACAAAACCTTTCTTTGGGTTGCTGTTTCATTAAAATAGGTTTTATAGTTTACCCGAAAAAGGAATGTTTGTATGGGAAAAAATAAGCCGATGATGTTAATATTATGATGATGTACTAAAGTCAAATAGCCAAAATTCGAGATTTCAATACTTATTTACTTGATGTTTAAAATGTAAAATAATATTTTCAATTACTATGGCTTACCTAAATCAAAACGTACGACGTACAATTCTTATACGTCAGTACGTCAATACGTTTACATATCCATAAAAGCGCGCATATTATTTAATTTATCAAGAAATCTTTATTTGGATGTTTTTATTTAATATAAAAAATTGTTTATTTTCATATTTTAGGTAGGTACTTTAAATTATTTTGAAAATAAGATATTTAAAAAAAAAATTACTTTAAAATATTTTATTTTTAAAACATAATCTTATCAACATAAGAAAAAACAACAATATTTTTATACGCTTAGTTAATTTTTTAATTTTTAAAATTCGAGGTACAGTACTTCGCGTTACGCGTATTTTGGTTGCCCGCATATGCATTCGTGTACCTACTTCAAAATTTTTTGAGAGAAATTATGCGCCGTAAGCGTTGACATATGTTGAGCCCTAAGGAACAAATTACTTTTTTTAAGAAAGATAATTTTAGTTTTTGAAAACATGTTATAGTTATTTTTAATTATTTTGAATATATGTATATTTTAAAAATATATATATATTTAAAAAAAAATATTATTTTAAAATATTTTATTTGTATATAATTTTTATAATTTTAATTTTCTTATACTCTTTGCCAATTTTTAAACTTTAAAAATCCGAGGTACAGTACGTCACGTTTTTCGATTGCTCTCATGTAAATTCATGAACCTAATTATTTTAAAATTTTTTTTAGGTTGATTTCTTATGGTACAAATTAATTTTTTTAAAAAATATTATTTTTTGTTCTTACAAACATAGGTATTATAGGTATTTTCAATTATTTTGAATATATGTAATATATTTTTTAAAATAATATAGGTATTTTTAAAAAATTTATTATTTTAAAATATTTTAATTTTAGAACAATAACAACATAAGAAAAAACAATAACATTTTTAAATGCTTTGTCAATGTTTTAATTTTAAAAATTCGAGACACACTAAGCTATTCTCATGTAATATCATGCACTTAACTACAAATTTAAAAATTTTTGTTACCAATTATACACCATAAGTGTTGATTTTGGTTAGGCCCTAAGGAATAAATCATTTAAATTACAAATTATTTTTTTAAGAAAGTTTCTTCCTTTTTAATTTTTTACAAACATATTTGATTACATCTTTTGTTATACAGCTCTCAAACGTAATGACAACTACAGAATATATTTCAAAAGTCGGTTATTTTATTATTATAAAAAACTTAACAAAAAGAAACAACAACGAAGTAGCAAAATAATTTTAAAAAAAAAAAAAAAACATACAGTACTTTTCGCTTATAACGACCATGATTGGACAGAAAATATGCGTCGTAATAAACGAATGTCATTTTAAAAGAATGCTGTGAATTTTGAAAAACTAGTATTAGACTTAAACATTATAGATTATGTTAATTTTTGAGCGGACGCTTCGAACTCATTTGTTAGAATTTTACATGATATTACAGCTTCAAGCTTATGTATAGTGAGTGCTTTTTCCTCTAATGAAATTTTTTTTTGTCTATTTGATACGTTATGTTTATTTTTTATATTAAAAAATAAATAAGAAAATATTAAATTAATCACCAAGCAACATTATTAGATATTGTTACATATAATTTGTACACTTGCCATCACTACATGTAAATATAATAATAAAACGTGTTAATTACAATTACATCTTTAATGAATAAAAATCAAATACAAATAGCTTTAAGTACAAACATGTTAATAATAAAATCACATGTCATTTAATACAATTGTAATATAGCTTTAAGTACAGTTATATTGTTAATAAAAAGAGCAACTTGAGTGCAAGTTGTCCTCTTGTTAATTTGAACTTAGATCAATAAAGTCAAAAGCGGAAATAAATTAGTTTCATTTGTAACTATATAATAAGTTTAAATAAAAGAAATATGAATGTAATAAAAACTTACATTTTTAGGTAAAATTTAATTCATTGGCAAAAATTGTAAAGTTTATTATAATTGAAATTGAACCGAGTTCGTTATAAATGAAAACTACTGTATAAACCAAATGTATTGCTTTCATTTCGAACAGAACTCATTTTTTTCACATTTCTCGTTCACTTTTTAAAATAAAAAAAAAAAACAAAACTAAAAATTAAAAAAAATTTAAATCTCCTTGTTCATTGAACATTTGAACTAAACAAAAAAACAAAAGACATAAGTCGGCGCCTATAATAAAAAGTTTCATAGAGCTGCGAATTACAACCGAAAATGAACAACTTTTAACCGCATGACCGTCAAATTCAAATTTACGTCAAATTAAAGACGGTTTTTCACCTGAAAAAACACAATATTTTATAAAAAAAAATATCATTGTATTATGGAAACAAAAAAAAACTTTCTTTTGGATGTTGTTTCATTAAAATTGGTTTTATAGTTTACCCGGAAAAAGGATATTTATATTTGTATGGGAAAAAATAAGCCGATTAAATATTATGATGTATTTAAGCATAATATATACGAAATTGAATTTTTTGATTTTTAGATTTTATTTGATGAAACTGTTTTACCCTGAAATCTATTTTTAAAAAACAACAATTGCAAAGTAGATAAAAAAAAAAGACTTACGAAAAAATGTAGAGTAGGAAAATGTTATGTTATTTAAATTTAAAGATATTATTATTCGGATTCTTTATTAATATTATCTCATTTAGCTTTTGCACTATTTGAGAGTATTTAAGAAGAGCAAAAAAATTAGTATTATTAATTAAGTGAGATTTTGGAATAAAGATTATTTGCTTTCTTACCAAAAATTTGAAAATTTCATTGAATCTTTGTGCAAAATGCGTAAACAGGTCAAAACCAAATTAACCCTTTGAATTTTTATAATTAAAATGCCGGTACATAATTTTCAATAAAATTGTTTTAATCGTTTAAGCAAAGGAAATTTATAGACAACTTCATGGCGTCGTCGTGGAAACCGGGTTAATCGAACTTAACTAAAACTTTTTGCAGCCTCTCTTTTGGACTGCAAAATCAACCTGTAAAATTTGACACAAATCGGAAACCCAAAATTTTTTGGAAGCCGCCAACCCAGGTCTGCGTTATTTCATTCCAAATTCTGGTTGCTGAGGCGAGTATTTGTACAAAACTTCAAGTCAATCGGTCAAACTGTTTTGACTCGACATCAAAAAAACGAAAAAGCTTAAAACCGGCTCTTAAAACCTATGAAATAGGAAAAGGGTATATGAGATTTGGTATGGTGTTTGTAACAACCTAAAGGAAGCGAGCTAGAAATGGAAAAGTATATATGTTTGTGATCAGCGTGACCTCCTTAGTTGATAAACCGATGACGGCCCGTCCGTCTGTCCGTTCGTTGGCACGATAACTCAAAAACCAATGTAGCTATCTTGATGAAAATGTAACTGTAGGTTACTACGACTTAATGTACAACGGGGTTTGCATATGGACGAAATCGGCCCAATGGTTCGGATTCTCGACCTTTTAATCATTCTAAAGGCTAAATGAACATTTACTTACTTTTGTTTTTTAATAAATTTGTAAGAATTTTTAATATTTTTTTATAGCCCCACCCGTTACAAAAATACAGCCCAATCAATCCTTGGTGTTAAATCAGCCATTGACGTTAAATATTGACCCGCTGAAGAAGACACATTGAAACTATACTAGAGTTCAATGGATAATAATCTCTTTACATTTTTAGATTGAGTTTAGTAATTTAATTCCTTTATTATTAAGATATGATGCTTCCAGTCAAAAAATATTATAAAGTAGAATTAAAAAATAATCTGACTGGCAAAAGAAATAATTAAAATAAATAATAATCCGATGTGAGAACAATATTAGTTAATAATTTCGGTGACAAAGATACTGCTACACAATATTTATTGACGAACTAAGATCCGTGTAATTTAATGTAACCAGTGTAGAATTTATAACCAGATTCAAAATATTTTAAGGAAATTGAATAACAAAATAAAAGATGAACCTGACAGTTTTAATAAAATTAGACAAAATATCGACTGTAGTTTACAAATATTCAAAGACAAATTACACGAACCAATGCGTTTTATAATTTTCAGCAGAAATCCAAGTACTCTCAAAGAGGCTGAGGGGAATTATGCTAATTATAATACTAACAATCAAAATAGAATTAATAATACTAACAATGCATTTAGAAATGCATATAATCAAAATACTAACCATAGTTCTAATAATATCTTTTATAATAACAATCATAATCAAAATACTTACAATAAAAAATAATCTAATTTTGAACAAAATCTTGACTATACTAATAATTATAATAACTATAACAAAAATCGTAACTTTAATTTCGTCCGCTCAAATAGAACCAAAACAGCGGTCAACAAAATCAAGCCCATAGAAATAATTACTACAATGGTACTCATACTTCCAGAACTAATAGATCTAATACTGTAGATACTCAAGTACAAAATTTTCCCTTGACAGCCTCGGACAAAAACATAGAACCTTACCTTATATAATTATACAATCGAAAAGTAGACCCTTGAGGTCTATTATAGATTCTGTGGCCACAATGAGTGTAATAAAGTCCGGGATTTGTAATCTCATATTTGCAAGGAAAGCAAAGCCAATTTCTGTTAAAACATTAACAAACGTCCTTAATTGTGACACCATTATAACCATTGAAGCATTTTTAGAATTTAATACCACTAAAAAATTTGAATTCTTAAAATTACCGTTAAATAATAAATTGAATGGACGCATTGGTAATAATATACTAATTCCATTAGAGTCCAATGTTAACTACAAAAAAAAAGTCTTAAAATTAAATACAGGTAATGAGCATTTTTTTCAACGAAAATTAAGAACAAGAGTATTCAATTCTTTTTGCTTTAGAAAATATTCAAATTTTTCAACATGAAACTTTTCTAGGGAAAAACTGAATCAGGTGTGATCACTTAGATTCCTCCTCCAAAAGTGAACTAATGAATTTATTAAAAAAATAAAAAAAAATCTTTTATTACGAAGGTGATGATCTCACTTTTACTCATGCTATCAAACATAAAATTAATACTCTGAACGAACTTCCGATTTATACAAAAATCTATCGTTATCCTGAGGCACACCGTCAAGAAGTTGACAATCAAATTTAGGAAATGTTGAACCAAGGAATTGTTAGACAGCGATTCACCTTACTCAGATCGGCTTTGAAAAAATAAAATATTTCTTAAGTCTTGTGGAATACTATAGGAAATTTATCAAAGACTTTGCGAAAATCACAAAACCACTTACAACGTGTTTAAAAAAGGTTAAACGAATTAATATTACTGATACTGAATATAAAAATGCTTTTGATAATTTAAAATTACTAATTTCTTCAGATCCTATTCTTAGTTACCCTAGTTTTTCTAAACAATTTATTTTAACCATCGACGCAAGTAATTTTGCGCTAGGAGCTGTTTTGCCCCGAAACAATTACCAGGTATGTTATGCTTCACGGACTTTAAACCCACAATTATTCGACTATTGAGAAAGAATTACTCACAATAGTCTATGCAGTAAAGTATTTTCGCTCATACCTTTACGGTAGGAAATTTGTTATAAAGACAGACCATAAGCCTTCACAATGGCTTCATAATATAAAAGAGCCCAACTCTAAATTACAACGTTGGAACATTTAAAAGGACGAGAGAATAAGGTCGCCAACGCTCTGTTCCGAGTCGAAATCAACTTAAATGAGATGAAACTTGATGAAATACGCTCAACAAATGTGACAGTTCACTCTCCCGAAGAAGACAATACCGAATATATTCCAATCTTTGAATATTCTCTAGATTGCTATAAAACTCAAATTATTATAAAAACTGGTACCGTAGAAAAATTTTTATTAAATAAAATACATGGTAAAATTAGAAAAACATAATCCCAAACTCACTTGAGAATTCATTTATAAAGATTTTTAAAGAACATATACCCCCTAAGGAATTATAGCAGTAAAATAGATGACATTAAAGTTTATAGCTTAGAAAATAGAAAATTCTAGAATGTTAAGGTATAAACTATTTCAAGTGAACGGTTTCTTGAACTTGTGTTCGATTCTCTTATCGTGTTTGTATTTAAACATGAATTTATCTGCACCAGACTTGGAACTAATTAATTACATTTTGTAATTAATTACACCTCAAATTACATTTAAAAGTAATTGTAATTGAACTTTAAACAATTACAATTACATATAATTGTAATTTGAAAATTATTAATTACAATTACATTTAATTTGTAATTGAAGTCTTGCCATTACAATTACATATAATTTGTAATTGAAATTTCTCAATTACAATTAAATGTAATTTGTAATTGAAGAAATTCAATTACAATTACATGTAATGGACAAAAATTAATTGAGAGAAAGTAATTTTAGAAAAGTTAAATGAGATTAATTTATATTATTATTCAATTACTTAACATGGTAACAATACAGAAAACGATTTTTTCTTAACCAATTGTATTATAATGTATTTTCAATGTTTTTTTTTTAAATAACAATATAAAATTATATATTAACAATAATTTTTGTTAGCTTTCAATAAAACTAACTTTTCAAAATTTAAGTCATTTAAATTTTGACGCCGAGGAGTTGATACTATTCCAGAAAAAGAGAACAGTCTTTCGATTGGAGCAGAAGATGCTAAAGGAGTATTTGATCGCTCAAATACTTTTAGCATTTTTGGATACTTACTCAAGCATCCTAATGACGTATCCTCACAATTTAAAAAAGTTGATAATTCATTTTCTAAATTTGACTATAAAAAAATTTTAGTTACTTTAAAAAGTCTATTTCAAATGAATAATTAAATTATATTGGCTTCAAATTAATTACACGTTAATACAATTATTATTTATTCATTTATTTATTAAATAAAAGTTTTATGGCAATTTTCGGTTAAATAATAATTTATTCTTCAAAAATTCAGTGTTAATGCTTTTACAAAAAAAAATTAAATTAAAATATGCAAAAATTAATTAAAAAAAAATTTATTAAACCCAGTATGGTTTAAAAGAGGTAGTTTCTCACAAACATTTTTTATAATTGTACTTTTAATTATATATACATTATAATTGATTATAATTGCGGAAATTAAATATAAATATCTTAAAAATAAAATTAAATATTAACAATAATTTTTGTTAGCTTTTAATAAAACTAACTTTTCAAAGTTTAAATCATTTAAATTTTGACGCCGAGGAGTTGATACTATTCCAGCAAAAGAGAACAGTCTTTCAACTGGAGCAGAAGATGCTAATGGAGTATTTGATCGCTCAAATACTTTTAGCATTGTTGGATACTTACTCAAACATCCTAATGACGTATCCCCACAATTTAAAAAAGTTGATAATTCATTTGCTAAATTTGATGTTATTTGTGAAACTTTTGAAATATCTAAAATTTATAATAAGACCATTAATTCGTTACAGAAATAAGTTTTAAATTTATAATATAGAAATAAATGGCATGCTATTAATTCCTCCATTAATTTTTCAATTTTAATTCTAAGGAATTGGTCTCAAAATAAGTATTTTGAATGACAGGTTTTTTAACTACAAAAATAAAATTTTTCCAAAATATACAAACCTTCTGAATTATCTTCACCGAAATCAAATATATCGATTATATTTTTATTTGATGAATTGGCATCATTATTTTCAATTAAATATAATTGATATTTGGTACAATATTCAACTAATATGTCTTCCATATCTTTTCTAGTACCAGAAAAGTATGGAGCCATAACTTTAAACCAATTTAGCTTTATATTGGGATGCGACATTGCAGCTACAATTGCTTCATGCGATTCTTCGGTTAGGTAGAAAAAAGCATGAAATCTTTCTACTAGACTTTGCTGCATTTTAGCCAAAACATTACCTAAATATATTAGATCATTGTTGTTGGCAATTTTGTCTGTTTTAACCTTCAATGTCGCTAATGATGGTATTAACATCCCATAATAAATGCCTTTTTCTCCTTGTAAAAAATCCAAAATTTCTGCAAAAGGAGTCATAATTTTTACATATTCTTTTAAATATGTAAAATCTATTGCAGTAAATTTTGGGGTTTTCAATTCCGTACAAAGTTCATTTACAACATTTTCTTTTTTTAAAATTTGTTGGACACAATCGTATAGGGAATTCCATCGTGTCACAACAGGATTTTTTAATGAACATTGTAATATATTTTTAATAATTTCGGAAGATTTAGGCCTATTAGCTTTTTTCCATAATTCACTACATTTTATAAACGTCTAAATTAAATAAAGTTAAGCCATATTTCAGTTTTGTATTATATTAAAAGAATTGCATAAAAATTTTACCTGCGTGTGAAATTTGTAAATTTCCAAATTTTCTTTTAAAGCCTTATTGAAATCGTTTGTTGTTATCAAACTTAATGTGTGACTTGCACAACGAAAATGTTTCGGTAGAATTGTCCTGTTAGGAGAATTTTCAAATTCAACAAAATTGATATCATTACCATCTTCTGCTAATATATTTTCATCTTCTGAATTTTCAACATCAGAACTTTCATCATAATTTTCAACAAGTTCTGTTTCTTCTTCAAAATTAAACCCATATTCTCTAAATGCTTTAACGAAATTACTTCCATTGTCTGTGACCGTTGCAACTACATTAAAGGGATTTAAATTGAAATCATAATTTATTTCACTAATTAAATTAGCGATTCGGTCAAAAGTGTGACAACCCGTAAAGCGTTTACAGGCTAATGCTGCAGAAACTCGTTTGAAATCGTTATCCAACCAGTGGCAAGTATAGCCGAAAAAACTTTTGTGTTTGTTTGACCACAAATCGGCTGTAGTGCAAAAATAATTTCTATTTTGCATTAAATTTTTTATTTTTGCCTTGGTTATTTCAAATTTACTTTTCAACCGTTTGGCTATCGTTTTTCTGCTTTAACTTTTAAGTTAACTCTATTTTTAAAAAGGTTTTTGAAATAAATATTATCGACAATGCTAATTGGCGATGCTGTTTGAACAACAAAGTCGATTATATCATTGGTAAAATTTTCTTGCTTACTTTCCTTTTTGTCAGAAAGAACTTGCAATTTATTTTGCAAATAATTTTCGTATTTCACCTTATGCTTCCTTTTTAAATGAGTTATAAAATTAGATGTTATTCCTACAGACCCTTTAATTATTGTTACTTTATGTACACAGAGTAAGCATTTAGCGAATAAAGGTGCACCTGTAATTTTCAAATCGGATCCAGTCGATGTTGAACAGTTAATTTCGTCTGTCTAAATAATTATTATTATGTTAATGTGTTTTTTTTTTATATTTTATGAGGAAATAGTATAAAACATTATTCGGTTCAGATCTTTTTAATCATATTTCTAATTTGTTTTTCGAAAAATTCTAAATTTATGTATTTCTATGTTAACTGGCTACAAAAAATTTTTATTAAATGTTTGCAATAAAAGTTAAAGTAAAATAAAAAAAATTAAAAAAATAATTTTTTCAATATATACTTTATTAAAGTATAACTAGCCATACCTAAAATGTAGAAAATAAAAAAATTTAAGGTAGATTTTGGGAATTAGTTACTTATTTGATATAAAACTAAATTGCTGAAATGAAGACAGTTCTTCTTTCATGTAATCTTAATTCAGCTTAAAATGTTGTGGTCGTTGGTTCAAATTTACCTTATGGTGAAATATTTTTTGTTAATTTCAGTTAAAATTTTTTTTGATTTAAGTTTAAATTTTAAGTTAACTCATTTTTTTAAATTTTAAATTAATAAATCAATGATAAAATATTTGTTTGGTTATAAAATAACATTTTTTAAAGGTTTATTTTGTTTTAATAATGATTTGTTTCTAACCTATTATGTGAGCAATTGATTTTTGAGTCTGTAATTAATATACCTACGTCTTAATATTAGAAATCTGACCATAATTTTATAAGAACTGTATGGTACAGTGGTTAGCATAGTGGCTTCGCGTGTAAAGAGGTGTGAGTTCGATACTTCTTAAAGGTAAATTTTTTTTTTTTTTTTTAAATTCAAAAAAAATAATAAGAAAAATTACAAAAAAAATTAATTTAATTAATCTATGGTTTTACATTATCAAAGTGAAGTACCTTAGTTTTTAAAATTACAAATATTTTCGACTTTGTTGTTCAAACAGCATCGCCAATTAGCATTGTCGATAATATTTATTTCAAAAACCTTTTTAAAAATAGAGTTAACTTAAAAGTTCCAGGCAGAAAAACGATAGCCAAACGGTTGAAAAGTAAATTTGAAATAACCAAGGCAAAAATAAAAATTTAATGCAAAATAGAAAATTATTTTTGCACTACAGCCGATTTGTGGTCAAACAAACACAAAAGTTTTTTCGGCTATACTTGCCACTGGTTGGATAACGATTTCAAACGAGTTTCTGCAGCATTAGCCTGTAAACGCTTTACGGGTTGTCACACTTTTGACCGAATCGCTAATTTAATTAGTGAAATAAATTATGATTTCAATTTAAATCCCTTTAATGTAGTTGCAACGGTCACAGACAATGGAAGTAATTTCGTTAAAGCATTTAGAGAATATGGGTTTAATTTTGAAGAAGAAACAGAACTTGTTGAAAATTATGATGAAAGTTTTGATGTTGAAAATTCAGAAGATGAAAATGTATTAGCAG